>CM059035.1:21171065-21771065 GCA_030279155.1 Forsythia viridissima | reverse complement strand
GCACAGTTTTATGCTTTGGCGTGGATTTATTCTCAATGATCTCATCCTTTGTCACATGGTCAGTGGCCTCGCTATCAATAATCCATGAATTACTCAAAGAGGTAGTAGAGGGATTGATATCTTAGGTGTTAACATAAGACTTATCATTACCCGTCTTGTTGTCTTGTTGTTTAGAAGTGTCATAATCTGCTCATATTCCTTGGCTGTGAGCAATTTTCCTTCCTTTGGGTCAAGTGTAAAAGCAGTAGCAATGTTTGTAAAGCGTTTGTTTCATGGCTTCACGTCCTTTCAATGAAACTTGTGCCCTGGAGAGAAGCCATGGATGAAATAACATGTATAAAAAATGTGGTTAGTCATCCCATAGTGGGTGCACTATTTCTGTCCAGTTTCTGTCAAAGCGGTCGACCGGTAAGAAAAAACGATCGACCGGTTCGGCCAATTGTCATATTTCTTGTTTCTATCCAATTTTCGTCAAAGCGGTCGACCAGTAAGATGAAACGATCGACCGGTTTGGCCGATTGTCATCCTTCATGTTCGACCCCCAATTACTCGACTTCTCCCAATTGATTTAATGTTGTCTTTCACGATCTGTTGCAAGCTCAACTTGCCTTTCATGTTGCATTAAAATAGCGTGGACTTTTCTGGTATCTGGGAAGTGGCTCATCATTAGTATGTTTTTACGAACTGTGTAAATAAGAATCATTCAACCACATCAGGAATTTCATGACCTTCTCATTCTCATCCCTTTCAGCCAGTGCCTTAAGATTCCCACTAGTGCATCCAATTGGGTTATGATAAGAACCCAATTCATCCCATAGTCCATTTAATTTGGTGTAATAAGCTGACACCGATTGATTTCCTTGTCGAGGCTCAGCAATATCTTGGCGAATTTGATATATTCGCGCATCATTACCTTAAGAAAATTTATCTCGTAGGTCGTTCCATACCTCTGTGGCAGATTCAGAGTATATGATACTTTCAACAATATCTAGATGTACCGAATTAAGCATCCAAGACAGCACCATGTGATTACTCCGTTCTCATATGGAATACTTCTCATCTTTTGCTTATGGTGTTTTGATCTTTCCATCAATTAAGCCAATTTTATTCTTGGCCTTTAGAGCAATTCTCATAACCCTACTCCATTGTCCATAATTATTTCTATCAAGTGGTTTAGAAACGAGGATTAAGCCAGGATGATCAGATTGCTGTAGAGCCATGAATCCGATTGAGTAATCGTCGCTTCTATGGTGTTTGTACCAAACATCGTTGCTCGAAATCGACGCTCTGATACCATATAAAATATGAGAGAAAATATGTGTGGAGAAATAATTCTGTGTTGATTCAATTGAATTATGAAGAAGATTACAAGATATATATACTAATAAGAAAAAAAATTCTACCTAAAATAGAAATATTATATACTACTTCTTACTCATAAGGTAAAAAATAAAATAATTAAATATTTGTTAATAGTAATTAAATAACAATTTTAAAAAATAATTCAAGATTACTAACGAATATTTAAAAATAATAGTCTCCATAGATCTATTTCATAGGTGGCTCAATGTGTATTCTCCGTGGCACTAATAGACCAACGGCGTCAAGACATGTGTCCTTCCATCAACACCAATCCCAAAAACCATTGAGAGGTTAGATAGGAAGGACATAGTAGAAAACGCCACCATAAAAAGGGACATTTCGTCAGAGGGTAACTGATATCACAATATAAACAAAATAAATAAATAGCAAAAGAAATAATTGAAGAAGATTAAAGACACAATATAACTAATCATTCCTTGGTCTAGAAGTCGAGATCTATAAAGGAGATTGTCTGAAATAAAACTAAAAAAGAAGTGCAGTTGAAAAAACAAAAACAAAAGATAGCTTCAACAAGGCTTTGAACAAACTCTGTCTCAACTTGATCCTATTGCACACAAGGATAGAATACAACAGGAGAAGAATGGACACTTAAATCTCAGTGTTGCTTGTACTTGCTTCACCATTAAAAGCCTTTCTCTTTCGACAAACACTGGATGAGGAGGGCCTGGATATATAGAAGAACAAATCGACATAAAATAATTTAGAAATTTCGTAAAATCTGAAGTGAGATTGAAGAGGATTCGAGAGAAACGAAATACCATAAGGTCAAAGTAGTGATGGAGATTTCATCATCAAGCCCACTATTTGCTGTTTCACGACTACCAGAATTATTATTTATGACAAGTGGTGCCAAATGCCCAGTTGATGAAACCAAACCTTTCAGTTCTTCTACCTGCATTGTGTATTAAACCAATTAAAGGTTTTTGGACAACTAAAGCCTACTGTGGGGAATTATTTTCACATAAACAAAAACTTGGATTGCCTGTTTCAATAAAGCCTCGTTCTCCAGAATGGCCTGTTTTTCCTGCATAGATAAGTAAATCAGATACTTTTTACTATCGAAATTTACGTCAAAATATTCTTGAGAGTCGAGCCCAATTCCATCATCAAGTTCATCAACTACGATTTACTCTCCATTAGTTACATGATCCAATTCTTCTATTTCATGGCTCATAGTCGGAAATTCTAGTTCCACCTCTATGGAATGGTAAAACTAGATAAAATTCATGGACTTTGCATACCAGCATTTTCGAATTTGTTAGTTGCTGCATCAATAGTTGCTCCTGAAAATGAAGAATATTTTATTACGACCCTGAAGTCTCTTAAGAACTTAAACATGTAGAGCTTATTGCAATGCGATCTTCCTAAGCAAGAATTAATTAACTAGTTGATACAACTATAAGTAGGAAGAGAAATGATTTACCTTCCTCTCCTTTATGCTTAACAACCCTTCATTGAGTTGTTGTTCAAGTGCACCCAGTTCTTGTAGGTTCATCCCGGTGAGGTCTTTACCCAACAATTGCCTAAACATCACAGCCAAAAAATATTAAAAAAAAATTTGCAAAATATTTATTAATTGACATTCAGATTGCTCAAGGAAATCATACATCTGCTTCGATGTAAGCTTCGCCATTTCCAGTTTGAGCAAGTCCACCTCCTTGGGTTCCTGTTTCATCAGATTAAATAAGAGGGAACGCAAAAAAAAAAGTGGTTATTAGCGAGATTAATCAATAGGAAATCATCATTGCATAAAAGTGACCAAGAAATAGCCACTCTAACGAACATATAAAACAACTTAAGGTCCTCTCACGGCTACGCAATCAAGTACTCGGGTAGTCAAAATGTAGTCAAATTTTGTTAATCGCGTTTAATTGATGAATATGATAAAATATCATCATGTATCTTTAAGAAAATCATCAGAAGTTGTTGTTATTAACTGAGAACCTCATAAAATTCTATTTAGTCCCAAATTCAGCAGAAATATCAACAGAGAATAGGGGGAAGGGAGCAAGCCTACTGCAAAGAGGCAACTAGCCAAAATGAATATAGAATACCTCTGGCTTGAATGTTGGTATGGGAACCTCAGATGGAACCAGACACTTGTTGTATCTCAAAAGTGTTCTCTTCATGCTGCAAGACCGTAGATAATGTTCGATGTAAAACTGATAGTTGAAACGAATTACTGCATATACAAAGATAGCTGAAACTAATATGCATTCAATGATCTCTAATTATGCACTATGCACAATAATTGTATAAGAAATCCTCCCAAAGGATGAACCTATTTCATTTTGTTTTGGCATTACATCAAGTCCCTCAAGCCAATCAACGATAATGTGAAATTCAATTAAGATGCTAAAGCTTGCATATGTTTTAACTCATGCTCTATGCAAATGCAAAAAGTTTTACTTGTATCCTTGTTTCTCTGTTCCAAGGACTCAAAACCAATTGTAAGTCAAAATAATATCTGCAATGAAAAAAGAGGCCATAAAGACATTGTCTAAATAAATGAAAATGTTCCATTGTAGTTTGGGTATCCAAGATTAACACAATTAAATTCAAAATTTCAAATGAATGCATCCAATTAAAGGGATATTACTCTCAATGGACTAACTCGTCTCGTTTTTATCGACCAGCTCATGTTGTGTGTGTATCGACCAACTCATTTTGTCTGTATCGATTAACTCCTTTCGTCATATCGACCAACTCATTAAATGATGATGACTAACACATTTTGTCGCATCCACCGACTCAACATTGTCATAATTGTCCTCATAATCTCTTTATTTCAAAATTTCAACCTTTTTTAATTCGAGTTATTACATTATGACATCTCCCTAGAAGAAGCAAAGAAAATTGAAGAAAAAGACTGGAGTAATACTAGACTGATACACAATCACTAAACAATTAATGGCATCCATAAAATGAAGGTAAAATTCCCCCCCCCCCCCCCCCCCCCCCCCCCCCCCCCCCCCCCCCCAAAAAAAAAAATATATATATATTAGCAGATAATGAGGCACTACAAAGTGTCAATAATTATTTCAAAATTAAAATTTACACTAGCATTCCAATCCCCTTTGGTAATATTTTGTATTTGCAGCACCAAATAACTCAAAAAGAACAAATCAGACACTGAAAAATTCAAAAACAACCTCTATAATTTATTACAAAATTAATTAAACAAAGTCGAATCACACGAAAATCCAATGAAACAATAATTTAACAATCCAAAGCCATCAAACTTAAAATTTCACCATGACTTGATTTAATAAAGTTTATTAAATTTCTATTAAAGCATAAAATCAACAGATAATAACAAGAACACACACATGCAACAAATTAAAAAATTCAAACAGAATTCCAAAATCAAAAATTGAAAAGAATCGAGTGCATACTCAGAACTGGAAAACTCGAAAAGCTTTCCAGTATTGGAAAATATTATAACCGCAACCTCTGCCTCGCATAGAACAGCCAGTTCAGATGCCTTCTTCAACAGGCCCGTGCGTCTCTTTGAGAAAGTGATTTGCCTACTGTTTACATTCTCGATCTTCTTGATTTCAATCTTGCCGCGACCCATTTTTTCTCTCCCAAAACCCAGAAAAATAAACAATGAATATCCCAAAAACACCAATTCCTCTTCAATCTCTCTCACTCTTGTCTCTCCTGGTGTTTAAACTATAAATACACATACATACTTGCATGTAGTTATACATATTATAGAGAGAGAGAGGGAGTGAGAAAAAATGGGTTTCTTGAAGAGGGTTTTTATCTAAAAATGGAAAAGGGAGGGCTTTTAAAATTGGGAGAAAGAGAGAAATACAGAGAGGCAAAGAGGTAAGGTTATTTATAAGTCCCCAAATGGCTTTGAAACGGCAAGCTTTTGCTTTTGCATGGCTATTTTGTTCAGTGTATAACTCTTCTTCCTCTTGCTGCCAAATCTTTGCTTATATTGGGGTAATAAATTGGGTCCCACTTTCCACTTTTTAAGGTTTTTCATTCCTGCAAATCACATTCTGTAAATATTTGGTAAAAATAAAAGAAAAATTAAAACCATAAATGGTGGTGGTGTATTTTATTTATAATCGTAGATAAATAATTACAATTTTAGGAGGGAGTTTGGTCTGGTCTCCATCTAAAGAAGAAAGAGAAATCTTAACCGTTCAAAACCGGGAGTATAATGTAGAATTTGGTAAAATATTGAAATATATATATAGAGAGGCATCAAAATTTTATTGCAATTTAGTCCCTTTTTTTAAGAATTTCTTAC
Organism: Forsythia viridissima; assembly: GCA_030279155.1. Lineage (NCBI taxonomy): Eukaryota > Viridiplantae > Streptophyta > Magnoliopsida > Lamiales > Oleaceae > Forsythia > Forsythia viridissima. Next base: position 21,765,415 of record CM059035.1, on the reverse strand, counting down.
TAATTTTATGCCAAGTTTTGGCTCTTCTAATAAACTCATTTACTATATTTAAGTAGGCTACCAATTTTAGCATTTTTTTTTTAATTTGGAAAAAACTAAGTTTGATATTTATAGTGCATTTACTATTTTTTGTGTAAAGGGTTGAAATTTGTCCATATATAATAATGGAAATATTTCATTTTTCAATTATGCATTAATTGTTTAAACCATTAAATTAATTATTGTCATATATTATGTAACTGTCCATGTAATTATTAATTAATATTTAGATTAATTAAATATGTAATAAATGAAATCAGGTTTACTTATTTTGTTTAGTGGTTTTATTATTGTGGTAATCTTGTTTAATGTATTCTTAGCAAATAAGGATTCAATTGAGGAAAGTTGAATATTTTTGATATACTTTGACTTTCCCTTGTACTTATCCTTTCAATTTATAAATAGTATTTTAATTAATTTCTATTTTACTATTTTAATGCAAAAGAGTTACTATCTTCTCGACTGAAATTTAATTTTGTCACTCAACTTTTCTTTTTTCAAACTCATCATTAAAGTTTCAATTTTATTTCATTTTAGTCACTAATAACAATCCCATCACAAAAATTAACATCATTTCCTACATGACAGACGTAATTTTTTTTTTATATATATTGATTGATAATATGAACGTTGATAGAGCTCATTTGTTCCCCAATTGTGCAATATTAATTGTGTTTTCCACTTTTAAAGTTGTGTTTACATAGCATGCGAGCGGTTAAATATTAAATTTCAATAACAAGTCTTTTGTGTTAAAAGTATGAGTTTGTATGATGTCCAACTAACGTAATAAACTAACGTTAAGAGAAGCTCGCATGGTAATCAAATTAAAATTTAATTAAATTAAAACGACAACGAGGAGTTTAGGGAAAAAACTGAGTGTGACTAAAATTAAATTTTGTTTCAAGTTGAGGATTTCCATTTTTTACCCACAATATTAAAAACTTTAACGGTCTCTCTCTCTCTCTCTCCCCCCTTTTCTACCTTTTATTTATTTCTCCATTTATACAATTTATATCACTTTTTTTGCTCTCCTTTTTGTATTTTTTTTTTCTTTTCTATATTTTAACTTGTTTGCCAAGTAAAATATAATTTCCTTTAAAGGTTGGTAATAATTTCTCTCTGCTGAATATGGTAATTAAATCTAAGCCAAATTGATAAGTTAGTCAGTCCAATCAGATCAATACCATAACACAATTTGAATCACTTAGTTGAAATTGTTCTTAATGGAATTCAACGAGAATTGGCAAAACCCTAAACTCATTTAAGATAGAATCGTGAAATTATGGCTTGTATGGACGGAATAGTATTGAACAGTATTAAAAATAAAAAGTTCATTGTATTCTCCAAATTTATCTAATATTTACTAAGGGTGATGTACCATATTAGGCCGTATACAAAATTTAGTATAAAATTAGATTTTAGATGAATAATAATAGGTAGATAGTACTAAGGTGAATTAAAGTGGATACTATATACTCTTTGAATTTTTATCCAAAAGAATGTCATTTACATTGTTATCGGCCTAAACTCATCCACACCCTCCGCATTATATAATACGATCGATATTGCAAATGACAGTTTTTATTAAAAGGTTTATGAATAATATCTACCTTAATCTACCTATAATTATTCATTCTAATTTTATACTTAATTCCTTGTACATTCTAGTCTAACGGTATACTTTATAAGGTGAATTGGATCAAAACACCATATAAACTAAGAGCTCGTTTGGTGTGAATTATAAATTAGTTTATTTGACCAATCAATCGTTTGGTGTGATACTCTATATCTTGCAATAACCATTAATCAATCGTTTTAGGTTAAATATTTGGATAAGAGTTTGTTTGATTAAATTTAAAGAACTTAAATATGAATAACTTTACTTATTTTGAGTACTCAAATTTACTAGTTTTTATTTAGCACAATGATTACTTATAAGCAGTGATATTCTTATTAATGGGGTAATAAAATGTCATTGTTAGCAACTTTTTATTAAAATTAGATTTTAACACATATTATATATAATAATCAATTTAGAAATGATTTTTTTAGAATTTTTATTTTTTTCCAAAACAAAATTTAAATATATGATGTGTTGAAACAATATGAGACAACGCTATTTTTATCACTATTTTCTGTTAACAACGTATTTCGACTAACTCAAGAAAAACATAATTTATTTTTGGAGAAATTGGCGCAAATAGTCTTTAAAGTACGCTCATTGTGCTTTCTCTGTTATAGCTTTTTATTTTTTAGAGGTCCCGGACCTATCTTTAGGTGCCCAGAATAGTCTTTTTGGATGGAATCTCTCTAAAATGTCTGTTAGTTTTTTGCGTGATTTACATTTACCTTAAATAGCATAGGCAAATTTGTCAATTATAAAATAAATAATAAAAAATAAAAAAGACATCTTCTTCAACCCTCCTCCCTTTGAGGGAATAAGACCATCTCCAATGCAACAATGTCCAATTGATGTGGCAATGAGGTGGAAGGAACAAAACTGATGTCGCAGCATTTATTGTAGAATGTCATCTAGTTTTAGACATCCTGTTAAACACCTTCTACCTATTTTTTCATTAAATTGTGTATATCTCTCTCATCTATTTTTCCTTCTATTTCTTCTTTACACACTCTCTCTCCTCATTTCTTTTCTCTCTCTTGCCATATAGATTTTTTTAGAAAGTATAGTATTGGAGATACGCTAATGCTATTTATCGTTATTTGTGGTTATCAACAGTCTACGCGACAACTATGATGACATTAAATGATAGGTCTAATAAAATGTGGAGATATGAAAATTCTATTGGACCTATAATTTATTGTCACATAAACTGGTGATTATCACTAGAGCTGGCAAATGGACTGGGTTTGGTCGGCCCAACCCATCAAAACAGGACCAAACTTGAAACTGGAATAGGAGACCCAGCCCAATTTTTTGCGGGCCAGAAATACGCTGGCTCAGTCCAGTCCAATGGACGAACTCGGTCTTAATTTTATTTTATTTTTCTTTTTTTAAATTTTTTTTATACAATCTTAGATAAACTTAAACAATATATATTTTGAGATTTTTAAAGAGATTAATTTATAAAATTGGGACTCTCATGTATTTATCAATGATAAACATCAATTTTCTTTCAAAATAATAATATTTTTTTGATTGATTGTAAACTATTTCTTGACACATTTTTTTAAAAATATAAATAGTAAAAGTATGCTAGTCTTATTGCTTTGAGATATAAGCATGTTTGGCTTAAATTAAAAAAATTTACTTATAAAAAAATTTAAAATAAATAATTTACTTGTCACACAAAATATAATTTGGATTGAAACTTGAATTAAACTAAATTTTAATTAAATCTAGACATGGAGCTTGGGATTCTTGGACTAATGTTTCAAAAAAGACAATTTAAGTTGGAGACTTGAGCTTATGCCATTTTAGATTAATATTATTTGAATTATATTGGGGCAATTCACAAAATTTGTGAGTGATTAGTGTTAAGGAGCAAAAAAAAAAAAAAAAAATTGTGGGCCGGACCATATAAGCCCGATATTGTTTGGGCCATGGCCAGCCCAACCAAAATTCGGGTTATATGGGCCGGGCCAATTTTGACACCTCTAATTATCACTAGTGGTGATAAATAAAAGCATCTCCAATGCAATAATGTAGATTGTTGTATATGTGGTAAATAAAATAGAGACAAATAATATCATCTCCAATTGAGTTGTGGATTGAAAAATATGTAGTTCAGATGTACAAGAGATATTGGTAAATAAAATTAAAAAATTTAAATAAAAAATTATTAACACACATTTCAATGGAGATAAATTATAAAAAGTTAAATAAAAGAGATTTAGCACACATTTCGATAGATATTAAATAAATGAATGATGTCTAGCACATCGTCCAAATGTGAACGGTATGCTAGACTCATTTGGACGGTGTTCTAAACATCTTTCACTTTTTTTTTAGCTATATAAGCAATTTAAAATAACGTAGCACACTTTTTAGTGCAATCCATAATTATATTAGAGATGTTCTAACATTACTCTATTTAAAAGGAAAGTAAAAATATCCCCTAAAGTTTGCCATTAAATAGTACAGATTTGTCTCAAATTAAGGTGTACTTAGAGACATTTCTTCAAACAGTTTTGCTGTGTCCAAGTATTTCTCTTCCACATACAATTATTCAGGATCAGGTTATTGTGTTCTTGCGCTTTTCTTTGTTAAGGGGAAAGTCTCGAAAGCGAAACCTTCCCACCTGTATCAGAAGCCTCTTGGTGAAGCAGGTTATAAATCGAGAAATGTGTACGAGTGGCAGGGACCTGAAGGAGAAAGCCAACAGGCCAACTCCTAGGACAAACCCCTACAATATTTCAGTAAAAATCTGTCTCACACGCGAATCGAACCTGCGTTGCCGGAGGATTTCTCCTCACGTTACTTCAAGCCTTACCAACTCGCCTATACCCCTAGGGGCGCTTTTCTTGATTTTTCCTTGTTGGGTTTTTGAAAAAATTCATGTTGAAAATTAAATCTTTGAAAATTCAGTTTCTTAAATATCATGTAAATTTAATAGTAAATTTGAGTCTCCTTCTATCTCGAAGTCCACAGCCGGCGGTGCCAGTAGTGTTGTGTGTTGATGGTTGGGGTATAGTAGGAGAAGAAGATTTTTTTTTTTTGTTTTTTTTTTTTTTAAATTCTATTTTATAATTTTGTTTTTATTACTTATTTTAGAATTAACAAATGATTTCCTATTATTAAAAGAGAGTGTAAACCACGCACAAAAGTAACGAATATTTTGGACAGATTTTGTCTGTTGAAGTCAAAATTCGACTAGACCTACAACCAACAGAAACTTTCCACGTCACGATTTACACAAAGTTGACAATTGCATGCTTTGAGCACATGTTAGACTATCGACAGCCAATATATGGCAAGTAGTTTGTTAACAACAAAATCGATGACATTAACAAGATTAATACAATAAATATATTCATGCATATGTCTTTTTGACTAAAGGCTCGTTTATAAGTTTTACAGTCATGACCAGTTTTGGACAGAGGTGAGTGATGCAATTGTATCAGGCCCAAAATCGAAGAGGGCTCATTTTTATTAAAAAAATAATAATAAATTTATTTTTGATTACTGAAATTGTCAAAAAAAAAAAAAACAAAAAAACAAAATTGTGTAAAAGTTTGAAACCCAGCAAAGCAAGGCGCATTCCACTATTATTACGTAGTAACTCAAAATCGTATGGATCCGTTTAAAAAAAAAATAGTGATAATTTCACCATATACTACAAAATATAAAATAATTTAAAAAAATACTACTTAGCTTTTTTTTATTCTAAAAATATTGTTTTTTTATTTTTGTAACATTTGTTGTTACATTTGTTATGTTTGTTAAAAATAATGTAACACATTTATTATAACTAAAATAACAAATGTAATATCAAGTATTACAAAAAAAACAGTATTTTTAGAATAAAAAAATATGACAGTATTTTAAGAAATATTTTATTTATTGTAGTTATTTCTGAAAAAATCCCAAAAAAATATCATTGAAGCGCAGCCCACTAGCAACTCTACGCATGACTTATCAGAATTTGCCTGGTAGTTTAATTTTTGGACTTCATCTCTAGCTCAAAAAATGTCAAAACTGGCCCAGTAGACATAAAATATAAGTAATCATGTAATTTATGGAGACGTAGTCGATAAATAAAGTCAAGTAATTCATTTATGCTTAGATTGTATCATTGTAACGTCTTATTGAATTAATTTATCTAGACCAACGACGAGATCGCTCATGACTCGTTCTTATTGTACATGATCACATATGGAACTTAATTATTGGCATAGACGCATAATTAATTCAATCTCACATAAAAATTAATTTACTTCACTCTCAATCTTTAGTTAGTTCCATTTCGTACTAATTGGATTTTTTTTTGGGTATTTGAGTTAATTTAATTTGAAATTTGGTACAAAGATTTTTTTTTTTTAAAAATAGTGAAAATTATGAGTTTACGATATAGAATTTGTATGACAGAATCTCTCTATAAGAATAAAAATAAATTAAGAGGGGTGTCCTCAACTCACATTTTAAAAAAAAAATTAATATTAATGAATTTGAATAGAATTCTACAGAATTTATAAGATTTTAACATAATTATATGTTGAAATTAATTGAATTTTATCGGGTTGAATCTTTAAATATATTTAATGATGTAGTCCATTACAATTAATTTTGGATTAATAGAAAAACTCTCCAATAAAAAGTACGAAATTGATGAATAAATATGATGAATGGACACATTTATTCATAATTGGTGAATATATATGACGAATGGACGTATTCAATCAAGATTTTATCTGAACTATCAGATCACATAAAATACATGAGATGGTGCGATCTAAAGGCTTAGATTAATTAGACTAAATGGTGCACGTATTCATGAAGAGACGTATATTCATTCAAAAGATACTTCAAAACTTATAAATAGGGATCCCTAAATTCAATTTTTTAACGCCAAATCAATTATGAATTATTGATTTATAATTTTTCATCAATCTTCAAAATTTCGTCTACATAATTTCTAAGTAAATTTCTGTTTAAAATAGTTTTGTTCAACTTTCTTAAAGTTCTTGTTTTTCATTCCATTCGAAAAGAGTACAAACAATATTTTGGTTCTACCTACAAGATTGGTATAGTGCAATACCGATTTTGGAAGAAACGTTGTATATTGGAAGACAGATGTTTGTTGATCCTATTAGCACCTTTGTGGGTAGCGAAATATATCTTAAGGAGATTTGCTACGGTATAAATCGCTTCATTTCATTTCTATATTTCTATTTTCTATTTTTCTCGATTGTTCTTGTCAATTTTGATAACATTATGTATTATAAATTTCAATGAATTCTCATAGATTTCTATGAATATATTATATTTATGATCTTTTATTAAAAATAGTAATTTTACATTGTCTTTATTTCAAATAGTTCACGTAACTGTCGTACATAAGCAAATATTTTTAGTAGAATTTTAGAAAGAAAAATTTAGATATGGCCCGGCTCGGCCTATGCCATATAGGGTCCGGCTTGGCCCTTGTCACGGGCCGAGCTCTACCCGTGAAAAGACGGCTTGGCCCATGTAAAAAAAAAAAAGGGTTTGAACCGCCCCATGGTCTGTGGGCCATACGGGCCGAGCCACGGGCCGCACCGCGGACCCATGCGAAAATCAAATTTTTTTTGTCAAGTTACAAGGAAAAAAAAATATGGAAATATAATTGTTAATTGCAATTTTTGGTCCTCAACTTAAAGATAGGGATCAATTTGGTCCCATTTGGACCACGGGCCCGATCCACGGCCAGCCCGTGTGTCATTTTACGGCGCGGTCCGGGGACGACGGACTCGGACCGACCCAGGTTCGTCTTTTTACGGACCGAGCCGTCAGACCGATGGGCAGCCTGGTCCATTTGCCATCTTTAGAAAAATTCTTGAAATATAAGAAATAAAAACCTCTTCATCGATTTTGAATTAAAAAAATAACTAAAGAGCAAGACTTCTTAAAAATAAATTAAAAAATTGAAATAAAGTATGAACTTCAATTTATTTTTACTTGTCCCTTTTATAAAATTTTCTCTTTCAAAACTAGTTGTAGAAAAATTTATTTTATGGTTTCAAAAGATAATGTGCATGTGTTTTTGATAGGTAAATATTCCAAGTTCCGAGTTCCGAGTTCCGAGTTCCATTTTTTTTTTTTTTTGGGTACTATATTGATTTTACAAGACAATATATATTGTCATTGACAGAGCCACCAATGGACAAATGGGATCAACTGACCATGCAAAGATTTTGAAAAATTATCCAATCCCAAAAACAAAAATCTAAATTAGTCCAAATAATTCAAGCACAAGTCTCAACTCAAATTATTTAATTCAAGTTTAAGCTCAAATTGACTCCAAGTCTAAGTTTTAATTCAGTTGGTGACCCAACTCCCAAGCCAATGATATCTTTAGCATCTATTCAGTTCCCAATCATGATGAAATATCAAGTGGACGAAGCATTAATGAACAAACTACTCTTAAGTGTTCCAGTGATACACGTTGAGACTCTCAATATACTTCTTTGCTTAACTTGATTCACATGTTTTATGTTTTCAGCTACAATTGATGTCATTTAAATGATTGCTATTGATGTTTCGTGTTCTGGAAAAAGAGGTGAAGCACTTAATTTGTTGAGCTTGATACTAACATTTAATTTTGTCTTTAGACAACATCTTATGAAAAAAAATTTTAGAAATTTCAGATGAATTGTCAAATGCATTACAAAGAAAAGATTAAGATATTGTCAATGTCATGAGATTAGTGAAATTTTGTAAAGAATGACTCAAAGCAATGAGGGATAATAGATGAAAATCTTTTTTGAAAAATGTTTGTTCTTTTTTTGAAAAGCACAATATAAATGTTCCCAATATGGATGATATGTATATACCTCCAGATGGTTTACAGCGTAACATTCTAGAAAAGACAAATTTACATCACTTGCGTGTAAATTGTTTTTATGCTGTCATTGATATGCAACTTTAAGAGTTGAATGGTCATTTTTCGGAGGTAAATGGTGATTTATGCCTTCGTGTAACATATTTGTGTCTAGATGATTCATTTTCTACTTTTAATAAGGACAAATTAATAAGACTTGGTGAGTAACATTTCGAAGATTTTTTATCAATGGGTCTCTTGGCACTTGAGAAATAATTTGAAACATATATTATTGATATGCGCACTGTCTAGATTTTGGAGGATTAGGGGCCTTAGCAATCTTGTACAAAAGTTAGTTGTGAAGAAAAAAAAATGAAGTTTATCCATTATTTTATAGATTTGTGACATTGGCTTTAATTCTTTGAGTTGCTACTTCGGTAGAGAGAATATTTTTGTAACGAGTCTTGTGAAGGTTCGACTGCGCAATTGAATTGGAGATTAATGGTTAAGTGACGATTTGATTGTATACGTTGAGAAAGATATATTTCATGAAATTAATAATGATGTAATTATACAACGTTTTCAAAGTATGAAAATGCGTAGAAATGTACTAATGTATCGAAATTTTTTCATAAGTGATTATTTCAAATTTTTTTGGCTACTTAATTTTTGCCCACCAAAAAAAAAATTCCTAGCTCCGTCCCTGTATATTGTCACTATGTAGTATTAGACTAATTATTTAATTAAGATTACCAATAGATTGTTTATATTTGTAACCTAATTGTTTAGTTCAATAGATGGTCATGGAGCATTAAGAATGAAATTCCAAAGACGATGTTCAACGTTTAAAAAAAACTATTATTAAAATAAGAAATAAAACAATTCGATAAATTTTCATGCTAATATATATGAATAAATTAAAAATCAAGAAGAAGAGATTAATATAAAAACACGTGACACAAATAGAAGAGAGATGCGTAAGAAAATAATTGGATTAAAATTTGAAGGGGTTATGTTAGAATTCCTAAAAAATTTGGTATTTGTTATGAAACTAGAAAAACAGAGAGAAAAAGAGAAGCGAATAGAGAGAATCAAAACCCAAGTCTGTTAATTTACTATAACAATGACCCTTATTTATAGGGTTCCAAATAGAGTTACAACTTGATTAGAATACACTCTTCTGTAGTAAGTAGATAACTATATAGACATCTAGATACAACTAAATAGTCATTCATTATTATCTATAATTTTACAACACTCCCCTTGAATGACTTATTACACAATAACTGGTTTATTATTTGGCAAAAACCCAATGGGACAAAAATACCAATAGAAAGAAAAAATTATCAAAAATTGGAGTACTCAAATGCTGCCTCATTAAAACCTTGTCAGGGAAATCCAGTGGGATAAAACCTGAGCGAAGGAAAAAGAGTATAACTACTCTCCCTGATTTCAACCAATGGGGAAAAAACGTGTATTGAGCTATACATATCTTGTGCGTCAATGTCTTCAATGCCACCATCTTTTAAAACTTGTAAATTCTGGTGAGATGTGCTTCATGTTATAACCTCCAGCAATATCATCTTCATACACTATCTCTGGTTAACTGTAATCAGCATGATGGTTGATGCTATTATATTAAAAATAGATCTTGTTGTTGTTCCCTTCAAGGGTCTCATATACAATTTATAATACACGGGAGTATAACCATAGGGTTATGATGAAAGTAAATATTTTGTAGGTTATAGACATCCATAACTATAAGAATTATAACACTTCTAATTGGATATCATTTACACAAAGAATATGCCTCATTAAAACCTTACTAAGAAAAAACCCTATGGGAAAAAATCATAGTAAAGGAAAAAGAGTACATAATTCTTTTAATACGCCATGCAAATTGCCTCATTAAAAATCTTGTCAGGAAAACCCAATGGGACAAAACATCAGTCAAGGAAAAGAGTACAATGCGTATTTACTCCCCCTCATTATAATATTAGTTCAGATCTGTACTTTGATCGATTGAGTTCTCGAAAATTTGAACTATATGCTTCAGGCATATTAAATCTTCCAGGGATTTATATACATTGTTTTATTAGTCATGCCAGATGAGTTGGTTATAACAATATTCATTATATGCATATATGTCATGCATTGACAGACTAACAAGATATCAACTTATGATTACTTTACATAAGTTTTTGCGAAATTCATAATGTTAAAAGTCGTGCATTACATGTTACGACTTCATTTTTCCATTTCCTTTTCGCAAAAATATGCACCTTTAGGTGCTCCGACTATAGGTCCGGAAACTTTAGGTTTCTCTAGTCAGTTCAATTTACTTAGATTACATCTTTTTATTTGACCAATTAATTATTTGACAGATTTCTTTCAATATCCTTGCTACCTTTCATAATATGAAGCGCTTCATCATGTACAACAATTGACATAACTTAACGAGATCTTTTCGTTTTATTATTTCAGCTAGCTGAACCTCTTCTGGGATTTTATAATTAGTTATGTCTATATACTCTCCAAGAGTATACACCTCCTCAATAGGACCATCTTTATAATTGTCTTCATTTTTTATTTGAGAATTTTTTAGAATCAAATGTCACCACGCTTCAGGCATGTCATTAATTTACCTGATATAATGTTAATGGATTGTCCTTCAAGGACGCTAATATAAATTGGAGCATTTAGAGCTGGTATATGAGATTTGATTTAATCTCTTTGGTCAGTAAATGCATCTATCAATTGTATAACTTACAAATAAGTTATTTGTCGAACTTCTGGTTCATATTGTCTTGTGCAAAGATCTAGAAAATATAATATATAGCATTTTCATGTATTTTTTTCAGCTACTTAATTTCTCTCCCCTAATGTTGAGGAAACTGTCTTATCAAAATGACATACGAAAAACCGTATTATAAAATATCACCCGTTAGGACTTAAGATATTTTATAATATTTCATACTAAACACGTATTCTCAACATTTTTCAAAGTCTATCTCAGTGCACTATGGTGGACCGATTATACATATATTGCACTATAAAAAAATTCATTAGATGAATAATATTAGGCTCTGACCATAAGCCAACTATAGCGGAGAGCATGTAAGTGTTTTTGCCTATAAAATAGCATTCTCTAGATAAAAATAGGAAGTACTTTGTTCTCAATAGTAATGGTTTATAATTTAATTGGAGGCGTTGACAAACAATATTGCTAAACCATTTAACATCATCTCAACTAACATTTATTAAAATTTTGAGATTTAGGCTCACTGGCATTAACAAGACACACCACCGTCTTAGTTGTATAATCTGAAAATAATGCTCATAATTTAAAATTTGAGCAAGTAATCTCGCAAACTTCAAGTTACGAATAATAACACCATACAATCATCTAATAGATATATCTATTAGATACAAATAATATATAGATGGTCAACATGGAGGGTGATGGAGCCCCATAAATCACCCTAAATAATTTTCAGAAATATAGGAAATTCAGCCCCGATTTTAACTAGTGAATGTCTATTAGTTTATATATCATGAGAACAAACATCACATGAGAATTAATTATATTGAAAAATCTTCTGGTTTTCAATAAATATTCTCATTAATAATTCACATCATATTAATCTGGGATAGTCTAACCAGTAATGCCAATCAATAAAATTTTAAGACACTGAACTTTTGGTTCAAATAATATTCTACTAAAATAGAATGTGAACATAATATACAATTGTGCTTCTTTAGGAATTACAATGCAATATTCTCCAATAATATTGATTGAATATAAGGTTGTTGTTCTTCAAGAGCAACGACACAATACAAAATAATTTATCGATTAAGTAAAAGTTTTCACTAAAAAATCGATCAATTATTATATAATTCACATTAATCAATGTCAATATAACATGATATATACGCTTTCTTTCAGTAATAAGCATTAGTTGATTAATTACTAATTTATATCACAATTTAATTATGTGATATGATATTCTTCAAGATATGTGCTTCTTCTAGAGCACAATAAAATATTATTTCGACTACTGTTCAGTATTCTTCTAGAATATAAAAATTATAACGTCATACTTTTTAGGAGCAATTAATATTCTTCTGGAATATTTAAATTGTAATATTATGCTCTTCAGGAACAGCTAATATTTTGTCAGAATATTATATGTTGTGCTTATTCAGAGACAACAACAAATCATTATTCTGAAGTAAAGATTTGCTCTTCAGGAGCAATTAAAATTCTACTGGAATATTAATGTAATATAAATCTTTGCTTATTCTGAATCAACAGTAAAATATTTATATGTGAAGTTATGTTATATTCGAGAAAAGCAACAATGTAATATTCTTCTGGAATATTACCATATTTGTGAAATTTAACTTTTTTATAAAATAACACAATTAACAATTAATCTTGTTTAAGAATTGATAATACATTAGTAAACATGAAAATAATAGTGCATGTACATTTAAAATAATTATATTTGTAGTCAAAATAATAGGCTGTTGCAATCACATGTAAACTGTTTACTATAAAGTTCATGAGTGCATTGAACAACACTTATGCATGGTTAAAATATTCAATTAAAAAGAAAAAGATTCTTTTAAAAGAATAATTAGTAAAAGACAAATAACAATGTTGATTAATTTTACACTAGCAAAATCACGACATTTGTTTTTGTGAACTTTAATTATTTGATCATAATTTTACCACCTTATTAGTTAACTTCTCATCATAATATGAAATCCACATAGGTTAAAAGAGAGAGAGAGAGAGAGAGAGAGAGAGAGAGAGAATGTGAGCTCGAAATTAATGAAAATATGAAACTTTTAAAAATCTACTAGTTTATTTATATTTATATTTATATTTATGAGCTCGAAATTAATTGGACACTTAAATTTTTAAAGAATTTATTTAAATTCGAAATGAAAACACAAAATCTTTTAAAATATGAATTGGAACACTTAAATTTATAAAAAAAATTAAAAATTAAAATTCATTCAAATTTTAGTTGAGGACACTCTATATTTACAAACAATTGTTTAGCAAATAATTAATGTTGTAGGGGTTCTTGACAGGTATATATAATCTAAACGAGAGTGTTCTCAACTTAGATTTGAATAAATTTTAAAAATTATTGTAATTTTGGTGTCCCCAACTTAGATTTTAATAGATTCAATAAAATTTAGGTGTTCTCAACTCAGATTTAAATATATTCTTTAGAAATTTTGGTGTCTCCAATTACTAGTAGATTTATACAGATTTTATTAATTAGAAGATTTAAACAAATTTGCATGGATTTCGAGCTCATAAATATGAATACCAAATTCTTTAGAAACTCTATCCTCACTCCTCAAAATTTCAATCCAACTCCTCTTACACATCTCTCCCTCTTGCCTCTCTCCACAATTTGTGCCACAAGTTTTTGTAGTAAACTTTTGGTCTTGATTTTCAATTTTATATTAATATGGAAATTTATTGAATTTTTTATTTTTATAAAATATATATTTTTTTACAATTGTCAAATATTGTCTTTAAAATTTCACTCTTGATGAACCAAACAATTGGGTTGAAAAATATATATAATTTATTGATAAAATATTAATTAGATAATTAGTCTAATACCATATAAGACAATTAGATATTGGACTATAAAATCATTATAGCACTAATTTTTTTTTTTTTTTGAACTTGGAAAGATTTACTAGTCAACTGCGACAGACACGTGTAAATGATCTTTTTAAGTTATAAAATAACTTTTTAAACAATATGGTTAAACAACTGATTTTGGAAGAGAATGAATCATAAATATCCATCATCTAGTCTCGGATATGAAAGAGAAAATTTTATATAAAAAAAGACAAGTAGAAAGAAAGTGAAAATTAAACTTTATTTCAAATTTTTTTCAAGAAGCCTAGCTCTTTAATAAATTTTTTTTTTTAAATTCAAAATTGAGAAAATTGATAATAGTAATGTGAACCTCCCAAAACAATGGATCTAATTGCACTTCGATCTTATAGATGACGAATAACCTATTTGTTAGTTTATTCCCTAGGAACTTAGCTGACACAGCTGTCGGATTGGTATACTTTTAAATCCATCAGATTATTCACTTCTTTGACCTATATTTCAAGAATTTTCTTTTTCTAAAATTCTACTCAAATGTTTGTTTACGTAGGACAGTCACTTGAACTATTTAGAATAAAAACAATGTAAAATTACTATTTTTAATAAAAAAAAACCACCAATATATGAAAATTCATAGAAATCCATAAGAATATGTTGAAATTTATAATATAGAATTTTGTTAAAATCTTATAAATTATGTGAAATTCTATTCAAATTCATGAAATCCATTCAAATTCATAAATATTAATAAATCTTTTGAAATATGAGTTGAGGATACCCTCCTAAGTAGAGGTGGCAAAATTGGCCCAGTCCGCGGGCCGGTCCATGTAGCCCGCCTTTTTGGGTTGGGTTGGGTTGGGTTGGGTTGGCCCTAGCCCAAATAAAACCGGGCCAAGGTGGCCCGGCCCATCTAGCCCGCGGGCTAGTTGGGCCGGCCAGATTTTGATTTTGATTTTTTTTTTTTGTGATTTTTTTTATTTTTTTTGCTCCTTAACACTAATTAACTCATTTTGTAAATAGCTCCAATACATAATTCAAATAATATCAATCTAAAATGATCTAAGCCAAAGTCACCAATAAACATTAGTCCAAAAATCTTAGGATCTAACATAAAATTATTTAGATTTAATTAAAATTTAGTTTAATTTAAGTTTCAATCCAAAATATATTTGGTGTGACAAGTAAATTATTTATTTATAAGTAAACCTTTTAATTTAAGCAAAGCATGCTTATATCTTAAAACAATAAGACTAGCATATTTTTAATATTTGTATTTTTTTTTTTAAAAGTGTCTACAAATAGTTTACAATTAACAAAAAAAATTATTATTTTGAAAGAAAATTGATGTTTATCTATTAACTAATACATGAGAGCCTCAATTTTATAAATTAATCTTTTTAAAAATATCTATATAGTCTAAATTTATCTAAGATTGTATTTGATTTAATGTATTAGATTGTATAAAAAAATTATTTAAAAAAAAAAGAAAATTAAAATAAGTTGGGCCAATGGACTGTACTGGGCTAGCATATTTCTGGCCCATACAGTTTCATGTGTGGCCCTGTTCTGACGAGTTGGGCAACCCATTTGTCAGCTCTACTCATAAGTCATGAACTCATGATTATAGAAAAAAAGAGCAATTAAGAACTGCAATTTCAATCTTTTAAAAGTATAGTGCTCATTTTTTTGCGTATTTATTGGAGGCCTAAATTGTACGCGTCATTAAATTCACAACCTACCTCATTTAAGTTATTAATAGCATCTCCAACACAACAATGTTTAATATATATATGTGATAAAAGACATTGACATTATATCAAAAAAATTCTCCAATGCAACAATGTTTATTGTGCAAATGTGACAGATTATTATTAGCTTTTTAGAAAATAGAAAGAGAGAGAAATATATTAATTGCATAGAGATTATTAAATTAATGATAGATATTGTCAAGAAAAATGTCTAGAATTAGGGTCCGTTTGGAACAGCTGTGGTGAGTAGAGCTTTTAGCAATAGAGTTTTTGCAGTAGAGCTTTTGATAATAGAGCTTTTGTTAAAAAGCAGTTGAATGTTTAGATGTGAATTCAAAAAGTGCTGTGAATATTAAATTGAGTGTTTGGTTGCATAATTATAGAAGTACTTTTCTATAAACTTTATATTTATTTGATTAAACAGTAATTAATTATTATATATATTATATTATTTGTTTTAAAATAAATTTTTTTATATAATATAATAACTATTAAAATTAATATATTAATTTAATTATAATAACACGATTATTTTATTATATTTGATTAAATAATAATTAATTATTGTATAACTCATATTATTTTTTTAAAAGAAATCATATATTTTTATATCCTATAATAACTATTAAATTTAATATATTAATTTAATTATAATAACATGATAATTTAAGTATATTTGATTAAACATTAATTAATTATTTAAATAAAACATATTATATAATTTGTATTATATTATTTAATAAGTCAATATTTTTTTTTTAATTTATATAAGTATATAAAATGACAATTTAAAATAAGTAATTAATGTAGTAAATAAATTATTATTTTTTGATATATTAATAGTAATTTTATTAATTTTGAAGTTCATTAAATGTTAATTACAATTTCTCGTAAAAGCTCAATTAGAGCTTTTTAGAGAAGCTCAAAATTTGGGCTTCTCTAAAACAGCTTTTTTAAGCTATTTTTTAAATCAAAAAGTGCTTGTTGACTTTAACCAAACAACAATAAAAATAACTAAAAGTACTTTTACTCTTTAAGAAGTGCTTTTAGACTTCAAAAAAGCTCTTCCAAACACACTATTAGACATTGTGCTAGACACATTCTATCATTAATTGTGCTACATAAGCACTTTTTGACCATTTATAAAAAAAAATACTAGACATTGTACTTTGACATTGTTGCATTGAAGAAGCTCTAAGTTACAAACTAGTATGAATAAAAGAAGATACTTTGTAATTAAATTTTTATATAATGGTTAGTGGTTAGTTTATTAATGAATTTCAACGGATTTATGTCATGTTATTAGTGTATTTTTTAGGGTTAATTTCACCAACGATCACTAAGGTTATCTTAAAAACGGTTACTGAAGTTCAAAAGTTGTAGTGGTGGTCATTAAAGTATATATTCATTTAACAAACGGTCACTCCCTTAAATTTCTAACTTGAAATAGTGATGTGGCATACAATAGATATTTATTTATTGCATGGTAGTCCATGTACTTTGTATAATATTTATTTAGTCCCTATATTTTCAATTATTTTTCAATTAAGTCCTCTAAAAATTGCATCTTAGGTCCTTAATCTTCTTACTCTTTACACTTTGGTCTCCAAATTTTCAATTATCTTTCAGTTAAGTCCTCTAAAAATTGCATCTTAAGTCCTTCAACTTTATACATCTTCAAATTTTAGTCTCCCAAATCCTTAATTTTAGTAGCCAAAATAAGTACAAATTTAGTGGTCAAAATAAGTGCACTTTCAATTAAATCCTTAACTTTACATTCATATTTTCACCTAAACGAACAAAATAACATAATTAAAAAAATAAACTACTTTACAGAACCCACAAATTATCACTTAGAGTTGACAAAAATATATTTTATTAACAACTCCAGGTGATAAGTGCAGGTTTTACACTTATTTTGACCACTAAAAGTTGATATTTGTGAGTTTTGTTAAGTAGTTTATTATTTAATTATGTTATTTTATTCGTTTAAGTAAAAAATCGAATGTAAAGTCAAGAATTTAATTAAAAGTGTACTTATTTTGACTACTAAAAAATTGTACTTAATTTGGCCATGAAAATCAAGGATTTGGAGGACCAAAGTTTGAATATGTATAAAGTTGAAGGACCTAAGATGCAATTTTTGGAAGACTTAATCGAAAGATAATTGAAAATTTTGAGACCAAAGTGTAAAGATGTAAAAAGATTAAGGACCTAAGATACAATTTTTGAAGGACTTAATTGAAAGATAATCAAAAATATAGGGACTAAAATAAATATTATATAAAATATATGGACTGCTATACAATAAATAAATATTTATTGTATGCCATATCACCATTTTAAGTTAGAAATTTAAGAGAGTGACTATTTGTGAAAGAAATATATACTTTAGTGACCACCGCTGCAACTTTTGAACTTCAGTGACCGTTTTAAAATTTTAATGTGACTTCAGTGACCGTTGGTGAAATTAACCTATATTTTTTAATTTTACTTTTTTTGCCGATATTGGGTTTTTCCTTTTTTTTTTTTCCTCTTTTTTGTTGGGTGGATAAATTGTGAAAACTATTTTTATTATAATGAGTATGGACGCCTTTTTATTTATTTTTACGTGAAATTATTTTGATTATGACTTTAATAATTTTACTTGCTTTGAGTCTATATTGTATGATATTTTTATAAGTATATGCAATAATTTTTTTAAGAAAGTCAAAAAAATTGTAAAATTCAATAAAAGTGTAATTTTAAAAAATCAATAAAAATTTATCATTTCTTAAAAAAATCAATTACTTAAAAAGAAAACCCATACAAAAAGTTCGAAATACTAAATTAAGTACACCCCTTTTTTAAAGAGTTAGATTTAAATTAGTTTTAATTAATTAAGATTTTAATTTGATAAAATTTTAAAGAGTGTTCTCAAATTTTAAAAATTTCTTAATATTTATAAATTTAAATAGATTTTATGATTTTGAATAGAATTCTACATAATTTATAAGATTTCAACAAAAATTTATATTATAGATTTCAATATATTCTTATGGATTTCTATGAATTTTCACGGACTTGTAGTATTTTTATTAAAAATAATAATAAATATTGTCTTTATTTCAAATAGTTTAAATGACTATGCTACATAAACAACTATTTGTTTAGAATAGAATTTTGGAAAGAGAAAAATTCTTGAAATATAAAAAAAGAAAAACTATTCCTCATTTTTCAATAAAGAAAATTAACTAAAGAGCAAGATTTCTTAAAAAAAGTTGAAATAAAGTTTAATTTTTATTTTTTTTACCGGTCGTTTTTATAAAATTTACTTTTCCATGTTCGATACTAGATGGTGGATATTTATGATTATTTCTCTTCCAAAATATGTTGTTTAATTCTTTTATATAACAAAATATTTTATAGATTAAAAAGATAATTTGCAGGTGTCGCACTTCATTGGTAAATCTTTCCAAAAAAAAAAAAAAAAATGGTGCCATATTGGTTTTACAATCCAATATCTAATCGAACTATATGGTATTAGACTAATTATCTAATTAATATTGTTTTTTTTGCACAAATGGTCCCTGACTTTTGCACTTATTACGGGTTGAGTACCTATCGTTTTATTTTTGGCAGTTTAGCCCCCATTTCAAATATTTTTGACAGCAATGGTCATTTTCATCAATTTCCGTCCAATTCTATGTGAAATTTGACGTTGGAAAATTTTGTATTTAAAAAGTAAAGGACAATTTGTAGCAAAAGTCCCTAATCTTTCAAAAAGTGTCGAAAAGTCCCCTAACATTCTAATCATATCACATATAACCCCAAATATTTTTGACAATTTTATCCCAAACTTAATAAATTAAAATAACTCCAAACCTTTCAAAAATAAAAATAAGTCTTAAATATTTTTATTTTTTTTTACAGATTTACACTTAAAATAATAAAAAATGTGTCATTAAGTTCCAAAACTTTTAATTTTGTTCACCAAAATGACATTTAAAATGTGTTTGATTAAAATTAGATTTTTTTAGTAAAAGTTGTTGAAATGTGTAGTTGAAAAGTTGTGAGACCATAAAATGTGTGGTTAAAATTAATTGTTGACTTTGATTTTAGCTTTTTAGCAAAATCAAAATTGAAAACAAACGGGCACTTAAAGTCTCTACAGATTTATGACATCTAAATTTCAATGAATCTATAAAAATCTGACACCTAAATTTAGGTGGATATTAAAAATCCATTCACATTTCAATTGAAGATACACTATCTTAGGGCTTGCTTGGGAATTTTTTTTTTTTTTTTTTTGGTTTTGGATGATGCTGTTTATGAAGGGTTAAAAAACCAATGCTTGTTAGTTTTTTTAAGCACCGGTTTTGGATGGTTTGAAAATCTCTAAAAATTGGTGTAGTGTATCTCACAACTCTCCAAATCTATAGTTTTTTAACGTTCTTTCAACTTTTTTTTTTTTATTTCTTTCTAATTTTACCTTCTTTAAACAATTATTTTTACAATTACCATAAACTTAATATTTGTAAAAATAAAAGAAAATATGCAAAAGAAAAAAAATATATACAAGAATATAAATTTAATTTTATATTTTTAATGATAGGATGGATAGTATATATAAAAAATTTCAAAATTTAATTTTTTTTTCAATATATGAGCATATATGTAATTTAATTCTTTTAGAACTTTTGGATAATAAACTCTCAAGCATGGATTGAACTGTATTCAAAAATCGCTACTAAAAATTACTCAAAACTAATCCCCTCGTAAATGCCCAAAATTGATACTTTAAAAAACCGTTATAACCGATACTCCAAAACTCCCAAAAAAACCCTTAGTTTACTAGAAATTTTGTTAGTTTTAGAGTCATTTTTGTAGATTATAATATAAGCAGTAGATCATACGAAATGTGTAGATAAAAAATGAATAAAAATTGTGCATCTTACGAAAGTGTATGAATGAAAATAATGTTTAAATAACTTATAAGTTATTATAAGCACAAACAAAAATTTCTTATAAAGAGAATATAAAGAATTTCAAATCCCGCCATGTTCATGTCATTTTCCAAATCTCATCAAATCACTGCCATTTTGTACTAGATTTCTTCACCTTTTAGTTTTCACCCAATCTTCCCTTCATTTTTTTTTGTATTCATTCACCACCGGCGGTGATTTCTTCGTAAAAGACGATATTTCTGCAGTCCCACGTAGCGACTCAGCCTTCCGGTAAGTCAAAACTTGCAATTTTTATTTTTATTTTTTGGGAAAGAAAAACCGAACAGGGCTATTCATAGGTGAAGGACTTGGGTAGTCTAGAATGGATCTCATTTTGTTGAGGACTCATTTTCCGAATACTCACTGACATACCCTGTGAGTATTTTTCCATAATGTCGTGGTGATGTTAAATAATATTAGGCTAACTTTCAGTTTTTTCATCTAAAATCAGGAATATAGTATTCTGTTTTTGACTCTTTCGATTACAAATATGGGTTTTTGTAGTTAAAATTGGGCAAAAATCAAGTGCAAAAGAAAATGGTTTGTGGATATTCTAGATTTGTAGTTTGACTAATGTTTGGGATTATCGTGATCACAAATAAATTCGGAAAGTGATGATTAATAGGACCCGTTATATTTTCACATGCTTTGAGTCCAAAGATAAATTGTATAGTCCACGCTTCAATGTTCAACCCAAATTAATGAAGGATTTAATGGATCACTTGAAAGTTTTAATGCAACTTTGGGTTGTTAGTTAATGGTCCAATGTGTGTTTGACCCAATTTAAAGTGGAACAGTTAGGTTTAGATATAATATATTAGACTATGATTTAATATAAATTATTATATTATTACCATATATATATTGTCTTGGTTTTGGCAACAAAGAGATCACCACCATATTATTATTATACACACGTACACGGTTGGCAGAGAGCAAAACCAAAGCTTCAGCGGTTGGCAGAGAGCAAAACCAAAGCTTCAGCCATTGAAATTTCTTGGTGAAAATTGCAGCCACTCTCCAAACCTCATTTCTTTGGTGAAATTGGTCTTCTTCTTCGTTGTCCTTATTACTTGGTGTTACCTTTGCAGAGTTGGACAGTCTCAGCCTTGTCAACTGTTAAACAAAGATTCGGTAAACTATTTTCCCCAACAACTAACTTAGCTTTGCACTGTGTTTTTTATTGTCATATTGAAGTTTCAATATATTGTGTAGAGTACGAGTCTTAATGGTTTGGTTGGTCTTTTTCTTTCTTCGAATCATCATGTTTTGGTGAACACACAAGAACCACTGGCTTACCTTTATCTTCTCTATTATGATCATCGTATTAACTTGTTCAATAGGAGAAGAAAACAACCCCAACAAAGAAGATGCTGAATTTTTGGGTATTCACTACTGTTTTTTCTCTTTGATGGGTGCTTTCACAGCCTTTGGCAATGTTGTTTCAACTGGAAATGTCACTTTATCGTTAGAAGGTATTGAATCTAATTTTGGTTAGTTGAAATTTCTGTTCTATTTTTAAAATTTTTTTTCTTGTTCCTTGTTTTTTTCGTATGTGACTCTTAAACTGGACAACTTTCTAATCGTGATATAAAGCATGACTTTCTTTGGATGATGATACATACTGCTGTTAGGGTAGGGGCTGGATGGGGGTGCGGGAAAAAGACTATATAGAAATGATCTCCTACTCACTTATGTTGTCCACTTATGTTGCCCACGCTGATGTATTTTTACCAATCATGTGATGTCACCTCAGCGTGGGCAACATAAGTGAGTAGGAGATTATTTTCCTATATATATATATATATATATATATATATATGTGTTTATTTTAGATTGAGGGTAAATTGTCTTTTCAACGATTTTTACGGTTCTTTTTTGGACGTAAATTGTGAAGAATGTTAGAATTCAATTAGAATAGAAGTTTGAGGACCTAAATACCAAGAAAAAAGAGTTTAGAGATAGAAGTGTAGAATGGTGATATAACACCCACAGTGGGTACTAATTATGGTATCCACTGTCCACGTGGCATTACCATATTGGTCACTTTTTAAAAAGTTCAAAGAAATTGTCAATAATTTTTTAAAAAGTAACCAATATGGTGATGCCATATGGATAGTGAACACCATAATTAGTGCCAAATGTGGGTGCTATATCACTACTCTAAAAGTGCAAATGGATACTACCACGCACGTGCAATTTACCCGTTATAAATACGTTGAAAATGTTAGGATTATCTGGTTTTGTAAGTTAGATTTCATAATTTGGAATCAAGATGGAGAGATTAGGACTCCTTTACTTTTCTATACTTTACGTAGCATTCGGGATTACCTTCGCCTTCCCTATTATCATAATTTGATTGCTTCTTTTTTTTCTTCTTCTTCTTCTTGAATCAATTTTGTATACTGTATTGTGTATTTACTGACATCTATCGTGATGTCAGCTCCATGGGTGAATGGTTTTGGTAAATGCGGTGGATTCTATGCAGCAGAACATTCGGATACAAGCTGTCCACTGACTAATAACATTGAATCAAAACAAAATGACACAAGGGAGCTTGTTAGTTCAAGATCTTCAACTGAGCTATTAAAGTTGATTATCAACTTTCATCTTGTACTTGTCATTGCCATGTCTTTGTTTTTTCTTAACATTTTGGAGAGGGATGCACAATGATCTGGATAAAGCCATGCCAAGTCTAATTTTTTCAACTGTTGAGGATGATATATCTACATCAAGTACATGTGCTGTATGTTTTGAAGACTATAATGTTGGAGAGAAGCTTAGAGTTCTGCCATGCCACCACAGTAAGTCTTCTATCACTTTTATAAAATTCTCTGATTTATTAATTATGGATGTATTTCTGCTGATATTAATTCTTTATTCTTTATTATTTTGTATTGTTTCAAAAGTTGGCTTGGTTATAAATGTGTTCTTCTAGACTGGGATAGTCTCATTAAGAGCTTTTGCACATTTTTGTTGCATCAAAATAGCTTTTAATTTCTGACCCCACATATTAATATCCCCTTTCCCATCAAAGATATTCAATTCAAATCTTGTTGAAGTCATATTTTCAAAACTTCGAAAAACACTTTACAAAAAATTACTTAGAAAACTGTAAGAGAATATAATCACAAAGAAGTTTTTCAGATTATAATCAGATGCAGAATATCATATACACAATATGAAAAGACTACTCTATACAGATCACACAAATTTTGTCTCCAGCAGAAAATAACTCCAGGATCACTACCCGTACTGGATTTATCTCAGATTCTCAAGGCCTCTTATGGAGCCTTTGGACAAAGAATAGTCTCCAGGGGGTTTCTTAGTGAACGGAGTAGTTTTAGGGAAACAAAACAAAGGAACCTATCTATTTAACAAGAACAGTTAAAAGAAAAGGTTAGATCTCACCAAAAGATATCTAAATCTGTACAGAACGTTGAAATTTTTCAGAGATCCTCTTATACGAAAGCAGAATCCAAAGCTCTGATACCACTGTAAGGCTAAGAACGATTAGAAACTTTCAAGAAGATTAACATTCAACACAACTAAGCAATATAAACGAAAATAAAACTGTAAAGAACATAAGAGATTTTTCGGCTTTAGCCCCAGAGGTTCGGTGACCAAATCTAACACCTACATCCTCTGTTGAGCATCCACAACGTGGAATATACTCTAAGCATCAATATAACAACCAATCGGCAACCAAAGTACAGAGTAGTTCAATATTACAGACTTCCCTCAAAATCACCAAGGTATAACTCTCAAGAAATTACAGAAATTACAGAAATCAACCCTCAGTTACTGTTCACGTAAGAACATCACAATTTCCAGTGTTTGATTCGGCAACTAAGAATAAAGAACCAAGTGGTCTTTATCTATCACCAAGAATCATCAACTGATGATATTAACAAAAGAAAAAGGAGATGAAGATTTCAGAATTTCAGAAAAGAAGAAGACGGAGAGAGCATTTCACCAAGAAAACCCTAATCTGTCTAACCGAAGTGAAGTATCCAGAAGGTCAGGAAGAGTATATCAGAAGCCAGTTTTCATCCCAGGGTTGTAATGACTCCACGTGTAATCATCTGGTGAATTGATTCCACTAAGAAAAGCGCGTTTTCTTTAACAGAAGATTTAAACAATTCTGGTGGCATACACGCTTTTCCCAACACTTACTATGTACGCCTCCAAGCATTTTTCTTGTATGCAATTTGGGTCGTCCTATCGAAGCACCTGTGCCATATCAGATGGTTTATATTCATTCTGACCCTCATGGCAAGTGTTCGAGCAGTTTATGTTTTGCTTCCAGTTGCACTAGAATTGAAAAAAAAGTACGATGAAATATTAGATACATTGAGGCCGATCGCTGATAGAATTGTTCCGTATATCAAGATATGGTGCTTCTGTGTGGGGACAGCTAATATGAGTCTGGTAATTTGTTATGCTGTTCTCATGCTTTATGCAACATGGATACTTCCTTGTTCAGG
This sequence comes from Forsythia viridissima, assembly GCA_030279155.1. Taxonomy (NCBI): domain Eukaryota; kingdom Viridiplantae; phylum Streptophyta; class Magnoliopsida; order Lamiales; family Oleaceae; genus Forsythia; species Forsythia viridissima. The sequence continues at coordinate 21,740,026 of CM059035.1, read as the reverse complement.
AATTTAACAAAGGTGGATAAAAGCTCAGTTGCTCTCTCTTTCTTAAGTTGTTTTTATTTCAGCTTTCAAATTAATTAGTCAGATGTTACTGTGAGATGTAGTTGTATACTTAGTTGACTGAGAATATATCAAGTGTTCATATGGTGCATTTGTGAACTTTCTTGGAAAATTTATGCAAAGATGATTGGATTTTTCTATCCTAATTAATTTATTTTACGATCCATAAGTTGTGGCATGTATGAAACATTTCGATTCTAGTTAATTTGTTAGTACTTGCACATTTTCTCACATCTTTTGATCTTAATTAGGCAGCATATATTCGAGTACTTGCATATTTTGTCACATCTTTTGCTGTTAAATTTATAAATTGCTTGAGAATGCCAGCAAGGAGGAAGAGGATGAATGGAATACTACAATATTTGGTACTCAAACGAGTCCTAGAATTAGATGTGTAAATTGTGTTGGACCGTCGAGTCAGCCCCCAATTTCTAGCCTGCTGGGCCGGACCGGCTGGAATGCTGAACGGCCCTACTAAATCAGAAAAAATCCTAACGGTCTAATTAATTTAGAGTGTGTTTGATTGGATTTCATGGAAAATAAAAAAAAATTCATGTAAGAAGAAAAAAAAAAAAAAAAAACCACCAAATTGGTGAGAAAACATTTTCCAACATTTTGGTTAAATTCATACTTTAAGTGATTGTATTTTAGAATTCATTTTCATTTTCCAACTTCAGCCAAAGTTGGAAAACAATTTCTTCTGAGACATTATTTTTCATGAATGTGACATTTTTCATAAAAAATTGGTCAATCAAACACACCCTTAAGGGAAATTGGCACAAATGGTTTCTAACTTTTGCCTTCAGTGCGTAAACAGTCCCAAACTTTTTTTTTTTTTTTTTGGCATAACAGTTGTTAACCTATATATTTTGATGCACAATTGGTCTTTATTTATTGGTCTTTATTTGGTGAAAAAGACGAATACATTTAGTTTTAATCAAAGAAAATTGTAATTAGATTTTTAATATTTGCTAAATGTGCAAATAGGTATGATATATTTATTAAATAATTTTTAATTTAGTATATTAAGTATATTACTAAGTCGTATCAATTAAATTTTTTATAAGAGAAAAATATAAAATTATTGTGCTTTAGGAATATGTAATTGCTATGTCATGTGAACAAAGTTGTAAAAAGCGTAAAGCGTGGAAGTCAATCTTCAAGTTTTTTGGGTCTAGACGATGTTTAGCCAAGAGTGAGGCATGAAAAAACGGTTTTTCATTTTTAAAATTATTTTAAATATTAAAAAAAAAAGATAAAAAAATATTTTTAACTAAAAAGCATGCGCCTAAGTGTGCCTAGGTTTGACTAAGAGAGGATAGGCGTGCGCTTTTTAGTTAAAAATATAGTTGACCAAAAAAACGCACAACTATAACTTAAGCAAGGTGTGGAAGTCACGCTTCGCGCTGGATGTGAAAGAGCTTGAATAAAAATCAAGTTAAAAATAAATAACAACATGTCGTATATAATTTTATGACATTGAACCAATCTTATTATTATTATTTTTAATATAAAAATACTAATAAAAATTAATTTATACATTATGTGTTATTTATTTTCGAACAATAACAAAACGATAAATTAAAATATGTTGTAAAATTATAGATAATGATGAATGATTATTTAGTTGTATCTAGATGTCTATGTAGTTATCTACTTACTCCAGAAAAGTATATTCTAATCAAGTTGTAATTCATTTTGGACCATATAAATAAAGGTCATTGTTATAGTAAATTAACAGACTTGAGTTTTGACTCTTTCTATTATCTTTTCTTTTTCTCTCTATTTTTCTAGTTTCATAACACGTTATCAGCACGAGATTCTAGCCAACTGCGTTAGCATTTAGATATTATTTTCTTTTATTCAAAAAGAAAAAGGAGAAGTAAAACTAGGCAGCCAAACGGTGATATCAAAACACCATAAAGAACAAACAAAAGCTTAGTGGCCAAAAGTCCACTTTTCAAGCGTTAATATCTCAAAAAAAATTCAAACGGCACCAACTGGTTAGTGTTCATATCTCTATCCTTGCTTTGATTTATGAGTCCAACTCATATTATACTTTTTTTTATGATATTTTTATAAGAATCAATTAAAAGAAATATTCATGCTTTAATTAGATATAACAATGCTTTAACTTTTATTCAATGGCAAAGGACAACAAATTAGTGTGTTTATTGTTCTAAAATATTCTTGAACAAGATTTGTTTATTTTTTATTTTCCTGAAGAATTATAATTCTATCAATATTCCAGAAGAATATTATGTTATATTTCATAACCTAAACATATAAATATTCTAGAAGAATATTTTATTGTTATAGAAGAATATAAACTATTGCTCCTGAAGTAGTAATAGTTTACATATATCAATATCATATTGTTGCTCCTGAAGAAGCACACTTTTTTTTATATATTAATATTCCAATAGAATATTAATTGCTCTTGAATAGCTTAATTCAATAAGATATAATATTCTATTATAATAGAATATTATAATATTGCTCCTGGAGAGCACATATTTACATCAAAATAATGATTTGTTGTAGCTCTTGAATAAGCACAACTTTATAATATTCAGGAATAATGATTTATAATGATTTGTTTTAATTGTGTTTTTTTTTTTGAAGAAACACAATTTTATAATAATATCAATATTCCTGAAGAATATTGTATTGTATGTCACAACCTAACATATAAATATTCTAAAAGAATATTTTATTGTTGATTCAAATAAGCAAAATTTTATATTATATTAATATTCCAATAGAATATTAATTGCTCCCGAAAAGTTTAATTTTATAAGATATAATATTCTTATAGAATATTATAATATTATTTATAAATAATAAATCTTTACTTCAGAATAATGATTTGTTGTTGTCCTTGAAGATGCACAATGTTATAATATTCTAACAAAATATTAGCTGCTCTTAAAAAGTATAACGTTACAATTTAAATATTTCAGAAAAATATTAATTTTTATGACGTTATAATTTTTATATTCTAGAAAAATATTGAGCAGTATTAGAAATAATATTTTATTGTGCTCTAGAAGAAGTACATGTCTTGAAGAATATCATATCCAAAATTAAATTGTGATATAAATGAGTAATTAATCAATTGATGCTTATTCCTAAAGAAAAGCATATAAATCATGTTATGTTGACATTGATTAGTGTGAATTATATGATTATACAATGTCTAATAGAAAATTAATTATATTTTCTTGTTCATTGTGTAGTTACTCAAATAAACGAAAAATATATTTGCTAAATTGTATGGAACCAGAAGTTTAATACTTCGAAATTTTATTGATTGGCAATACCGGTTAGACTATCCCGGATCAATATGATGTGACTTATTAATGAGGATATCTATTGAAAACCAGAAGATTTTTCAATATAATGAATTCTCACGTGATGCTTGTTCTCGTGATGTATAAACCAGTAGAATTTTACCAGATAAAATCGGGACTGAATTCTCTACATTTCTGAAAATTATTTAGGGTGATTTATGGAGCCCCATCACCCTCCATGTTGACCATCTATATATTATTTGTATCTGATAGATACATCTATTAGATGATTGTATGGTGTTATTATTGGCAATTTGAAGTTTGCAAGATTACTTGCTCAAATATTAAATTATGAGCATAATTTTCAGATTATACAACCAAGACAGTGATGTGTCTTGTCAATACTAGTGAGTATAAATCTCAAACTTTTAATAAATATCAGTTGAGATGATTTTAAATGGTTTAACAATATTGTTTTTCAACGCCTCCAATTAAATGCTAAACAATTACTATTGAAAACAAAGCGCTAAATTCTATTTTATATGCAGAAACACTTATACGCATCATACCAACATCAAAGTTACCCCTACTATAGTTGGCTTATGGTTAGAGCCTAATATTATCTATCTAATGAATTTTTTTATAGTGCAATATATGTATAATCGGTCCATCATAGTGCACTGAGATGGACTTTGAAAAATGTTGAGTATACATGTTTAGTATGGAACATTATAAAATATCTTAAGTCCTAACATGAGATTTTTTATAATACGATTTTTCGAATGTTATTTTGATAAGACAGTTTTCTCAATATTAGGGGAGAGAAATTAAGTAGTTGGAAAGAATACATGAAAATGTTGTATATTATATTTTCTAGATCTTTGCACAAGACAATATGAACTAGAAGTTCGACAAATAACTCATTTGTAAGTTATACAATTGACATATGCATTTACTGACCAAAGAGATTAAATCAAATCTCATATACCAGCTCTAAATGCTCCAATTTATATCAGCATCCTTGAAGGACAATCCATTAACATTATATCAGGTAAATTAATGACACGCCTGAAGCGTGGTGACATTTGATTCCAAAAAATTCTCAAATAAAAAATGGAGTCAATTATAAAGATGGTCCTATTGAGGAGGTGTATACTCTTAGAGAGTATATAGACATAACTAATTATAAAACCCCAGAAGAGGATCAGCTAGCTGAAATAATAAAACGAAAAGATCTCGTTAACTTATGTCGTTATGAGAAAGAAATGGATTCAAAAATAAATGTTGTTGACAATATTATTGTACATAATGAAGCGCTTCATATTATGAAAGGTAGCGAGGATATTGAAAGAAATTTGTCAAAGAATAAATTGACCAAATAAAAGGATGCAATCCAAATAAATTGAACTGACTAGAGAAACCTGAAGTTTCTGGACCTATAGTCGGAGCACTTAAAGGTATATATTTTTGAGAAAAGGAAATGGAAAAATGAAGTCGTAACATGTAATGCACGACTTTTAACATTATGAATTTCGCAAAAACTTATGTAAAACAACCATATGTTGATATCTTGTTAGTCTGTCAATGCATGACATATATGCATATAATGAATATTGTTATAACCAACTCATCTGGCATGACTAATAAAACAATGTATATAAATCCCTGAAGGATTTAATATGCTTGAAGCATATAGTTCAACTTTTCGAGAACTCAATCGATCAAAGTACAGATCTGAACTAATATATAATGAGGGGGAGTAAATACGCATTGTACTCTTTTCCTTGACTGAGGTTTTGTCCCATTGGGTTTTCCTGGCAAGGTTTTTAATAAGGCAATTTGCATGGCGTATTAAAAGAATTATGTACTCTTTTTCATTTACTATGATTTTTTCCCACATGGTTTTTTCTTAGTAATGTTTTAATGAGGCATATTCTTTGTGTAAATGATATCCAATTAGAAGTGTTATAATTTTTATAGTTATGGATGTCTATAACCTACAAAATATTTACTTTCATCATAACCATGTGGTTATACTCCCGTGTATTATAAATTGTATATGAGACCCCTGAAGGGAACAACAAAAAGATCTATTTTTAATGTAATTGCATCAGACCATCATGCTGATTATAGTCAACCAGAGATAGTGTATGAAGATGATATTGCTGGAGGTTATAACATGGAGCACATTTCACCAGAATTGTTTTATACAAATTTTAACAAGATGGTGACATTGAAGACATTGACGCACAAGATATAGATAGATCGATACAAGTTTTTTTTCCATTGATTGAAATCAGTTGGAGTAGCTGTACTCTTTTTCCTTCGCTCAGGTTTTGTTCCACTGGATTTTCCTGACAAAGTTTTAATGAGGCGGCATTTGAGTACTCTAATTTTTGATAATTTTTTTCTTTCTATTGGTATTTTTGTCCCATTGGATTTTTGCCAAATAACGAACCAGTTATTGTATAATAAGTCATTCAAGGGGGAGTGTTGTAAAATTATATATAATGATGAATGATTATTTAGTTGTATCTAGATGTCTATGTAGTTATCTACTTACTCCAGAAGAGTGTATTCTAATCAAGTTGTAACTCATTTTGGACCCTATAAATAAGGGTCATTGTTATAGTAAATTAACAGACTTGAGTTTTGACTTTTTCTATTATCTTCTCTTTTTCTCTCTACTTTTTCAGTTTCATAACAAAAAATGAATAATATAATTTGAGCTCTAATATTTTATTTTCTGGTTTCTTTTATATTACATGTTTTATTTCTTTAACTATCATCGATGGATCAATGTACGTTTAATTGCTTTATTCATAACGTGAAAATCATGAAGTTCCAAGATCAATGATTTAAAATTCAAGTTATTTTTTTTGACTTTATATAAACTTATTGAATAACTAATATGTGGTATCAGAGCTATGGTTAACGAATTCGTAATTTTCCATTGCACGTGTTACGCCCCAAACCCACTTGGGCTCCACGTGTGCGCGGTCAAAGTCAACCGAGGCTATTTGTGTCGAGGTGGTTAGTCAACCGAGGCTATTTGTGCCGAGGTGGTTAGAGAACCGAGGCTATTTATGTCGAGGTGGTTAGTCAACCGAGGCTATTTGTGCCGAGGAGGTTAGTATTTGTGCCGAGGAGGTTAGACAACCGAGGCTATTTATGCCGAGGTGGTTAGACAACCGAGGCTGTCAAAGTCCGACCCTGGTTGCGTGCTAAGAAAGCCTTCCCCACCAAACATGTGATTCAATCTCTGAAAGATTGATGGGATTGCCTGCCAATGCGGTTTGTCACAGTCATAGCCCCTTAGTTTGCGGCTGAAAGTAACTTCCTCATTAATGCTTATGATGTGACACCAAAGATGGGACTCAAGAACCCTTCAGATGGAACCACGTGTCGCACATCAAATGAGATCATTCTTGTAGAATTTGCCTATAAATACTAAGCTTATTTCCACAAGAGAGAGAGGTTGAAAATATTACTCTCACCACACATATATCAAGTCCTCTATTCTAATTATTCTTCAAGTGTTATAACCACCTGGGAAATCGTTAGTTAGAGGCCCTCAAGCTCTTACCTCTCCCATAATGTGTTTCTCTTTATCCTTGGTTACCTACCCACCCGGGCCTAGACATATCTGCGTGGTTGAATAAACCACGTGGCAGTCCAAGTAAGAGGAGAAATACACGTAGGAAGAGGAGGCGTGGGGTTCCTGTTGGTAGCCATTTTTGGAGGTCAACAGATTGGCGCCGTCTGTGGAAAACGTGACTAAAAGCCTTAGCCTCCTTGGACAAAGGAGCCTTCTTGAAGAAATGACGCTATTCAAGTACTAATTGGGGCTAGCATATGTCATTTGAAGAAGAGGCCTAAACCTCCTTGGACAAAGGAGCTTTCTTGAAGAAATGACGTTATTCAAGTACTAATTGGGGCTAGCATATGTCATTTGAAGAAGAGGCCTAAACCTCCTTGGACAAAGGAGCTTTCTTGAAGAAATGACGTTATTCAAGTACTAATTGGGGCTAGCATAGGTCCTCTGAGAAGAGGCACCGGCATTTGACTAATTATAAATCAAGTTTCGATTGTTTGCTTGTTTGAGGCTCCTAAGAAGAGGCACTCGAAAACTATATATACAAGCTTATTCAACTTGATTAATGGTTTAAATTTCCTAAGGCATTGCTTGTATGTCGTTGGAGCCTAGGTGACACCTCTGAGAAGAGGCACCGGCATTTGACTAATTATAAATCAAGTTTCGATTGTTTGCTTGTTTGAGGCTCCTAAGAAGAGGCACTCGAAAACTATATATACAAGCTTATTCAACTTGATTAATGGTTTAAATTTCCTAAGGCATTGCTTATAAGTCGTTGGAGCCTATGTGACACCTCTGAGAAGAGGCACCGACATTTGAATATTTATAAATCAAGTTTCGATTGTTTGCATGTTTAGACTTCTAAGAAGAGGCACTGGCCATATAGAAGTGCCACGCCTATCGTTCCGTCATTTGATTTGGAAATGCAGCCCATAAAAAGAGGCACTACTACTTAATCAAGTTTGGGGTAAAATCTTCTCATATGCCTCCCCAAAGAGGTACTCACGGCTTATTGCAAGGGCCTCTACAAACAAGCTCCCTTATTTGAGACTTAGTTTTTGTAGAAGCGCCATACCCACACAAGGGCCTAGTCTCTTCATTAAGGCATCTTATGCTATCAAGTCTCTCCCACTTGGGACTAGGTTCTTCTGCATGAAGCCTCTCCAACATTGGAGACTCGCTTCTACTATCAAGCCTCTTCTACTTGGGACTAGGCTCTTCTGCATGAAGCCTCTCCAACATTGGAGACTCGCTTCTACAATCAAGCCTCTCCCACTTGGGAATAGGCTCTTCCGCATCAAGCTTCTCCAACTTTGGAGACTCGCTTATGCAATCTAGCCTCTCCCACTTGGGACTAGGCTCTTCTGCATGAAGCCTCTCCAACATTGGAGACTCGCTTCTACTATTAAGCCTCTCCCACTTGGGAATAGGCTCTTCCGCATCAAGTTTCTCCAACTTTGGAGACTCGCTTATGCAACCTAGCCTCTCCCACTTGGGACTAGGCTCTTCCGCATGAAGCCTCTCCAACATTGGAGACTCGCTTCTACTATCAAGCCTCTCCCACTTGGGACTAGGTTCTTCTGCATGAAGCCTCTCCAACATTGGAGACTCGCTTCTACTATCAAGCCTCTCCCACTTGGGACTAGGCTCTTCTGCATGAAGCCTCTCCAACATTGGAGACTTGCTTCTACTATCAAGCCTCTCCCACATGAGAATAGGCTCTTCTGCATGAAGCTTCTCCAACTTTGGAGACTCGCTTATGCAACCTAGCCTCTCCCACTTGGGACTAGGCTCTTCCGCATCAAGCTTCTCCAACATTGGAGACTCGCTTCTACTATCAAGCCTCTCCCACTTGGGACTAGGCTCTTCCGCATCAAGCTTCTTCAACCTTGGAGACTTGCTTCTGCAACCTAGCCTCTCCCACTTGGAAATAGGCTCTTCCGCTGAAAGCCTCTCCAAAACAACGGAGATCGCTTAGCACAACCTCTACGCTTCGAATTTCTCACCCACTCCAAGCTCCGCACCTCACATAAATGAGAGTTCCTGACCTTGTGGGACTAAATCCCCCAATTACGAATCTGCCACTTTTCGAACGCTACCAAGTCCAGCACCCTTCATAAATGATTGAGGTCCTGAACTTGGGGGACTATTGTTACGCCCCAAACCCACTTGGGCTCCACGTGTGCGCGGTCAAAGTCAACCGAGGCTATTTGTGTCGAGGTGGTTAGTCAACCGAGGCTATTTGTGCCGAGGTGGTTAGAGAACCGAGGCTATTTATGTCGAGGTGGTTAGTCAACCGAGGCTATTTGTGCCGAGGAGGTTAGTATTTGTGCCGAGGAGGTTAGACAACCGAGGCTATTTATGCCGAGGTGGTTAGACAACCGAGGCTGTCAAAGTCCGACCCTGGTTGCGTGCTAAGAAAGCCTTCCCCACCAAACATGTGATTCAATCTCTGAAAGATTGATGGGATTGCCTGCCAATGCGGTTTGTCACAGTCATAGCCCCTTAGTTTGCGGCTGAAAGTAACTTCCTCATTAATGCTTATGATGTGACACCAAAGATGGGACTCAAGAACCCTTCAGATGGAACCACGTGTCGCACATCAAATGAGATCATTCTTGTAGAATTTGCCTATAAATACTAAGCTTATTTCCACAAGAGAGAGAGGTTGAAAATATTACTCTCACCACACATATATCAAGTCCTCTATTCTAATTATTCTTCAAGTGTTATAACCACCTGGGAAATCGTTAGTTAGAGGCCCTCAAGCTCTTACCTCTCCCATAATGTGTTTCTCTTTATCCTTGGTTACCTACCCACCCGGGCCTAGACATATCTGCGTGGTTGAATAAACCACGTGGCAGTCCAAGTAAGAGGAGAAATACACGTAGGAAGAGGAGGCGTGGGGTTCCTGTTGGTAGCCATTTTTGGAGGTCAACAGCACGTATTAGATTAATTGAATCAAATCTAATTCTTGACGTTATTCATGCAACACGATTGGAGCCAATTTAATTTATCATGTTGTTCATGATTTAAGCTGAAATTTATTTCAATTTCTACAAGAATCATACTGTTTTTGATCCATGTGGGCTCCATAAAATTGATAATGATGATTATAAATATGATTAGTTCGTTACATAAAGAAGATGAGTTCCACACTGTTTTTAGTTGTTAACATCATCGTTAATTCTTTCTGATTGATCAAGATAATCTTTAGCAGCAGCAAAAGCGCAGAAAGAAAAGCGCCAACTCTAAATCTGCTCTCTTTGTTTAATATTAAACAATGGGCAATTTAATAATAGTTACAGTATATAATTTATATATACTCCAAGACATATATAAAGTGATCAATAGACTATTTTTATTAATTTGTTCTAAAGTTTTAATAAATTGTTATGCAAATATTCTATTTATGTCAATAAATTTATGTAATTTATTGTTCAGTTATCGTAGTTTGTTAGTCACCAAAGTGACCAAGCTGTTTAATATTATGAACGTTAAATTACATAATTTAACAGCCAATTACTCGTGATAGATTGATGCTTATAAATGGAGATGACATTATGATTATTGTTGTTACGAGTATATTGGTGTTTAAAGATAATAAAATTGTTAAGGATTGCCCAAAGGTTGGTCAGTTGAGTTTATTAATCTTGAACATGATCGTTGTTAATTGATATACTTAGTTAGATGTGTTTTGTATCCAAAGATAACATACGTGTCTGATTAAAGTATATTTAATTTTCAATTAAGTGAAACTAAAATTAGCATTATTATTTTTATTATGATTTTATAATTTAGTATCACCCAAAGGAGAACTACAGTATACATTTACTTAAGTTATATGAATTTGAACCCAAGTTTTAAAAAGAATTAATATTCGAGCATTTATATTTTGCAGTATCTATTCCCATGTCTCTGCATTCACATGCTTCATCTGTACCACTGTTCAATGGGCTAAATTTCTCTGACTGGTGTGAACGAGTCCAGTTCAACTTAGGTGTTTTGGACTTAGACTTGGCACTTCATGTTGAGAAACCTGCTAATCTAACTGATGAGAGTAGTGCTGATGATATATCTTTCTATAAGGCTTGGGAAAGATCCAACAGATTGAGCCTAATGTTTATGCAGATGACTTTAGCAAAGAACATCAAGTTAACTATTCCCAAGACTGAAATTACTAAGGAATATATGAAGTTTGTGAAAGAACGCTCTCAAACAGTTGATAAATCACTTGCTGGCACACTGATGAGTATTTTAACCACCATGAAATTTGATGATTCTCGTACCATGCATGAGCATGTTATTGAAATGAGTAACATTGGAGCAAAACTTAAAGACTCTTGGAATGAGTGTGGATGAGAACTTTCTGGTACAATTTGTCATCAACTCCTTGCCTCCTGAGTATGGTCCATTCCAGATGAACTATAACACTTTAAAGGACAAATGGAATGTGAATGAATTGCACGGTATGCTTGTGCAAGAGGAGACAATGCTTAAGAATCAAGGAACTCATTCCATTCACCTTGTAAGTTATCAAAGAGCTAAAAAGAAATATAAGAACAAGTTTGGAAAGGGCATCAAGCAAGGACCACTGAAGATAAATGAACATTATGCCCAAATCCACAAGAAGGAACCAAAGAAAGATACGTGCCATTTCTGTCGTAAACCTGGGCACTATCAGAAAGACTGCCTGAAACGTAATGCATGGTTCGAAAATAAAGGTAAGCATATTGCTTATGTATGTTTCGAATCTAATTTGGCAGAAGTTCCTTATAATACTTGGTGGATTGATTCTGGATGTACCACTCATGTTTTTAATACGATGCAGGGATTCATTTCAATCCAAACCATAAATCTAAATGAAAAGTTTGTTTTCATGGCAATCGAGTCAAAGCTCCAGTTGAAGCCATAGGAACCTATCGTTTGATTTTAAATACTGGACATCATTTAGATTTGTTTCAAACTCTTTATGTACCTTCTATTTCTCGCAATTTAGTTTCCTTGTCAAAACTTGATTTTGCTGGATATTTTTTTGATGGTGGAATGGATGTTTGAGTTTGTTTAAACAGAATCATCTTATCGGTTCTCCTGTTCTTTGTGATGGCTTATACAAATTAAAGCTTGATAACCTTTTTAACGAGACTCTTTTAACCGTGCATCATAATATTGGTACTAAATGTAGTTTATTGAATGATCAATCTACTAACTAGTACATAAACGTTTGGGTCATATATCCAAGGAAAGGATAGAAAGATTAGTAAAGAATGAAATCCTTCCTGACTTGGATTTTACTAATCTTGGAGTGTGTGTGGATTGTATTAAAGGTAAACAAACCAAACACACAAAGAAATGAGCCACAAGAAGCACACAACTTCTTGAAATTATACACAGATATATGTGGACCTTTTGATACTCCATCGTTTGGTGGAGAAAAGATATTTATCACCTTTATTGACGACTTTTTACGTTATGGCTATGTCTATTTGTTGCATGAAAAATCTCAAGCAGTAAATGCTTTAGAGATCTTTATCAATGAAGTTGAACGAAAATTAGACAGAAAGGTGAAAATCGTTAGATCTGATAGAGGTGGTGAATATTATGGAAGGTATAATAAAACTAGACAATACCCGGGTTCATTTGCTAAATTTTTTGAAAGATGTGGCATATGTGCTCAATACACTATGCCAGGTACACCACAACAGAATGTTGTAGCAGAAAGGCGTAATCGTACTTTAATGGAAATGGTTAGGTGTTTGTTATGCAATTCATCTTTACCTATCTCTTTGTGGATGTATGCTTTAAAAACTGCCATGTATTTGCTAAACAGGTTCCTAGTAAAGCAGTTCCAAATACTCCTTTTGAACTATGGACTGGAAGGAAACCCAGTTTAAGGCACCTGCATGTTTGGGGTTTGCCATGCAGAAGCAAGAATTTACAATCTACATGAAAAGAAACTGGACTCAAGAACAATCAATGGTTTCTTCATTAGTTATCTAGAAAAATCAAAGGGGTGTAGATTTTATTGTCCTAAACATAGTACTAAAATTGTTGAAATTGGAAATGCTAGGTTCATTAAAAATGGCGAAGTTAGTGGGAGTGCAGAACCAAGAAATGTGGAAATTTAAGAAGTTAGAGTTCAAGTTCATTTGCCCTTAACTTCTTCTAATATTGTTGTTCCTCCAATTGTTGAACGACATGACAATTTTCCAGAACAACAAGTGAATGATCAAACACCTCAAAATGAACCTCAAAATGAAGTTGTTATTAATGAACCTGCACTAAATGAACCACAAGAAATAGCATTAAGAATGTCAGAAAGACAGCATAGACCTGCTATTCCTAATGATTATGTGGTTTACCTGCAAGAGTTTGAATTTGACTTAGGAATTGTTGATAACGACCCAATTTTATTTTCACAGGCCATTGAGAGTGCTAATTCTGATAAGTGGTTAGATGCTATGAAAGATGAGCTAAAGTCTATGGAGCATAATAAAGTCTGGGATCTTGTCGAATTATCTGAAACGTATAAAAGAATTGGGTGTAAATGGGTCTTTAAAACCAAGCGCGACTCTAATGGTAATATCGAACGATATAAAGCTAGACTTGTAGCTAAAGGGTATACTCAGAAAGATGGTATTGACTATAAAGAGACGTTTTCGCCTGTCTCTAAGAAAGACCAATTCAGAATTATAATGGCTTTAGTAGCTCATCATGATTTAGAGCTACATCAAATAGATGTAAAAACTGCATTTCTAAATAGAAAATTAGATGAAGAAGTTTATATGGACCAGCCTGAAGGTTTTTCAGTTGAAGGAAAGGAACACATGGTGTGTAAACTGAAGAAATCAATATACGAATTTAAACAAGCTTCCCACCAATGGTATCTTAAGTTCAATGATACTATTAATTCCTTTGGATTTAAGGAAAACATCGTTGATCGATGTATATATCTAAAGATCAGTGGGAGCAAATTTATCCTTTTGATTATGTAGGTTGAAGACATCTTGCTCGCTACTAATAATCTTGGTCTTCTGCACGAAACTAAGAAGTTTCTCTCTAAGAGCTTTGAAATGAAAGATATGCGAGAGGCATCTTATGTGATTGGAATTGAAATATTCCGAAATAGATCACAATGATTGTTAGGGTTGTCTTAGAAAGCATATATCAATAAAGTTTTAGAGATATTTAAGATGGAAAAATGTTCAACAAGTGTTGTTCCAATTCAAAAAGGAGACAAGTTTAGTCTCATGCAATGTCCAAAGAACAAATTGGAACGTCAACAAATGACAGCTATTCCTTATGCATCTGTTGCTGGAAGCTTAATGTATGCTCAGACTTGTACCAGACCAGACATCAATTTTGTTGTCGGAATACTGGGCATGTATCAAAGTAATCCAGGACTTGATCATTGGAAAGATGCAAAGAAAGTATTAAGAGATACTTGCAAGGAACGAAAGACCACATGCTCACCTATAGGAGATTTGATAATTTGGAGGTTATTGGATATTCAGATTCATATTTTGTTGGATGTGTTGATACCAGAAAATCCACATTTGGCCATTTGTTCTTCTTGGCTGGAGGGGCAATATCATGAAAAAGTGCGAAGCAGTCAATCATTGCTGCATTCAATATGGAAGTTGAGTTTGTGGTATGCTTTGAGGCCACTGTTCAAGGAAATTGGCTGCAGAACTTTATTTCAGGACTTGGGATTGTCGACAATATAGCCAAGCTGTTGAAAATGTATTGTGATAATTCCGCAGCGATCTTCTTTTCAAAGAATGACAAATACTCTAAAGGTGCTAAACTTATAGTATTTTGTCGTTAAAGAAGAAGTTCAAAAACAAAGAGTGTCAATCAAGCATATTAGTACAAATCTTATGATTGTAGATCCACTAACAAAAGGACTGCCACCAAAGACATTTAATGAACATGTCAAAAGAATGGGCATTATTGAAAATGATCGTTGATATTATATGATTTATGATGTTTATGTATTTGACACTTTGAGCTCAATTATGTATTGTTTTTGACAAACGTATTATTCTTGTCTTAATTGTTAGTATATATACATGAATGTTGACAAGGATAATCTTTACGAAGACATTATTGTTATAAATTTATTGAACTTCTCATTACATATCATATTAAGTGAGGACTAATACCGCAGTACATGGAAAATACTATGTCGAAATGATGATGTACAACCGTCATGACTCTTATTGGTCTTTACTTAATGATGATATATTAAGTGACCAATGTACGAGAGATTTTAGCTTATGATATGCGCATTATATTATAGATCACATAACGAGACAATATTATATGGACCAAGTGGGAGAATGTAAGACCTATTAATGTGGCCCATTTAATATTATTAAATTGATGCTAAAACCTGATTGGTCAATTGAGAAGTGGCAGTTTCGTAACTGCACACTTTGATGGAAAGTGGACGGTTTTAAGGCCAAATAGAAACTGTCTCTCTCTACCTATAAATTGTGAACATATTCCATCAAATTATATACATTCAATATAAAGAGGTGAAGAGAGAACATATTCTTTATTTTATTTTCTGGTTTATTTTATATTATAGGTTTTATTTCTTTAACTATCATCGATAGATCAAGGTACGTTTAATCTTTATTTATAACGTGAAAATCATGAAGTTCCAAAATCAATGATTTAATGTTCATGTTATTTTTTTTTTGACTTTATATGAACTTATTGAATAACTAATAAGATTAACCACATTGCTTTTGCCAGGCTTAATCTTGCAAATTCGGAATGAACATTAAATACGATCAAATAACATGTATAATTTTCAAATTGGGCGAGTTTAGGTTTTTCAAATGGAAAATTTAACTTTTTAGAAGTGTCATAGGAGGTAGGGGTGAACACGGTTCGGTTTGAGCGATTTGTGGTAAATTTTCAAACCAAACCACTTAAAGCGGTTTGAAAATTTTCCAAACCAAACCAAACCACTTTGAGCAAACCACAGTTTGGTTCGGTTGAAAACCACAGTTTAGCAAATAAAAAAAAAAAATATCGAACAAGTTAAATTATAAATATTAGTCTAAAATATCATAATAAAACATAAATATTAGTATTAATAAAAGACAAAAAAAGTATTAGCATAAAGATAAGAATATAGCAAATGTATTCATTAATTATAATTAAATGATATAATACTAGTAATAAAAGAAAATGAATAGAAATATCAAATACGATAATACATGCTATAGCTTTTTCTAAATTATCTATCGCTTCTACTTCATTCAAACATTGACGAATCACTATAGATTCTTTGATACTATGCAACCAATTCTTAGTGCAAATCACCGCCTCAACCATCTTTACACTCAACGAACTCCTAAAGGAATTAAGAATCTGACCACTAATAGAAAAAAAGAAATTGTTGGTGTTTGAATAATTATTTTTCAGCTTGAGCTCCTCGAATAAGTCTAGCTTTAAAATTGATGGAATGAGTTTGAAATACCCAAAATAGTTTGTAAAGGACTTGGGCTACCAGATTGAGTAGCATATTTTGATATAGCTAATGATAAAGTCACCATTTCTTTATAACATCTACAAATCTGGTAGAAAATAAACTATATCACTACAAAGAAAATAGAGAATTTTCTTGAATTAAGATCAAATCACTCCTTAAAACCCATAGGAAGTTTGGTGAAAGAAAATTAGAGTATAGTGGTTATTTAGGCGAAGCCAAATCAAGAGTTTCGAGAGCGGTGGTCGAGATCGAGAAAGAATTGTAGAAAGAGAAACGATAATATGAATAATGGATGAATTTTAATTGAGTTGGGTATTTGGTTTAATTGGGTTGGGTTTAATATGGATAATGGATTGATTTAGTTTTAATTGAGATGAATAAAATTAAAATTAATTTATTTTTTATTTTTTATTTTTTTTTATTTTAAACGGTTTGGCGGTTTGAAACGGTTTGAAAAAATTGAAACCTAAACCAAACCACTTCGAAGCGGTTTGGTTCGGTTCAAAACCAAAACGTTGACGGATTTACGTGGACCCAAACCAACGATTTTGAAAAGACAGTTTCGGTTCGGTTTTACAGTTTGGCGGTTTCGTTGTTCAGCCCTAATAGGAGGATGCAATAATTATCATTAATCAAAGTTTTATAATTTTAAAAATAGTTTTTTTATTTTTCAAATTCTTCTAAATTTTTAGAACGTTCTTTAAAGGTTTTGAACCATTTCGATTTTCAAAAAGAAACTCTAATCTTCTAAAAGTTTCAAATCACACTAAAAACAAGATTGTCAACTTACTAATGTATTTGACAATAATGACAGCTTTTAATTTCAACTAATCTAAGGGGGGTGTCCCCAACTCAGATTTGAATGAATTTGAAAAATTCACATAAATTTAGGTGTCCTCAAGTCAAATTTTAATAAAATTCATTGAAATTTAGGTGTTCCCAACTCGGATTTAAATAGATTCTTTAGAAATTTAGGTGTCCTCAATAACTAGTGAATTTCTAAAGATTTCATTAATTAATGGATTTTGACAGATTTCAATAGATTTGGAACTATAATTATAACTACTAAAAATTCTAACAATTCTTGTTCCAAACCTCAAAATTTCAATTGATTTCTCTCTCTCTCTCTCTCTCTCTCTCTCTCTCTCTCTCACTTTTCACATACAATTTTGCTGAAATTATTTTGTATCAATTGACTTTTTTTCTTTCTTTCTCTCACAAACCTCTCACCTTTCACATAAAATTTTACTGAAACTCTTTTATACCAATTTGTAATTATTCACGTCTTTATTCCGTTTTTTTCAAAACGATGCCCATATTTCCAATTTCATGAATTTTTTGTTTAAAATGATAAAGTTAGGAATTTCTTTTAACGTACGATAATGTTATGAATTTTATTTTTTAATCACAATGTTATTTTTTTAGTGATCTAGTCAGACATTATACTATTTTCTTAGCTTTTTTTAAAAAAAAAATAATAATCCGTTTATACACAATGAGTGGTTATAGTTAAAAAAAAATCACAAATATGAACTCTATCAAGCTCTATAATTTAGAATTCTTTAAAAGTTAAAATGTTTCGATACTCATTTTTAATATTTAAAATGTAAATTATATGTATCAATATATCATGAATTAGTTGTCCCTTTTTTTTTGCTATTAGTCTATTTAAAAAATAAATAAATAAATTGTGCTTTTTTGGTGAATTTACTTGTCAACATTAATTTTAGAGCAAGTTTCTCATTAAGACATAATTTGGTTTTAAAAAAAAATAGACTTGAAATGTTATGATGAAATTTTAAATTTTTTTCAAAATTTGCAGTTAACACAATTGAGGAGATGAAAATATAATTTTTAATAAAAAGATCACAAATTCAATGAAATCCATGAGAATCTATTAAAATCTATGATATAGAAATCTATTAAAATCTTATCAAATATGTCAAATTCTATTAAATTCCATGAAATTTATAAAAATTTATTAATATTAAGAAATCTATTAAAATCTGAGTTGAGGACACCCCCCTAAGAGTCTAGATGTATTAAAATCTTTATTAAAAAGTATTTGGATATTGGTATAAATTTTTTATAAAATCTAAACCGTTAAATTTAATTAAATTAAAAACCGTAATTATTTATTAAATTCATTAATTGTTACCCACTATAAATACCTTCTAAAAGTTTCACATCACACTATAAATTGCCCTTGAGAATACATAAATATATTGTGTTACAGAAGAGAAAAAGAACTAGCAAAATACTCAAAATGATTCCTTATCCCAAAGTCTTTGTTGGTTAGTGAAAAAGGCAACTTGTTTCAAAATATGTTAAACTGATTCTTAGGTATCTAAACAACAAAAAGATAGTGCCCTTTTTCTTCTCCATTCTGTTCTGTTCAAACTAATTCAAATACTTTTCAAGAAAAAACCACCTTTTTAGACAAAGCAACCGGACGGATACCTAACCACCTATACCCTCCAACTAGTATCTATTCGTTAATCTTCTTTCCGTTTTAGAACGGTCCATTTTTAAATTGGCCGCCCATCACTATCTCGTATATGAATACAATCCGATCATTATTATTTATTGTAATGAGCAGTTAAGTAGTCAATTTTGTGTTATTTAATTCAATTAATTTTGTTGATTGGTCTTAAAGTTGGTAAAATATTTTATCAACGTATTGTCATGCTCTACCCTGTTAAATAATCAAAGCCTGCCCTAAATCTTTATTTTCCCTTTTTAATATTTTTAAATTTAAATATGAAATAAATAAATAATTGTGATGATAAATAAAAATATTTTATTCTCGTCTCATTCTTGTACAACCTCTCAAAAATTCTTGACGGCCAATAACCGTTTCCATCCCAAGTTGGTCTCTTAAAAAATGATCTCATTTTGATTTATTGCCAGACAAATAGAATAACACAATTCTGCAGATAGGTCATGAGTATGATACACATGCACCATTACTCCAAAATGTTGCACATGTCATGGTTGACCACAACCTCTTATTATAATGGGTCCATTCATAAGGATAAATCAATAAAAAGTGCATATTTCTATCCATAAATATCCTCAACTATGCATAAAAGGATTATGTGCCTTTCTCACTATGGCCGATAACTTAGCACGTTAAATTAGATAGTATTTTATATTTCTTCGTTTCATAAAAATAAACTTAATTTCTTTATTCATCTATCTTAAATTATAAGCTATTCTTTTTAGTTAATTTCTCAATTTTTTAATAAGCTCATATTTAATGTGTCTAGTTATCAACAAATATGAATTACTATTATATTAATTGTAGGAGTATATTATAAAAAATTTAAATAAAATTTAGGGTTAATTACACTAATGGTCCCTATTCTTTTAGGTTTGTAACAATTTCATCCCCATTCTTTTTTTAGCAGATATCATCTACATTATTCCATTTATTCTCACAGAGGGTTCCCAAATCACTATTTTTCACTATTCTGACAATTCTATGACAATTTTACCCATTGACTTAAATAAATTAAAATGATAAAAAAGAAAATACAATAGAAACATTACAATTAAGCCCTTAACCTTTTCAAAAGTACAAATAAATCTTAAACTATTTTATTTTATAAAAATAGGTGTTCTTCTCCAACAAAAAAAACCCTCCAAAAAGTCATTATCTTCTCCAACCACCCCACCCCACTCCACCTAACCCCACCCCACTCCACCTAATCCCGATTACAACTCTAGTAATTCCTGCCTAAACATGCTTTCAGAAGAAAGCTTATTTGTTGAAAACAACGGTCAATGTATCAAAATTGAGAGGGTCCTCCAAGAAGAACTTCAGCTCCATAGCCCTTTTCGCGGAGGCGAACCTGACCACTGGAGCTTCGATCTTCCCATCTCTGAGGAGCACGAAAGTGGAACCCCTCGATGCAAAGATAGCTTTGCAACCTCTATTTGCACTGGCCATGAGGCATCCTTCCGTGGTGGCCATCGACTCCAAGTACTCGTAGCCGTTGAGCAACAGAGGCCCCGCTATCCCTACCGAAATCTGCACATATCCCACCGACATCTCGCAGCACTGGCCTAATATGGACTCGTAATCAAAACCCTCCAACGACAATCCCTGAAGAGACCTCTCCGTTAGCCTCTGCAATGCCTCGCACCTGATCGAGGTCGCTTTGAAGCAATCCCCGAGTTTAGATTCCAATTAATAGAAAAGGATTTCGCCTGATACTACTAATTTTACGAGCTCTTCATCATCTTTCAAAGGTAAAGGCATAACTGGAATATCCATTGATTTGGGTTTGTTTGTAATTAATTGAGAAATGGGGCAGTGGATGTTACGATCCTCGTCAAGAATAAATCTCTGTTCGTCGTCGTTTTCGAGTTCCCAAGCATCGTGGGAGGAGTGGGGTGGTGGATGGAGAAGATAATGACTTTTTGGGGGAGGTTTTTTTTTTTAATTTTTTTTTGTTGGGGGGAAGAACACTAATTTGAATAAAATAAAATTGTTTAGAATTTATTTGTATTTTTGTAAAGGTTAAGGGTCCAATTGTAGTGTTTTCATTGTATTTTTTTTCTATTATTTTAATTTATTTAAGTCAATGGGTAAAATTGTCATAGAATTGTCAGAATAGTGAAAAACAGTGATTTGGGGACCCTATGTGAGAATAAATGAAAGAATGATGATGATATCTACTAAAAAAAAGAATGAGGATAATATCTACTAAAAAAAGAATGGGGATGAAATCGTTACAAACCTGAAAGAATGGAGACCATTAGTGTAATTAACCCTAAAATTTATTGTTCCAACTATAATAATTAAATCTATGTGAAAACAGAAGTAAGCATATCTTTATGGAACGAATGGAGTAGTAAATAACAAGTAATTAATTTGTCAATACATTTATTTAGTGCCCGTTTTATTTTGCTAAAAATAAGATTTTTTTTTTTTTTTGTAAATTTTAATAAATTTTAATAAAATGTGTAGTTGAAAATTTGTAGGTCCTATAAAACGTGTTGTTAAAATTAAGGGTAATTTGTAATTTTTGTCTCCAATCTTTCTAATCCGTTACTAATCTACTCCCAACCAATTTTTTTAGAACCAGACATTCTCAACCTTTCAGGTAATTGTAAATCACATCCCCATTGATATATTTTGACAGATTTGCCATCATATTTAAATAAACAAAAATAAGAAAAAGCTAAAAACAAAAAATAAATAAATAAATAAAAGAAAATTACAAATAAAGTCCTATAACTTTTAAAAAGTACAAAATAACTTCATCTTCCCCCCAAAACTTACCTTACCCCATGTTCAAATCACCACCCCATCCTTTCATGTGTGAGAACTTATGTCCTGATGGAAGAAACAGCGAATGAGAAATCATTCAAAGCATGGTCATGGCCTATAGTTTAGGAACACCGCTTTACCGTAAGCTGTACAGAGGGAGAGTAGGCGTGGTATGACATTAAGACATCGTTTTGAGAGATGTTAGGCTCAGACAAATGGAGGTAAATAGTGGTTCCATTGCTAAATTGCGCAGATAGGGATGAATGCTTAGAATAAGAAAGGAGTGGAGAGTAGTTGGCGAAATTGGTATCCAGGCCATGGGTTTCAAACTGGGCTTTGATGTACAGGGCGGTGTGGATGGCGGCGATAGTGTATTTGCTAGCAGAAGAGATGAATGCATTCTTGTAGTACATATTTTTCATGGATGCGGCGGCGATAGGGTAGTTCAAGTGGCTGCGGATGGTGGTGTAGATGACTATAACATAGAGCGTCAATATGAAGAGGTATATATTTTTCATGGCGGCGGCGGCGACGGCGGCGATGTGGTGGTTCAAGTGGTTGTGGATGGTGGTGTAGATGACTATGACCGTCAATATGAAGAGGAAAATGCACGAGGCTTAAATAAAAATGTCATTTTGAATGGAATTTTTTTGAAAGTATATACAAATACAATGTTTTGAGAGTCACAATTTTGAAAATCACTGTAGGGGTGGTGATTTGGCCATTTGGTGGATAGGTTTTTGGGAAATATGAAGTTATTTTGTACTTTTTAAAAGTTATGTGATTTTATTTACAATTTTCTTTTATTTTTTGTTATTTATAACTTTTCTCTATTTTTGTTTATTTAAAGAGTGCAAATCTATCAAAATATGTCAATGAGGACGTGATTTGCAACAAATTACAAATATTGTAGATGTCTAATGCTATAAAAATTGGTTGTGGGTAAATTAGTAACCAACTACAAAGGTTAGAGACCAAAAGTACAAATTATCTTAAAATTAATTATTGACTTTGATTTTAACTTCGTATAAACAAAAATTTAAGCAAAATCAAACATTACCTTAATTAGTGCATAATAATTAAAATTAAAATTTATAATAAATTAAAAAAAGATTGATAATTACTTTAACAAAACAACAATAAATGAAAAATGGATGATAATTGATGGACAAACATTAATAAAAATGCCCATCATATTGATGGATTTATTAGCATGGGGGATATTCTTTCATTTTATATTACTCAATCACCCCCACACGGTTTTAGATCCGTAGATTAGATATAACCATACTTCAAATAATGAATATATAATTTTTTATTGAATTTAAATATTTATTTATTTTCGTGTCCAAAGTAATTACTTGCTAAAGTATGCATGTCATGTAGTGTGTGTCTATATATACTAGTGTGAGCACGTGCAATACACATGATGTCTCGTTAATTAAGAATGTAATAGTGTTTATTATATCTTTATTTTACGAATTGACTTGATATTGGTAATTTAAGTGGAAAAAAATTAAATATTAAAAAATCAGGCGATTGAAACTTAAATATAATCATGCTTAAACTTAAAATCTAGTTTATTAAAATTCATTACAATAGATGACTTAAACATATGATAAAATTTAATTTAATTTACTTCATAAACGCTACTATTCTTAAATACATTTTTTTCCAAAATTTGCATTCCTTCTTGAAGACTAAATTCATTCCTTTATAATATTCTAATCACGTAAAGAAAGCTGAATGCTTTTGCACATTTGCTCTAAAATAAGACTCTTGGCATAAGTATCTACAACAACATCTGTACATTAATTTCAATTTTTTTTTAAAAAATAACTTAAATAAAAGATAAAAAGAGGGTTGGATTGAGCTTACACCATCAAAAATTTTGATTTTCAAGAACGACAAATTAGGCTTATTTGGTAAGTGTACCAATTCAAACATCACGGTGTTTAGTGGCAGAATAAAAAGTTCATAAAAATTTTCTTTGTTGCTTTAGATGAAGCTCTAGAGATAATCAATAAGTTAATTGATCAAATCAATTCATGTTCAAATTTAAACTCTTAAAACAACATAATCTCTAAAAGTAAATAAATTACATTGCAGTTGTTAATTAACCATACTAGTGGAAGATGTATATATTTGATGCAAGTTAGAGATTGTGGGCCACAAATGTATAAAAAAAGTAAACAAATCAATAAAAATATTAATTAAAATTAAAATTGTTCCATAACTACTCGTGTGTAAAAAGTAGCATCTTAAAATACAAATTTCTAAAGCACTAAATAGTAGGGGTGACAAAAAAGCTCGTGGGCTCGCCGGCTTGACCCATAAAAGCTCGACTTAGCTCGAGCTCGAGCTCGAGCTCGGGTTTGTCGAGGGCCGAGCACGAGCTAGGATCGAGCCCAAAATAAAGCACAAGCCACGAGCCTAGCATGCAACGGTCACACACACTTTTTTTTTGTTTTTTTTTTCTTTTCAATTTCATTATTTTCCTAGAAATACTTCTATTCTAAACTCATTTTTTCACACTTCAATCTCTTATCTCTCATTCAATTATATATTCAATCCATTAACAATTCTCAAATTTCATTATCTCAATATTAGTGTTATAATTAGTATCTACTATCTCATTATTTAGATATTACTCTATAATTTTAAGTTGTAATTTTTCACTTCTACTAATTCTTTACATATCTATTTTCTAGTTTCTACTACATCTTCATCATCTCATAATCTCTTTATTCTATTATTCCAAATGTCATACAATCGAAGTGATGATGATTTCAGTGGTCTTAATGATATTCAAATTCCAAACGATATTCTTAATCAGTTTCGTGGTAGCATTGATCCAATTGATTTGGAAGACTTTCAAGAAGATGCTGATACACAAACTACCATCAGTTTTAGCACTAAACGAAAAGCCACCAAACAAAAGGCTAAGTGCTGACAGCATTTTTGAGTTGGTACCGACTAGTAAACTAGTGGACGGAGTCTCTGAGTTCAAAGCACAGTGTAAACACTGTCAAGAGAAGTTAGCTTGGCACAAGGGAATAGGCACGACCCATCTAAACAAACATTTCAAAATGTGTCAATACAAATATGGAGGTTTGGATACAAATCAGGCACAACTCCAGTTTGGATCTCTGGGAGCCGAGTCCAGTAGTCCCACTCTCAACAACTGGATATATTCACAAGAACTCATGCGCCACGAAGAATTGCCGGAATTGATAGCAAATGTCGAGTTTCCACTATTCTTGGTGGACAATCTTTATTGGACGAAATTTATCCAAAAATATCTCCAACCAAGATACGTTAATATTTCTAAAAATACACTTCATAAAGACAATATTGTTAAATATAATATAAAGAAAGAAGCTATTATTAATTATATTAATAATTATAACGGTGTTGTATATTTTACATCAGACTTATAGACATGTTGTAACAAAAAAGGATACATGGTTGCAACTGCACACTATATTGATAATAATTGGATAATGCATAAAAAAGTAATAGTATTTAAACAAATAGACTATCCTCATAATGGAATAATATTTATCATGTTTTATTAGATGTGTTACATGAATTTAAATGTGATTCTAAGGCTCGTAGTTTTACATATGATAATGTAGACCCAAATAATATAGTAATTGAAAAATTAATGCAACATTGTTGTCCAGATTTTGATAGTATTTTATTTCATATTCGTTGTGTATGTCATGTGTTTAATTTAATTATACAAGATGGATTAAAATTTATATATCTCCAATTAGAAAAAATTAAATATGCTATTAATTATATTTCAGTCTCATCATCAAGAAAACAAGTTTTTGCTACTTTATATATAGAAAATGGGCTGCAATCAAAAAGTTTTGCAACTGATGTTGCCAATAGATGGAATTCAACATATCTTATACTTAAATCTTGTGAAGGCTACGAAGATTGCATTACTGTATATTATAATGGCCGACACTCACACGACTCAGAATATGATTTAGAATTACATGATTGAGAAATATGTGGTCACGTTAGAAAATTTTTTAAAAATTTTTACGACACAACAACTGCATGTTTTGGTGTGTATTATCCAACTACTCCACTTGTTTTAAATCATTTCTATTATATTGCTAACAATTTTAATATGTATAAGAATTTTGCTCTTTTTTCTAGTATTATATATGTCATAGAAGCTAAATTTAGAAAATATTGATAAAAATTGCATATATTATTTCTATTAGCATGTATTATGGATCATAGACTTAACTTAGAGGGTACGAAAGTAACAATATTAGCAATTTCAGAAAAATTAATTTACAGAAATCCAGTAACGTGTGCTAATTTAGAACAAACTTTATATTCTATGTAAGAAGTCTATGCTGAAAAGGCCGGTAAGAACATTGTACGACCCCCTAATCCAACATATACTTCGTCATCAACTGATGACATTGACTTATGGAGTTACGGCAATACACATATAAGTGGTCAAGGTCAACAATCAGTTGGTTCTTCTTCTAGTTATTCCCTTCTCCATTCTAATGATACAACTGTAGAGTTAGTTAGGTATTTTGCACATGATGTGCTTCGTATGTTAGATAACGAAGAGATAAATCTTTTTGATATATTACGATGGTGGAGACAACGTCAATATAGTTACTCAATTCTTTCAAAAATGGCATGTAATCTACTAACACCTCCAATATCAACTGTAGCATCGGATCTGCTTTTCGTACAAGTGGTAGGGTTTTGTCTGATATCAGGTCAAGACTTAAAGCCGACATTTTAGAAAGCTTATTGTGTCTAAATGATTGAGATGACGCCGAACTTTGAATTCAAGACAAAGTGAACAGAATAATGTCTAAAGAACTTGAAGATTTGAATATGGATTAATCAGATTCATGGTAAGTATTATTTTGTATTAGTATTTGATTTTTTTTTCTTATTTTAATAAAAAATTGTACACGTAACATCTTGTTCTTGTACAATTTTAACTCCGCTTACTTTCGAGTAGCTGGTCCCAAACCCGAAAA
Organism: Forsythia viridissima; assembly: GCA_030279155.1. Taxonomy (NCBI): domain Eukaryota; kingdom Viridiplantae; phylum Streptophyta; class Magnoliopsida; order Lamiales; family Oleaceae; genus Forsythia; species Forsythia viridissima. Next base: position 21,713,262 of record CM059035.1, on the reverse strand, counting down.
AAAGAGGAGGGGTTTTCAATCTTTAATTTTTAACATAAATGGTTCTCGATATTATATATATTTTTTATTTTCAAATTTTAAAAAAGATTAAAAAAAATTGAGGGCCGAGCCGAACTCGTAGGGTCGAACCGTCAACCGAGCGCCTATTTTGGAGACGAGCTGAGCTCGTTTTTTATGGGCCGAGCAAGCTCGGTTGCTCATTACCATGTCTACTAAATAGAGTTTGCATTGCTAATGTACAAACAAGTCATTTTCAAAAATAATACCCTAGAGTTGCATTAATATTCAAAATGAAAATGACAATAAAATTATATACGTCATTTTGTTATTTATTTAGGGACCATTTACAGCAATATTTCTAAAAACTAGGTTAAAATGTGAAGAATACAATTGGAGCTCTAATAGACTAATATTTGTAATTAATAAACGAATAGCTCAATTAATAAAAGTATTTGAATATCAAGTTTGTGATAAAATTATTATTTTTATATTGTAACAATAAAATAAAATATTTAAATTTAAATAATAAAATTACTTAATAATAATAAAACAATTTTATTTAACATATTTATTAATAATTATGAGCTTAAATTTTAGCTATTTTATAATAGTTCGTAAAATATACAAAACAATTTAGTACAATATCAATTTGATCAATAAATTGTCTTTAAAAAAAAAGAACTCGTTAGTTTTTTTTAATTTTTGATAAAAAAATAAAATTATCAGACCCATTTGCACATTTTGCAAAGATTAGAAATTCAATTACCATTTTTTCTAATTAAAACTAAGGGCATATTTGTCTTTTTCATCAAATAAGGACCAATTGCGCACCAAAACACATTGTTAGAGGTCTTATGCGTAAAAAACAAACGTTAGGGATGATTTCTGTACTGAGAACAAAGGTGATGAACTATTTGCGCTAATTTACCTTTTAGTTGACCATTATAATTAGTAAATTTAATATTCACACTTTTTATATAGTTGGATAGGATAGGATATTTACACAAAAAATTTCTCAACAAATTCCGTGAAAAATCGATCATGTTATAGCATGTTGTTGGCAAAAAGAATCTTTAAAATGATATGCTGAAAATATATATAGATTACACATCAATGCTTGCTAAGGAAGTTAATGACCATTTTCTCCCTACAGTTATTTCATATTACAAAAGGAAAAATATCAATTATAGAATCAAGTTATTAAAGAAATAATTTAATGAAAACGGAAAAATAAGGAAATATCCTACACCAATTATAAAATCAAGCTACTATGGAAATAATTTAAAGGAATCACAAATAATATTATATCGATCTTTTGATATAGGTTTGACTAAGTTTAAATTATAATTTAAATTGGTCAAACTAATCAAACATACTTTTTATTGAAACCAACAACTTACTATTTATTATCAATACGTTTTATACAATGTTCTAAAAAGCCTAAAACGTAGTTAGACGTAGACGTCGAGTTTCAAAGTATTTTAGCCTGGGCAAGATTTAGGTGAGAGCAAGACAAGTACAAGATGAGGGCGAAGCGTGAGACGTGGCCGACTAGACAAAACTTAAATGAATTTTTTAGAACAGTGTTTGTATATGACTTATAATTTATAAGTGCTTAAAAAATAATTTAATAGAAATGAAAAAAATTAAGGAAAGATTATACACCAATTATAGAATGAAGCTACTAATTAAGGAAATAATTTAAAAGAATCGAGAAAAGGGGATAATATTATGACCATCTCTTTATATAGTAAAAGAATTGGAGGAATGTGTGTTTTTTCCAAACAAAATTTATAATTTGAAAAATCCAATTTTGGCAATCAAGTTGATGATGTATAACAAATCATTTTCCAAGGCATGATGATAGCATTATTCCAACAATAAAACACACACACACCCACACATATGTGTATGTATATAAACCCTCTCTTGGGAGTTGGGACTCACCATTTTTATTCCTCAATTGAAGTTTCTCAACAGAAATGAAACGAATTACAATGGAGAATAAAATCTCTTTCATTCTTCTCATTACTTTGTTTTTATCGTATTTTGCAGCACAGAGCTTCGGAAAAAGCCAAAACGAAGCTCTTTCACGTCTTTACAAGGCAAAAATCAGTAAAAATTCCACCGTCGACAGAAGCCATTTCAATGCAAGTGATAATTATATTGTTGCAAAAGTTGAGCCTCAAAATGAGACGAAAGAAAAGGATAGGATTGAGAAATTGCCTGGACAACCATCGGTCAGATTCAAACAGTATGGAGGATATATAACCGTTGATCAAAAGGCCGGTAGAGCATTCTATTATTATTTTGCAGAAGCTCAGCATTCTAAGGAATCTTTGCCTCTTCTTCTTTGGCTCAATGGAGGTATTCCTTTTTTTTTTACTGTGATTTTTAGGCGATTTCAGCCAATTATATGAAGCAATATTGACCGTTGTTTTTGCTTGATTATTAGGCTGTTTCTCTCTCAATCATGGTCTCATATGAACACGTTATTTTAGGAAACTATCTCTAAAATTCTTGATTATTGTTGCTTTTTCTCGGTTTTTTAGTATATTCCAAGTGTTTGGGTGTTGATTCTTTGTTAAACTATGTGTTTTTTTTATGTATTTGATACCGGAAAAATATTTTAGTTTTTTTTGAACAAACAAGAAAATAACCAGAAGTTGACTCAATATTCCTAGCCTCTCAGTTTTCTAGGCATTAATTAAGCCTGTAGTAACTAACTTTCTAAAAGTAAGTTTTTGAATTAAATTGTATTTTTTATTTTTAAGTAAAAAATTTACATTATTGGCAGAATAAATAGATTATTTATTTCCTTAATTCTTTTCTTTTTATAAATTTCTTATGCAGAGAAAATTAACGTTGATTTGCAATTTAATTTGAGTGTTTTTTTTAAACAGGTCCTGGTTGTTCTTCTCTTGCGTATGGAGCAATGCAAGAGCTTGGACCCTTCCGAGTTAAAAGTGACGGCAAAACCTTATTCAAAAATAAATTTGCATGGAACTATGGTTCGTCGCCTTAACCATATTTTCCGGTCAAAACCAAATAACTCAATTTGCATTTCTCTAACTAATATCAGTTTAATTTATCAGCCGCAAATGTGTTATTTGTGGAGTCTCCGGCTGGGGTTGGGTTCTCATATTCAAACACGACGTCAGATTACAGGAAGAACGGGGATAGAAAAACAGCCACGGATAATTATGTCTTTCTATTAAATTGGTTGGAGAGATTTCCAGAATACAAAAATAGAGATTTTTATATTTCTGGAGAAAGTTACGCCGGTCATTATGTACCTCAATTGGCTCATACAATTTTCTACCATAACAAGAAGGCCAACAAGAATATTATTAATCTCAAAGGAATTATTGTAAGTTTCTCTCTCTCTTTTCAGTTCAAATATTTTATTCTTTAATAAATGATTGATTTCATTCTTGCTTCAATGCTTGGACATGGAGAAATAATTAAGGTTTGAAGTATATTAGAATAAGGGTGTAGACAACTCATTTCATCAGTAAGCCCACAACGGTTGAATTATTCTAGTGGGCCCTAGTCTCACATGCTTGGAAATAATGACATGTTCAAGGATTAATCTAAACATTTTGACATTAGTGTCCAAAACATGTTAATTCCTCTTGGTTTGGTACAGAGAGGGTACGATAGACGTGCGACATTTTTTCTAATAGTTACAAAAGATTCTTCATTTTTTTCCTCAAGTCTTAATCCGTGTGCAATATTTTATACATGAAAGGTGACAAAACTTGAATTCAATGTTTTTATTCAATTACTATTTTGAATCATTTTATGTAAAAAATTTTAAATTGCAAAAAATGATACATTTTAATTTATTTAAATTATGTAATCTAGGGAATCTAAAGCTCCATAGCACCTTTGATTGTTGCCTGGTCCATTATGGCATTGTCATCTAACAGGGTCCCCATAAAACTTTCCACTTTGTGTGGAGTAAAGTCTTTGTTTTTTTATTTTCATTTTTCCATGTAAAGAATTTCTGGCAATCTTTCCAAGTCAATAAAAGCTTGAATATAACAGCCTATCATTTTATATATTTAAATTTCATCTTATATATGTTCATTCTTGTACTAGTTGATTTTTTATTTTTATTAAATTCTTTTATATGTAAGGCGAGTTCTTTTTTTTGTCATCAACACACACTTTTATATGTAAGGCGAGTTCTTTTTTTTTTTTTTTCCACTAAAGACTCGATATGTGCACAATTTTAATGAATAAGTGGCAATGAGACTTCAACCTAGGTTTTTCACTTACTCGATATAATTTTCATTTCATATATGACTCGTCTCATCTCTTCCTTTTTCTTTTTCTATTTTGGAAATAATGCAGATTGGAAATGCTGTAATCAACGACGACACAGACACAAAAGGGATGTATGATTATTTTGAAAGCCATGCTCTAATTTCGGAAGAAACTTTGAATAAAATCAAAAAATACTGCAATTTCTCCTCTGACTCCTCTCAAGAATCTGATGAGTGCGTTGATGCTTCTAATGAATCAGATACAGATGTTAATAATATTGATATCTACAATATCTATGCTCCCTTGTGCTCTAATACCAGTCTTACCGATAAGCCCAAGAAGGCTTCAGTAAGTATTAACATTAAATTAAAATTTTACATCTCATTTTATATGTTAGATTGAACACTAGAAAAGATAACTTGCAAATGTTATCTTCTTTTTCTTAATTTTGTCACACGTCACGTGTAGTCTACCATAGTACTGCATAAAGCATAGTGATGTTTTTAATACTTATTATCTGTAAAAGCGGGGTTAACTAATCATAAATTTGAATGCAGATTGCAAATATGGATCCGTGCAGTGACTATTATGTGTATGCTTACTTGAATCGGCCTGATGTTCAAGAGGCACTTCATGCCAATGTTACCAAATTAGATCATGATTGGGAACCATGCAGGTGAATTTATACATCTCAAATTGTTGTGTCACGTGTTCCAAATTTATACCAACTGCCTTTAATAATTTGAGTAAGCATGAATTAATTACTATTCAATTGTAATGTCTCATTTTTAATATGTTCGCACACTATAGCTGAAGCTACGTCCTCTGATTAAATTGCAGCGATGTCATAAAAGGTTGGGGAGACAGTCCATCAACAATTATTCCTCTGATAAGAGAGTTTTTGGCTAATGGAATTCGAGTGTGGATATTTAGGTAATTTCATCCTCTAACTTGTTGTCATCATCTTCTAATGGAGTTAAGATGTGCTGTCCTAAATACATGTCTCCTGAGTCTAAATCTACTATCCCAAATTAATGTCCCCTTAGCCGTCCCTCTTATAAAAACTTTACACAACACATCATCTCATCTATGACATGTAAAGTTTTTATTGGATGAAATGGCTAAGGAGATATGTATTTGAGGCAACAGATATAAACTCCTTCTAATGACCTTGAAAATTAAATTTCTACTTTCGTAGATTTCCATACTGTAATTGTAGGGAAATTATATTATTGGTCCCCAACTCTAGTAGCAAGTTGTTCACTAGCCTTTAAAAAGGAGATAATCTGTCCTACTTCTCATTATAACTGCACGACAAAATCTCTGTTAAATCGTCACGTGGTTCAAGCATGCCAATTTCATGAAGCTGAATTTTGTTTCCCAATTTGGATTGGTGCCTAAAAATTTAAAGCTGTACATGTTTTTATGATTGCTACTTGACAATTGATGAAGATATTTAAATGGTTTCCGTATTTCAATATTGATTGTGAGATCCTAATAATAGTTTGGAAGATAGTTTGTTTCTTTTTAAAGGTTGAAGGCCAATTTTCTATTGGGACAATAGGTTGGACAACAACAATGCAATTTTTCCCAATTTTATATTATATAAGATGATTATACAAATAAGTTCAATAAATCGTTATAATATCCATGGCAGTAATTATTTGTTACACATATATAGATAGAATGATTTATTTTGACTGATTAGAACTTTATTGATATCAAATGCAGCGGTGACACTGATGGAAGGGTACCAGTAACTTCAACGAAGTATTCTATTAATAAGATGAAACTTGCAGTAAAAACTAAGTGGCATCCTTGGTTCCTTAGTGGAGAGGTAAGTAAATATACATTTATAGTTGATTGAATACAAATCCTTGTAATCTTTTACAAAATTTATTAAGAATGCGACTTGATTTACAGGTTGGTGGATATACACAAGTTTATGAAGGAAACCTAACATTTGCCACAGTTCGAGGGGCAGGACATCAAGTCCCGAGCTATCAACCTGTTAGAGCTCTTTCACTAATTATGCATTTCCTTGGCGGAACTGAGCTCCCCAATACTTCTAGACAATAATCCCCTTTCACTAACATTTATTTTTTATGATCGTTCAGTGCAATATTTTGTGCAAACTTTGGCTCCATCTCTTCAATTCTTTCATCCAAAATAATGTCCAATGCAGTAAATATTTAATGTTGCACTACTTAGCTTTAGCTTAATGAACTTTCTTGGTACCTTTTCAAGGTTAGACTTGTCACAACTGCAAACAAATTTTGTACATTGTGACATTTAGCACATAATATTGTCGGCTTGAAATTAATTCAAATTATTAGTACTATTCGAAGGAGAAAAATACTAACTCTTTTACGTAGTAACATATTTTTTGTCATGGGCCTGTTTTATTTGGTCATATGCAATTGAATCCAATCTGTCCCGCCAAAGATGCGGTTAAATAGTGTCATCTATATATTCCATGGAGTCTCTCACCTATTTTGGCTGGCTACAAATTGTAACCTAATAACTTCCACATTGGTGTCTGAATTTTTGTTTCCAATTTTAGACAATTTGTTTGAATCTTTGCAAAAAACTACTGTTCTAAGCTTTGCCTAGGTTTGAAGTTCGACTTTCACACTTAGCCATGTCTTACATTTCGTCCTCGCCTTGCTCTTGTCTCGCTCTCGTTTAGACTTCGCCTAGGCTCGAAAAGCTTGAAACTCGGCCTCCACGCCTAGCTATACTTTGTGAAAAACTATAGTAAAAGACAGCAAGAAATCAAGAAAGAGCAACACCGAGTTAGGCATACAATCGGCCTCGTGGTAGAAGGAGAAAATTCACTATTGAGCTCGTAAATTAGCTCTAAATTGCACTAGCCATCGCAAACGTTGGATTAATCGTAAAGTATAGCTAGGCGTGTTTGATAAAGCTTTAACATATTTTGATTAAAAAAAAAAAAATTGATTGAAATATATGATTGAGAAGTTAATAAAAGTTGTGAGTCCCATAAAATGTGTGGTTAAAATTAATTGCTGACTTTGACTATAGCTTTTAGCAACTTTTTAATCTTACCAAACATATGCTAAACTTGCTCTTGGTTATATTAGGGGACATCTAATATTCTTGTTAAATTTCTTGCTATTCTTCTTCAATCCTCAAATGAACTCTACTCTTGAGATTTCATCCTTTGCGATTTTTACGTAGATAGTTGATAAAATCTTTTCACAATGATAGTAGCTTCTCAATTATAATCGCTCTTTGGAATGACTTCCTGATTGACATGTTTTTATCATGTATGTCAAGACGGTAAAATTGTGATTTTCGAACCCGACTGATGAGAGTGCCTTGAAATCTATATCTTTTGAGTGCCTCGATTATGAATTTCTTCGTACATCTTTTGAGTGGTTAATATATTTTCATTACACCCCATATGTTTTTGACAATCGGAGTGTCCAAGTGACCTAAAAAAGCACCCAATATCCCTTAGAAACTCTACTTTTTAGTTCATTTTATTGACTAAACATCTTCTCTTTTAACCAAGTAATCTCAAATGGCACTCATTTCCCTTAAAAACAACATAATTGACATAAAATTGTTATTTTGAGTTAGAATCCTTCAAAATGACCCCAGCCAGTTTGACATTTTGAAAATGACACTCATGCTTTTAATATTATTGTGTCTAGCCAAAAGAAATAAAAATGTCATATGGGCAAAATCAAATAATCCTTATCAATCAAAATGCAATTTACGAATATGATTCCAATCAACATTAAGCCCTGATTGATGAAGATGAAAATAAGATTTTTAGAAAATTTTGATACAATTTAATGAAATACATAGTTGAAAAGTTGATAAAAATTGTAAATTGTATGAAATATGTAGTTGAAAATAAATTTAAAAAAATGAGAGAAAAACATAAGCATTTCTTTAAATTTATTGTGCCTTTCCAGTATCTTTGCTATTATTCCCTACCCATTTCCACAACCATGCATCTTTGTCCTCTTTTAAATCTCAACAAAATAAAAAATAACAATCTATATCACGGAAATCATAATTGCAATTCAGGAAAAATTTAAAATGTCCATCTATCTGTGATCTGACCAAAAAAGGTCTGTTATATATAAATAAAAATAGAGCCGAAGAAAATAAAATTCGACAAGTTTTGAAACTACCGCAAGTTGTCTTCTATAGGAAATCAATTATCATCGTATTTTTGTTTTTTGAAATGCAGTAATTGTTGTTATTGATTTGTTTAAATGTGTTAAGTGTGAATCTTGTAGAAGAAAGCAAGAGAATAAAGAGGATTTAGGATTTCAAAGAAGTAAACAAGTTTATAATACTAAAGTGAAGATAAAAAACTTTAAATAGTCAAAAGAGCAAAAGGTTTAAACTATCCTAACCAAATAAGTAAAAAGAAAATTGTACCATTTTAGCAATAATAACATAAGTATAAGTGCTATAACAAAATATACTAATATCATCACTCCGATAGCAAGAATTAGCGAGAGTTTGGTAATCAAAAATTAAAAATGCTTAACAGGACGACTTCATGAAAAGTTAAGCAAGTTGCATCAAAGAAGGAACAAAAGATAAAGTAATGGTGCAATGCTGAAGAAGGTGTTGAATGAGATGACAGTTAATTTCAATATGCATCGTCCACTCATGGAACACGGAGTTGTGAGAGATCTTAATAGCATTATTGTTATCACAATACATGACTTGGAGTGGGAAGAGTAACACGCATATCTGCAAGTAACCAATGCAACCATAAAATTTCAATAGTAGACCACGATACTCTACATCTGTAGAAGATTGTGAAACGACAATCTGCTTCTTACATTCCAAGAGATAAGAGTGTCACCAAAAACTACATAGAAAACAAATTAGGAGTTAATAAAACTTTTCATATGAACCATACACAAACGAGTGGTGTGTTTATGGTCAGTGCGGTTACTAGCCCAATTAGCCTCAAAGTATGCGTGCAGCTTTAAAGATGAGGTCGATAGACATAAAAGACTCTGAAAGCAACTAAACAAGTTCTACGAAGATAGCACAAAATACGAACAATAGTAGTCCAATGAGCTGTAGTAGGAGATTCAACAACAACAAACTGACTAAAAATATAAACAACATAAGCAATATCTGGACGAGTAATAGTGAGATATACCAATTAACCAATAATAGTACAATTTAAAGTAGGATCTATAAAATGTATTCCACCACAAGACGAATATCAAACATTAATCTCGAGGAGAGTATCAACAATCCAAGTATCAGTAAGACAAGCACGCTCAACGACGTTTGTGGTATACTTAGATTGAGATAGAAGATAACCTTTAGGATAATAAGAAACTTCTATACTCAGGAAGTAATGTAAGGGGCTCAAGCTCTTCATTTCAAATTGACGAGATAATTCTAACTTTAGAACAGCAACCCCATGAACATAATCACCGATAATAATCATGTCATCAACATACAAAGAAATAATAATAAAATATGCCGAAGTGCACTAAAAAAAATAGAGCAGAATCATGATAACTGGAGAAAAAATCAAGAGATGCAATAACAGTAGAAATTTTTTCAAACCAGGCATGTGGTGCTTGTTTGAGACCATAAATTGACTTCTTAAGTTTGAAAATGTCTTCATACTTATGGAAATACCAGGATGGGGTACCATATAAATGTCCTCTTGAATATTCTTATTCAAGAAAGCATTCTTAACATCCATTTGAGAGATATTCCACCGATGAACAAAGGCAATGACAATAAGTGTATGAACAATAGCAAAAGTCTCACTATAATCCTTATCATAATGCTAAGTGAATCCCTTAGCAACTAATGTGACTTTGTATCACTCAATTGAGCCATTATATTTGGTTTTGATCTTATAGACCCAACGAACCAATAGCACATTAAAAAGGTGGTAATAGAACCAATTCCCAAGTATCAGTCTTATGCAATGCAGATAGATCCTCAGCCATAGCTGTTGCCAAAGAGGATCAAGAACTGCCTCTTTATAGGAAGGTGACTCAAAAAGTTTATGAATAGAGGTTAAGAAACAAATAAAGGAATATAAATAATAAGAATAACTAAAATCTCGTAAGTGAGTGGACCTACAAGAACGCTGAGGATATTGAAGAAGAGAAGGAAGATCTACAATCACATGAGGTGCTTGGGAGACCATAAAAGGAGAGAGACTATCAGTGACATCATGAGTCGGTGCATTTGTTCTTGTAGTGCATGGAGTATCGATAATACATGGGGAATGGGAGGGTTGACTATCTGTATAATCAGAAAATAGGTCAATGTAAATGAGTTTAGACTTAGTCATGTTATGAGAATTATCGGGAATAGAAAAGAATGGGATATGCTCAAGAAACACAACATGAAGAGAGACGCTTAATTTTTGACTAGCATGATCAAAACAAAGGTAACCTCTTTGACCCTCACCATAACATAAAAATACACAAATGACAGAGTGTGAAGTTAACTTTCTACGCTCTACTTTAGGACTAAAAACAAAACAAGTGCAACAAAAAAACTCTCAAAAAAGAATAATCAATAGGATGCCCATACAATATTTCAAAGGTTGGCAAATCGAAAGTGCGAGACGATGAAACTTTATTTATTAAATGAACAATAGTAAGGATTGCTTCACCCCAGAATTTACTAAAAACTTTAGCAGATAATAAGAGAAAATGAGCAGTTTCAACAAAATGCCTATGTTTTGTTTCAACAACACCATTCTGCTTAAGGGTTGATGTACAAAAGTTTGGTGTACATTTTCATTAGAAGCAAGCAATTCAAAAAATTCAGTAAAAGAATACCCCCCACCTAAATCACATCTAAAGTACTTAATTACAGTGTTGAGTTTTGACATGTAATTGAAAAAATTTGTAAATAGACAAAAAATTATAACAAGTTTCATAAGATAAACCTAACAACAAAAACTATAATTATCAATAAAAGAAACATAATATCTAGACTCTTCCTTTGTATCAACATGAGTAGGTCTCCACTCATCAAGATAAACAAAATCAATCGGTGAAAAGAAGAAATAAGTACTTCGATTAAGCATATGTTTGGCATAACTTAAATTATAATTTCAGTTGGTCAAATTGGTCAAACACAATTTTCATCCACACATTTCATGGGACCCACAACTTACAACCACTTTTTATCTACACATTCACCAACAACTTATAATATAAGCACTTAAATTATAATTTCAGCACCTCCAAACATATGCTAAAATGTAAATAAGAGAACTTTGCTAGTTTGCAACTACTACAGTCAGAACTATCAAGAGTCTATAAATTTCTCAAAGTTCCTTTAAAAACTAAATATCTCAAATAACTAACAGAAATATGACCAAGACGAGAATGCTAAAAATAAAAATTAGAAGAAGAATAACTCAAAAAAAGATGACAAATCAACATCAGTTGGCTACAATATCTGGTCCTCTCAGATTGTCCAAAATATATTATCCTCTCTGCCTATGGCCTATCCCAATCATCTTCGGAGATCAAGGAATTTGCCGCATGTACTCAGTACATAAATCTATGTGGTTAAAGAGATTCTTTAGCATCTAAGAGTCATTAATGATGATGTGGGACCTATGATTTATTGTGATAGTTAAGCTGCTATTTCCTATGCTAAGTATCCAAAGTATCACAGCACAACCAAACATATATGTACAAAATATAATTTTGTACGACACATCTTAGAAAAGAAAGAAATGACTTTGTCGTACATTTCTAAGCATCATATGGTAGATGTTCCACTTACTAAACCGATACATAGTGATGTCTCTGTGACACATATTAAATCTCTAGGATTGCGTAGAATTTAGTTATGTATCTTGTAAGCTCTTAAATGTCCATCAATGAACAAATTTTTTGAGTTCATATATATAAAGTGTAATCTTTTATTGTGATTCCTGATGAGTAATTTGCATGCATACACATAAAGTATGTCGAACAGGTAGAGTCTGTCTCACTCATAAGAGTAATCGCCTCAGATATTTTGAGATGTACTGAGATGAGATAAAGTGGTCACGTTGTGTACGTGATCCAGTCGCCTTGATGAAGAATTAAAATGATATTACTATAAGTAATCAAAATGGATTCCATTGTCCATTAAACCTGTTTAGCTACTAGAGCGAGTTCTTGATTGAGACTAATTGATGAATAAATATAGGGAGAATAGGTATCGAGGAATGTATGAACTAAGATTTGTATATTTAATTTATAGAATATGACATACGCTCTAAGAAAATTGAAAAAAAAAAACAATGTAGTATGTGTTTTATACTACGTGTGCTTTGACGACCAATGAGAAATAAAAGAATGGATCTCTGCTTCTTCAATGTGTGGGTCTATGAGGTATTTAACCTCACATATATACACTTATGACTGTTTCTCAATACTTTATTTTAGTGTTGCTAGATTAGCATAATACCAATTATCATGAATGATTTTGTCTTAGATGGTATGTCTAAGAAAGAAGCTAGTTAAAGTTAAGAGATTCGAGTAGAAAAGAAACACTATTTTATCTAATACACTTGTATTCACCGGCTGGACAAGTGTGTTAACTATTTGGGGTTTTAGGATACAATTGTGAATACATATATGGTATTGAATTCAAGTATGTTATTAGTTACTCGAAAGGATCAGAAATACTTGAACTAATATTAGAAAATAAGTCTAAGGTATGGAGAGAAATGACATTCCTCTTATAGAGCTATTATATCATGCTCTTCAATTATACTTGATGGTCGCATGAACAATTTTTCGGTATAAAATTTAAGATTTTTGAGAAAAATCTATTTGATGATTATACTCGATTCAAGTCAAACCCATCGGGTGCGAGTAGGAGATGTTAGAAATGGGTGGGTTGCTCATGAGGGTTGACCTGATCCATGTAATATAAAATCGGGTTGGAGGTAAGATTTCTTGTTTGAATTAGAATGTAAACATCCCACCACCCACAACTCCAAATAACTTCCATTTTATGTATATGTGATCTTGGGAAGTTATAGACACACATGAAAAAAACAATAACCAAAATTTGTACATGAAAATGAGTGAAATGAAGTAAAGGGTTGTGACTTGATTTTGGAAAAGAATCATAAAAAAAAATGTGGCATGTGGGTTGTGGAAAACAAGCTATCTCCTTTTGATTGAGTTTAGACAAAAAAAAAAATGAGTACTCGGATTGTGTAGAAAAGAAGGCTAGTGATTCAATCTAATTATCTTGGGATTTCTTCGATTTTAAGTGAGTTTCTACAACCTATGATCAACTAGAAGCGTGGTAGGATAATTTATAGAAGTACATAGAACTTCATCTTCACTTCACCTTGCCAATTCAAATATATATGGGATCTATTTGTTTGAGCTTATACGTTGGAATGCAAACATTTTCCAATGCCTATGACCTCTGAAAATGTTCTTTTGATTCATGATGGCACTCTTTTACCAGATCTTAGTATGTACAAAAATATTGTAGGTGCTTTAGAATAGTGCACCACGACCAGGACTAACATTTGTTTCTCAGAAAATATAGTGTGTCATTTCATCCCTGCCTCCACTGATATATATTGGAAAGACGTCAAGATATTTGTAAGGTACCTTTAATGTACTCCATCTTGTGGCATTTGTCTCCAAGTTTCACCTTACTTCCATCTCACAGTCTATAGTCATATTGATTCGACATCATCCCCAATTATAGGCAGAGTACCAATATGTTTAACTTGATGTAGGATGTTAAAAGCATTTTCCTCCTAAAAAATGAATATGATTTTTAACGGGACAAAAACTTTAAGGTGTCATTTTACGTACTTTTCCTCTATGTTATTTTGTAATATATGTTTATTCATAAAGTATATTGAAGCTCTCACCTTACCAATGAGATGACAACTAATGGTTGCTGGTCACGACTACTACCAAAAAGCTCCAATGAAGATAAATATTTCACAAGGAAGAGTGTGTATCTTTATGTTGGGTGTTCTTTTGTTGTGCGACCTGACAGCTTGTGTACAACCTGTGGATAGTGTTTCCATATAAAGTGTATTAGTGTTGCCATATTACACGACTAGCCACTTTGAATGCACACTACAAAGTATGTGGTATGAATTTTAAGTCAAAGTCAGTGGGGTTTGACTTCTACCTGTACAGCTTTAAATCTGTTTGAAGCAGCAACTTCGAAGATTGCTTTAAGGGTATTAAGGGTCTATTTGAGATTGATTTTGGAGTCTAACTTCTGATTGTCAAATAATCAGAAGTTGTTTTAGGCGTTTGGTAAATTTTTAAAAAATGGTTATAAAAGAACATGTATCATCTGACAGTAGATTTCAAGAAGCATCAAAAGGGTAGCTTTTCAGACTCTTCTTTTAGGTTTTTTATCTATCTGTTATTATAATACCAATTTTGACCTAATTAATTAAAGTTGTTATGCCTTTTAGTAATGTGTCCAAACCACGTATGACATGTAACCTTAGTTCCCAACTCAGCTCCAACAAGGACTGACCACATAGTGACACTTGGGAGATGCCTTAAGTTCATCTGGACTGCCTCGTAAGCAGTCTGAAGAGATGAGTCTGGAGAGATGAGTGAAGTCCAGACAAAACGTGACTGATTGATGGAAGAATTGTAATGATGCCCTGTTAACCTGTCAGATACGGAGAGTGTAAATAGGATAAAATGATTACTTGTAAATACAAAATCAGACATATAAAGGGACGACGATAAATATAAATATAAAGGGACGACGACGACGATAAATATAAATATAAATCAGATATGTAAATAGGAGCTATAAGTCTTTAGACCATATAAACTCCAACTATAAATAAGAGAAAAAGCTACATGATGAAGGTAAGTTTCTCTTGGTCAATCTTAGAGTTCGATATATATACACATTTCCTTTTAGTTAATATTCTCCATATATTGTCTTTAAGTTAAACCAGTCTGGACGAAGCATGAATTCTAACTTGAGCATCAGAGCGCATACGGTAGCTACTTCGACTGCATGTGCTAGCTGACCATCTAGTGCTGAGTTTGCAGGATAAGGACATTTGAAGCTAGGAATTTCATCTCACTGTCAATCAGGAATCCAACCAGGATATCAGGTCAACATTTTGGCGTTGTCTGTGGGAAACAACATTGAAAACATGTGAAAAAGCTTGGCCAGCCACGAATTGATCAAGATTTGGTTCTAGATCTAAATGAATAGAGATATTGAGATTACATAAAAAGTTTCTTATCACTTGATTTTATGACTTAGATGTTTGAGAAATCACTTGAATCTATTGAAAAAAAATATCCTGATAACTAAACCTATGTAAAAGGGACTATGTTGTGAACAATCTCCTTTACAAAAAGGAAAAAGTTTAGTTCAAGTTTTTCTATTGTAAACTTTCCCTTTGCAAAAAGGAGAAATTTAGTTCAAATTTCTTTCTTGTAAATGTTTCCTTCGCAAAAAGGAAAAAGTTTAGTTTAAGTCTCACTGTTGTGAAAGCTTCCTTTATAAAAATAGAGAACTCAGTTGAAAGCCAAATAGCTGTGATAATATTCCTTGCGGCAAGGAAAGATTTAGCGCCAGATAAGCTGGTGGAAAAGATTTCCTTTGCATAAAAGGAAAAAACGAACTATGACAAAATTCTTTAGTCCAAAGAAAGATTTACACACAATGAGTGATAGGGATCGATATGCTCTTCCCAGACAAACCAATGGACAACCAAGTGAGGAAGTTGAAGAAGCTCCGAAAATTATACAACCCCAAAGACGGAGAATGAGCTCAAGGGCAGGCCTGGCTCGCAACGTGGAACTCATGGCTGCCCAGATGCTGGAAATGCAAAAACAACAAGCAGCTCAGACTGCTGCTCTTTATGCCTACCTACAGCAAGGATTTATGCCTCCCACATGGTCTGTATATCTTCTATATCAACCGGCACTACGAAAACTAGTATGTGAATGAGGAATAGTAGGGTCACTATTCATACACCTCGTTAACCCAGCCATAGATTCTTCTTCGGAGAAAGAAGAGGTAAATTCATTCCAATACCAGAATCAAATGTACAATACGAAAGAAAACTATGTGGACCCGAATCTCTCTCCTAGATACTCCCAGGAGCCTGAGCCTTCTCAGGCCTCCAGTGTGTTTGACATATTATGAAGCAGACTTCCTAGAAATATGAGGGAAAGAAGGGCAGATGCAGCCACCAGCAGAGCGTAGTACGTCCCTCCACCACATTAGT
The DNA here is from genome assembly GCA_030279155.1 of Forsythia viridissima. Lineage (NCBI taxonomy): Eukaryota > Viridiplantae > Streptophyta > Magnoliopsida > Lamiales > Oleaceae > Forsythia > Forsythia viridissima. The sequence goes on along the minus strand of CM059035.1, from coordinate 21,696,737 downwards.
ATCACTTGCTTACGTAGAAATGCTACAGCCTGCTAGAATGCTGGTACAAGAGCCAGCTTGGGGATACGACAGACCCAACGAGCTCAATCTCCATTAAGAGTCTATCATCCCCAACTTCAGTCCTATGAGATAAATGATGATGAGGAAGTGAACCCTTTCTCCAAAGGAATACGCTAATGCTGGATTCCTCATGATTTTGAAATTCCTAAATTAGGCAAGTATGTTGGCCGAGGTGATCCCAACAATGATCTCTTGAATTATAACGCCAGCATGGAGATAGTCAGAGTGACCCCAGCACTTAAATGCAAAGCCTTCCCTCTAACGTTAGAAGGAAGTGCACTTAGATGGTACAAGAAACTCCCACCGGAGAGTATCCACAGTTAGAAGGATCTAAAAACAACATTCATGAACGGGTTCGTCTCCTTGAGGCCCGGCCAACTTCTTGTCAAAATCTTGTAGGATTTAATGCAAGTAAAAGACAAATCGTTGAAAAACTATTTGGCCAGATTCACTGAGGAAATGCATAATTGCAAAAGTATCACAAAGGTACTAATGTTCTCCACACTCAAAGGGGGGTTGGACACGTGTAGCATGTTCTGGAGGGATGTTCAAAGTCGGAAACATCATGATTACAACGCTTTGGTAGACCTTATGAAGAAAGATATAATATCAGATGAGATGGCGAGGGCTAGAGATAGCCACGCCCAACAACGTTACAATTATGGGAGACAAGCGTATACCAAGCCATCAGATAGGACAGCACGCCACCAGGCTGAGCATCGCCAGGGAGGTTACCCACACCCATTCCTTGGGACAGGATCCAACTATGCAACTGAGATCACGGAGGCTATCCCAAACTTGCATGCTGGGTTAAATGCTCATAACTAGGAGATGTCTATTGGAGATGCAGGCTCCAGCAAATCTAAGAAGCCATTTACTAGACCTTATTGTACCTATCACAGGTTCTATGGGCATAAGATATGGGACTACCGTGACATAAAAATTCTGGCAAATCAGAGGATGGAGAGGAAAGACAATCTCCCTGCAGGAGAAAACAGAGACATGAACTTCTCTCCCTCCTGGTCCAACGAGCTGCACCTTGAACGACGCCAGGACGACAAAAATGAAAGACGGGGATGAGAGGTTAGATGAAGAGAACAGGGGAGAAGTCAAGAAAGGAAAAATGCTCTAAGGATAGGGGAGGCCTGATAGGAATTAGCCGTAAGATCCAGTTCAGCCGCCTATCCACGAGATTGACACAATTTTAGGATGTCCTCACCCTAGAAGAAGTTCCAATAATTCGCAAAAAAGATATATCCAGGAGGCTAAGGAGCCTGCTAATGTCAATTACCACATGCATACCCATCCACTGGGAATGAGGAGGAGTGATCCAGTTCAGCCGCCTATCCACGAGATTGACACAATTTTAGGATGTCCTCACCCTAGAAGAAGTTCCAATAATTCGCAAAAAAGATATATCCGGGAGGCTAAGGAGCCTGCTAATGTCAATTACCACATGCATACCCATCCACTGGGAATGAGGAGGAGTGATCCCATTACCTTCTTCTCGTCGACGTGGCCAGAGTGCATTTTTTCCACAATGACGCTCTTGTGGTCTAAGCTGTGGTGGCCAAAAATGTTATAGGGAAAATGCTGGTAGACGACGAGAGCTCCGTCAATATCATTTACGGAACAACCTATGATAAGATAGGAATATAGACCTATTTGAACCCAGCAAAAGATCCATTCTATGGGTTTACTAGAGACTCTATCATTCCTACGAGAATTATCGTCCTTATGACAGAGATGGAAGCATCAACAAATATCATTAGATCTCCTATAGAGTATTTGATTGTGGATAAAAGTTATTCATACCATGGTGTCCTAGGAAGACCGGCCTTCATTGACTTGGGTGCTGTAATGTGCACCAAGTTATTGTGCATGAAATTCTCCACGGATCTGGGATAGCCACCGCGAAGAAAAACCAATCTGAATCTAGGGCATGCTATACCAATGCCATGAGGAATTTTGTGGACCATGAAGTCCATGTAATTGATATTGAGATGGGAGAGGCCCCCACAGATCCTGAAAGAATGAATGTTTGGCCAAAAGAAAAAGATGAACACGTGAGAGAACTGGAAGACCCTGATGATTTAGACCCAAGAGTAATAGAGGCAGAGCCTCAAACGTCTCTGGCTGAAAAGATGGAATATTTTCATGTGAGGAATGAATCCCTCAAGGATTTCATAGATAAGTTAAAGAATTTCTTGTCCGAAAATTTGGATATATTTGCATGGAAGAAAGGAGACATGGTAGGTATTGATCCAAATATCTCATGCCACAAGTTGCAAATAGATGATAAGCACCCAAGGCACTAACAGAAACGACAGCCTATGAGCCCCTAAAAGTATGTGGCCTTAGAAGAAGAGTTGTCCAAGCTGTTGGAAAATGGCTTCATAAGGGAGTCCTGTTATCCGAGATGGGTCTCCAACCCTGTTCTGGTGCCAAGTCAAATGAGAAAATGAGGGCCTGCATTGACTTTTCTAATGTCAACCAAGCATGCCCAAAGGATAGTTTTTCCCACCCCTCGCATAGACCAGCTGGTCGATGCCACTATCGGACACGAAATGATTAGGTTTATGGATGCTTATTCTGAGTATAACTAGATCCCCATGTACCCTCCTGATGAAGAGCATACTTCTTTCGTCACGGACAGAGCCATGTCCTTTGGTTTGAAGAATGACGGTGCAACATATCAAATTTTAATAAACAAGATGTTTGCTAAACTACTTGGCAATACAATGGAGGTTTATGTAGATGATATGTTTGTCAAAAGCCAGGTGCAGGAAGATCACGTTAAGCATTTGGGAGAGGCATTTGACATATTGCGGAAATACATAATGAAACCTAATCCGCTCAAATGTGCCTTCGGTGTGACTTCATGGAAATTCTTGGGATTTATGGTAAACCAGAGGAGAGTTGAGGCCAATCCTGAGAAAATCAGGACACTGCTTGAAATGAGCTCACCCCAGACCCCGAAAGAAGTACAAAGCTTGACCAGCCGAATTTCCGCTCTGAGCTACTTTATTTTAATATCTTTTAACTTTCTTCAAGGTGCTGAAGATGAAGACAAAATTCGAATGGACCGCAGAATGTGAAGACGTCTTTCAGGCTCTGAAAGAGTATTTGGGACGGACCCCGCTCTTGTCAAAACCCATTGGAAGGGAACACTATTGTTGTACTTTTAGCTATTTTCGAAGAGGCAATCAGCGCAGTACTCATCAGGGATGAGATTAGTCACCAGCAGCCCATTTATTATGTTAGCAAGATTTTACTGAGGGTTGATGCACGCTACCCAGATGTGGAAAAGCTCGCTCTAGCCTTAGTAGTGGCTTCGAGGAAGCTCAGACCTTATCTTCAGTTGCACACCATCTAGGTATTCAAAAATTATCCACTGAGACAAGTATTGCAAAAGCTCGACGCTTTAGGCAAACTAATGAAGTGGGCTATAGAGTTGAGTCAGTTCGACATTCAGATCCAATCCCAAAGTGTCATCAAAGGCCAGTCCTTGGCAGATTTAGTGGTAGAATTTACTCATTCACCAAAAATAGAAATGGTTGACAAACAAAAATTCATACAACCCTGGAAATTGTTTATGGATGGGTCAGCAAGTGAGCTAGGAGCTGGAGTGGGGATAATGTTGATCAGTCCAAAAGGTCATAAACTGCACAGTGTTATACGTTTTGAGTTTAGAGCATCCAACAATATTTCTAAGTATGAGGCTATCTTGGTTGGATTGAAACTTGCCAGGGCCCTGCAAGTTAGAGATATTGTTATACATAGTGAGTCTCAACTAATTGTCAACCAAGTGAGAGGTGATTTTGAACCAAAAGATAAGAAAATGGCATCTTATCTCAGGATGGTGCAGGACCTTGCACCCAACTTTGAAAGCTTTGAATTGGTTCAGATCTCTAGAGCTAAAAAATATAATACAGACGCACTGTCAAAACTGGCCAGTAGTAAGGACTCCAATCTCTTTGGATGTTGCTCTATAGAATTCTTCTCTAATCCCTTTACTGGGAGAGATTATAACATTCTGATCATTGAAAGAGCAGAGTCGTGGATGAATCCCATCATGGATTATTTGGAAGACTAAACCCTTCCCTTCCTGGGGACAAGGAAGATGCGCATAAGATGCAGAAACTTTCAGCCCGCTTCGGTGTAAAGAATGAAGTGCTCTATAAGAAGGGTTATTCCTCTTCTCTCATCCAGTGTGTAGGATGGATGAAGTGGACTACAACATGAGAAAAATCCATGAAGGGATATGTGAAAACCACTCTGGAGTTGTGTCATTAGCCTATAAAATCCTTAGGCAATGATATTATAGGCCTGGTCTTAAAAAGGATACCCACGACTATGTCTGTAAGTGTGACAAGTGCCAACACTTCACCTACCTGCATAGGCAACCCCCATGTAATCTGCAGGTTGTATAAAGTCTATGGCCTTTTGATAAATAAGGGATAGACATCATCGATCCCATGCCTCAAGGACGGAGAAATCATTGTTATGCAATCATGGCCATTGATTACTTCACTGAGTAGGTTGAAGCAGAGCCAATGGTGAAAATCACATAGGCAAATACCTAAAAGTTTATCTGGAAGAACATCATTTGCAGATTTGGTGTCCCACACTCTTTAGTCTTAGAAAATGCCAAATAGTTCAGAAATCGCAAAATTGAAGAGTTGTGTGACAACTTGGGGATAAAACAACATTTCTCGTCCCCACATCATCCCCAAGCTAATGGTTAGATAGAGGCTGTGAACAAAACCATAAAATACACATTGAAGAAGAAGCTTGAGTCTGCAAAATGAGCATAGGTAGATGATTTACCCCAAGTGTTATGGTTAATACACACTAACTCCAGAACGACCTCTAGGAATACCCCATTCTCTATGGCCTATGGAGCCGAAGCGATGTGCTTCGTTGAGATCTGACTACCTTTCCATAGGCAGATCCACTTTGATGAAGTTACCAAAGAAACCCATCGAAGAGCGAACTTAGATCTTCTCCAAGAACGGAGGGACGATGCACATGAAAAGATGAAGCGTACCCGCATAAGATGGATTGGTACTACAACAAAAAGGTAAATACTCGATCGTTCCGAGTCAAGGACTTGGTCATAAGGAAGGTAATCATGTCCTCTCAGGAGCCTGGCGTAGGCACTTTAGTTCCGAATTGGAAAGGTCCTTACAGAGTCATAGCTGAACTCGTCTCTGGGACGTATAAAATAGAATACCATTCAGGCATACCCTTGCAATACTCTTGGAATGCAGAGCATCTCCGCAGACATTACCAATAAAGTTTACTTGTATGCGAAAATAACTTTGATGATCATAATATTTTTCCTAATTATGTTAAAATATATAAATATGACTTGACGACCGCCTTTGAAAGAGGAAGGTTTTTTGTAGTCCACAATGATAAATATAATTGGTGGTTAGTTACCTTCTACTTCTTGACAATTTTTAATCAAGATTAAATTCAAATGAGTCGTCAACGGTTACGCAACCTTGGGATAGAACATAAAGCCCCTAAAGCCGAATGAGTTGACCTGCCCGACAGTTAAGATGTCTAAATTATCTAGAATTGCCGAAGTGCCTACACTTTTTATTGCTTAAGCGCTTACAATTGTCTACATATCTAAATTTCATTTGTTCCTTTTTATTGCCAGAGCACTTGTACTTGATCCTACATAGGGTATTATCACGCATAGTCAGTGTTCCAACATGCGCCGGAGTTACTTTGTAAAACGCTTTCTCTTAAACGCATCTCATCAATTACTTTTGTGCCAGAGCACTCACACTTGAAAATACAAATTAATTCTTATATTTTGTTTTAACGAGAAAATTGGCTTGCCGGGCTTTTTATTTAAGACGTAACATTAATCTTGAAGAATGAGCTTTGTGATAAAAATTAATAATCCATTCAAAGAGAAATATTACGATAATTTTCAAAAATGTAAGATACAAAAGACTTAATCTATGCTCCATCAGTGGGGGTCTGATCTCCTAAATCTTCGGTGTCCTCCGGGACAGGATTGTTTTCTTCTATGGATGAAATATCCACAATTGGGTGAAGCTCTTTCAGCTCGGAGAGTACTTGCCGGGCCCCATAATTAACGAAGAAGGACTGGAGGTTCTCATAGTCTAAAGTAAATTCAAACTGATTTGAAGTTTTCTAATCCAGCTTTCACCGCATGTTTAATGCCTTTCTCTAGCTTAAGGTTTGCCTCCTTCAAGCCAGAGCACTCTACCTTCAGAGACTATTATTTTCCCCAACTGGTGATCTTATCAACCAGGCCTTCCCTTTGGGCATTGGCGTTCGCCAGAGCCTTGGTAGTTATCTCATGTGCTTGATTAGCGTGGTCAAACCACATCATCTTCAGAACTTTCCAGGTCTGCTTTGAGCTTGTCCTTGTTCTCCGAAAAGGTCCTCACATCTTTCTTCATTTTGCCGATGGATCCCTAGAGCCATGTCACCTTATCTCGGAAGTAATCCCAATCTTTAATGATTTTATGAGCATTCCGGAGGGCTATTTCAGTGCTCTATTTGGTAAGTTCTATGTCGAGGACTTCCATTTCAGTCTCCTCAATCAGCATTAGGAACGTAGCTATCATGGCCTTTATAGTAGAAAGTTTGAGGGTGGCAGAGCTCTGGTTGGTGTATCTAACCCAGCATTCGACAAAGGGTTTGGAAGCATATTCAGCACGCCTGGGGATATCTCTACTGGCCTCACCTCTAAAAATTTCTTGATGTAACCCATTTTTTAAGAAGCAGGGAGCTCATACTCCTTCTGATGAGAAGAAGACCTTGAGAAAGCGTTCCGCGGTCTTTTGGCTCTCCTGAGAGTGTATTCCTTAACAATCTCCAAGTCTTCGTCATCCTTGGAAGGGTGTTTGGAAGACACCCCGGTAGATGTAGCATTGGTGGAGGAGGAGTCCTTATCATTTCTTTTTTTGGCCGCATATGGCTTTTGCTTTTCCCCAGCCTCGCGCTTCTGGACCATGATTTGGAGGCCCTTCTCAGACATGGCCATAGCCAAAGTGGTTTTCTTGGGGTTAGAGGTTGCAGGAGCATCAGAAGACTGATCATCAACCCTGGGGCTCATACTTGCAAGAGTTAACTTTTGACTCTTGTTAGCCTTATTCTCCCTCATCACAGGGAGAATCTTCTTGGAAGCAGGCCAATCTTAGGCAAAGAGTTTAAACCTAATAAATGGAGCGAATGACATCATAAATAAGGAACAATGAGTCAAATTACTTAAGTAAATTGGGTGAAACGCTTACCCTGCTTATTCCTTAGGTTATGCTTGACAAAGAGATGGTCCGTGCAGATGATGTTGGAAAAGTTTCCTTTGAAGGCGTATAGCTTACTGATCACCTCAAAGTCTATCTCAGTCAAGAAAAGTCAAGAAATGTCCTAGTACTTTTCCTACACAATATCAGACTCTGTTAACACAATGAACGATGACAAGTCAGCAACAATAAACGTAAATTTAGTAAACAACAATGGTATAACACGAGAACAGACTAAGACTCATGCTGGTGAGATAAGGTCCTCAACACAATAACTTCTGGGACTGGGTTTGAGAGAAGGCACTGCCAGTCTCTAGCAACCCATAACCACTGGCTTCTCCTATGTTTGACGGATGAAGGATGGCCGATAATAATGGGGCTATGGGCTCCCTTTGGTATGAGATAGTATCAGTCCTTCACTTCCTCTTTGGGCTCCTCATCCCTTTTCGCCTATTTTTTTAATTTAAAGAGGGTGTGGAAAACGTATAATGGCATGGGGCAATCTGGACTCACTTCTTGCCAAAATAAGCCAAGTCCCTACGACTTGAGCCCAGAAGTTCGGTGACATTTGGTAGGGGCAAACGTTGTAACTCCTAAGCAAAGCCCTAAAGAATGGATGTAGAGGTAGCCTCATCGCACACTCAAAAGCATTACTTATAACAGCTATGTACCCAGCAGGATGACTATAGGACCGGTCTATCTTTGCAGGGAATACTAGTCTAACCCCTTCGGGGAACTTATACATGTCCTTAATCTTAGTAAAGTTAGACATTCTTAATTTAGAGGGATATTTGTTGCAAGCCCAATAGGTAGGGTCCGGCTCCGAGTCAATGTGACCCCCCTGACAAGTCCCTAAAGTAATCTATCAAATCTTCCACCCGGTCTATCTCGTTAGGGGTTAGCCCAAGATTGACCCTATGGGTTCTAAGGCTGATATTTTACCCCTCTTCAGGATTAATTGTGTCGGAGGGGCATACTACCCATTTTCCTTTCCTCTGCCTCAAGCTTTCTTCTTTTTGCTTCTACAAGTCAGCAGCCTCCACAAATGTTAGTTTGGCCATCATAACAATAGCTTCCTTTGCTTCGCTGTTAGAATTACCCAAATTTATTACTCCAGTAAGTTGTTCAATTCTCTTTTTTATAATCTTTCTAAAGTAATTGGCATTGAAGGCCATTATAGAAATGGAACATACGACCCTAATAGGCTCCACCATAGCTATTTTCTCCCCCTGAGCGATCCTCCCAAACCTCCTCCAAATTACTACCACCACTGTCAACCATCTTGTGGTGGTAAGAATTTTTACCTCTTTTAAAAATAAAAAGAAATGAGTAGAAATTAAAATACAAAAGGTAAGAAAAAATATAGTCACATGTACGCACCGAATAAGACGAAAATATACCTATTGAACAGTAATGGGCTTCTTTGGATGACTTCCTTCTTGAGACAGACAAGGTAGCTCTGGTGAACGGTTGGAAATGGAAAAAATTAAGCAAACTTCGTTGGCAGAGAAAGGGTATTTTGATTTGAAAAGAAGCTGGGATTCCTTCGAATGTACTGGGGATTTCAAAATTACATGAAAAAGTTAAGTATGGAGTGCCCTATAACTTATATTGAAGTTTGATCTCCATCCCAACCGTTCATCTACTTACACTGAAGATCTAACGCACCACGTGTCCCTTGATCTGGACGGTTAAAAATAAGAAGCATGAACTTGTAATGGCGCTTAGCGGTTCAGATTTACTGGTGTAGATCACGCGCAAGTACAACCACATTTCTTGGAAATTGATTAGCCACTTAAACCCTCATCATTACTTTCCCATGCCCCAAGACATCATTGCAAGCCGTCATATGTCTTGGGAATATGCAGCATTTTGCTGGCTTATAACTCACCAAACGCTTAATCGCTCGGCAGCGCTCATTGGATCGGCTTCGTTAAAGGCCGCTCCTAATCACTTGTCCCCCTGCCCCATAGTTTTTGATAGCTGCTCTCGCTATGCTGCATTTATGGTTATCCACGCTTCGTTCTTGCCACTTCAGTCGCTTGTTGATGGCAGTGGTAGGGCCCTTATTCTATTCTTTCATCGGATTCATGAATAGCGGGCCAAAAAGAGGCTCCATGCTGGTACCCAGGAGGTGAATCAGAGAGAAGAGGCAGCCCTCATCCCGGGGGCCTTGAATTGTACATATTCCTTTACATTCAACAATCACTCCTGAACTAACCTGATCATTACCACGTTAAGTACACTATATTTGGATAATTCTGCTTAGACTCTTGAATCCGGAGAGAATCACACTGGTATCACACAATGCTCTGGATCCACCGAAGTAACAACAATTATTCACTAGTCCGAATCCGGTTAAGTACAGAAGGGTGTGGTACTTCACCAATGAACTTATTAAGCCCATGGACTCGTATAAATGACTAAGTCTTGGGCTTATGGACTATTGTTACGCCTTTTAGTAACATGTCCAAACCACATATGACGTGTAACCTTAGTTGCCAACTTAGCTTCAACAAGGACTGGCCACATAGTGACACTTGGAAGATGCATTAAGTTCATCCTGATTGCCTCGTAAACAGTCCAGAAAGATGAGTGAAGTTCAGACTGAACGTAACTGATTGATGGGACAACTGTAATGATGTCCTGTTAACTTGTCAGAGACGAAGGTTGTAAATAGGAGGAAATGATTAATTGTAAACACAAAATCATACGCACAAAAGGATGGCGACATTGCCTACTTGAAAGACACAAGTCAATCATACACGTGTAGGAGCTAAAAGTCTTCAGACCACCTAAACTCCAATTATAAATAAGAGAAAAAGTTACATGAAGAAGGTAAGTTTCTCTTGGTCAATCTTAGAGCTCAATATAATATACATTTCTTTTTAGTTAATATTCTCTAGATATTGTCTTTAAGTTAAACCAGTCCGAATGAAGCATGAATTCTAACTTGACCGTCGGAGCGCATACGGTAGCCATTCCGGCTACCTGTGCTAGCTGACTATCTAGTGTTGAGTGTGCATGATAAGGACATTTGAAGCTAGGAATTTCATCTTGGTGTTGATTTGGAATCCAACCAGGATATCAGGTCAACAAAAGTAATTCATTTTATATCACATATTTATCAGTATTTTAATTATAATGCATCTCCACAAATAATTTAAATGTAAATTCAATTAATTTTTGCACAATATTACTATACTTTTATTTTTAAATTTTTATATATTTTGAGATTTAATAGATGTATATTATTTTTATTTTGAAATAATTATGGTAAATACATAGTCTTAAATATTTGATAATATTATATATTGTTATAGAAGTAAAAATAAATTTTACAATACTACTCATGATAATACAACATAATATTATTATAATCAATGTCTATTTTAGTAATTTTATACAACTACAGCAATAAATTACATTTGTTTGTCAAATACTTAAATACTGATTTTGAAACATACAACAATTATAAAACAAGAGTTTTCCAACACTTGTCTGATTCTTTTCACAGTTGATTCTTTCTGCAGCGTGGTAAAAGCTAATTCTCTTAAAGGCACATCAGTACCAAACAAAACCTAACAATGAAAATTTCATAAGATTTCTGGATTGTACATCTTTATTATGTGTTATGCACCATGGTTTCAGAAGATGTTTTAAATATTCCCTTAAGGGTCTTTATCATTTTTTTAACTAAAATGAGGTAAAGTTGCTATTTTGAATATAATTAACCATTTCCACAAAAATGTTTAAAATTTTATAAGTCTTATTGTTTGAATCACATGACCCTCGAACTTTTTCACGAAGAAAGTAGTTTAAGTTTGGGAGCTAGGTCTCTGGCCATCACACAAATTGCATGAGCAACAGCTTCACACGCTGCATTCCAGAATGGATCTCCACCATATGAGGACATCCCTGTGTCATGCGCAGTAAAAGTACTTGATGTATCCACATCTAACGAACTATATTCCTCAATTTCTACAACGTCATGCTTTCTTATGCAATTGTGAATTGCCATAGTTGCCAAAATAATATCTACATATGTCAAAACCCTAAGGGCCTGGTTTGGATTTCTTTTTCACCGGTTTTTACCGGTTTTGGTGGTTCCGTTTATAAAATGTTGAGAAAATCGATGCTTGTTAGTTTTTTAGAGCACCATTTTTGAGTAGTTTTTAAACCGCACAAAACCGGTGTAGTGTAATTTGAAGCGTATATCCCAATCCCTCAAATCGGTAGTTTTTGTTCGTTCTTCAAAATCTCTTTCAATTTTATCCATTCAAACAATTATTTTCAAAACTACCCTAAACTTAATTTTTGTAAAAATAAAAGAACATGGACAAAAGAAAAAAAAACATGCAAGAACATAAATATAATTTTATATTTTCAATGATAGGTAGATATATAAAATTTCTTAAAATTTAATTTAATTTTTTTATATAGGCATATATGTAATTTGATTCTCTTAAAAAAATTTAGAACTGCTAGATAATAAACTCCCAAGCATGAGTTCAATCGTTTAAAAAATCACTACTAAAAACCTCCCAAATCCACTCCACTCATAAACGCCCAAAACCGGTACTTCAAAAAACCCTCGTAACCGGTATTCCAAAATTCCCAAGCAGACCCTAAGGATTTGTTCTCTTTGCTTTTTCAATCTTCAAGCTATTTTCAGTTTTTAATTTTGTAAAACACCCAAAACTTGTTTACTATACTGTTTTTAAAAATATATTTTTGAAAACAAAGTTAAATTTATAAAACAAAACTCAAAACACATTTTTGACGTTTTGAGTAATTTTAGTGAAATAACTAAAAACAAGAAAAACAAGAAAAAAAATTATTTAAATAAAAATTCTAAAAAAAATTCTAAATTATTAAAAAAATAAAATTCTAAAAAATAAAAAATAAAATTATAAAATTATTAAAAAAATTATATAAAAATGAAAATTCTAAAACACTAGAAAAACTAATTGAAGACCTTATTGGTTATTTAAATTAAAAAATTAAAAAAATTATTTATAGATTAAAATTCTCAGTCCACGTGATTAATTTTTTATTTTTTATTTTATCAATTTCTTATTTGTTAGTATTTTATTTTTGTAAAAAAATTATTAGATCCACTAACTTTAAAATGTATATGTTACTTGATAATATATTAGCAAAAAATTGTTATATTATACTAAATAATCAAATTCATTGAATAAAATTTTATAAAAATTTCAAACAAAATGTGTTTTCCAGTTTTCTATTTTCATTTTTCAGAATGTAAAACCAAAGACGTTTTCAGCAATCTTAAAATAAACTCTCAAAACAGGAAATTGAAAATGAATTAAAAACTCAAAATTGAAAATTGAAATGCAAAGAAAACAAACCCTAAATGTACACTCAATAAAATTTCTACAAGAAGAATAGATATAATTGAACCATGTTTTATACAATCTTGGTGCACATTTTGTTACCATTCTACATCGAAACTCATCTAAATGATATCTAACATCCCTATACTTAAATAGGTACCTAACGTCCACCAAATAAAGTTTATCTCCGCGTGGATGTGGAAAATTCAGTTCTGTTCATGAAAACTCTTCACCAAATATATGGACGTCGTGGGTCGATCCCCCCATTGAACTCATGCAAAAGTGAAACACGTGTTAAAATCACATATAGCAAGTGTATTCTACGTCTCATACACTTTACGTCCATTGAAAGTGACTTCTTTATCCTTTGACAATCTGGCCTTGACGTACGTTCCATCAATCACTCCAATGTAATCTTGAATAAGAAAAAATTAAATGTACTACTAATACTTTTGGGAAAGAAAACACACATATAATCTTTAAAAATGGGCAACGTGTACCTTAAAACATCTACAACGATCGTTATGTGTTTTATGGTATTCGACTCCAACGTCGTAGTCACGATGCAGAGAATGATATCTGCATTTTTTTTGCATTTTTTTTTCCACAACAACCAATACGTTATGAAAGTGTTTTTCTTAGTTTCTGAAAAATGGTTAAACAATTCTTGAGCTACTTGGTGGCCTAGTCCACGACCACATATAAAAAGAAAGATACCCACTAATTAATTCACTGATGTTTTTATCCTTCCCTCCAAACCACTGCCAAATAATTAGTTAAGTCCGTGAATACTTCTTTCTAAGTGCCTGTTTGATATTGCTAAAAATTCATTTTTAACGAATTTTATAAAAGTTGATGAAATGTGTGGTGAAAAGTTGTGGATCCTATAAAATGTGTGGTTAAAATTAATTGTTGACTTTGACTTTAACAAAAATTTAAGCAAAATCAAACAAGCCCTAAGTCGAAAATCATGGAAACATCGCATTCCATTTCCTTGCAGTACCTCACTAATGAAAAATCTTCCAGTTCGAATGGGTGTTCTAAGTAGAGACTTGTCTACTATTGAGAATAATAATATTTACCTACACCTAGCGTTAACCTGTCGAACTCCAACCACATTTGCTTATTGATTTCGTGTTGACAACATCATCAACTGTATTTGATTCATTTCCAACATCCATCTTGTAAAAGAATTATGTTACAAAAACAATGATGCAAGTTCTTATACCACTCTTTGTGCCAAGTTAAAGTAATCACCCATTTGTAAAGCGTCTGTAATAAGTAAGCTCTAACTAAAATGTCTTACAATTTAACGTCCAACTATGTCTACTCTCCAAATTTAGGCAACTTCCAATTTGAAAATTCATTTAAAATGACAATTCTTGTATGAAAGGCTAGTTGCTTCCTTTCATCTATACCTGCCTTATTTATTAACGTCGACTATTGCACTAGCACATTGTCTATTTATTGATGTTTCACATTGCATTCCGTTTTTGGTGGCCAAGTCAATGTTAGTGTTGAGCATTGGTAATTATTGTAGTTCAAGTTATTTGTCTTTCTTTAGTTTTTAACACTTTGGTCCTCACTCAGAATGATTACTCATATTAACAATATTAACACCATACACCAAAAATAGATATCCTCGAACAGATTAACATCATAAAAGACACAGTGATCCCCACAGTACATATTTAGATAACGCAATAAACATTTGTAATTTATATTACAAGTAGGTAAGTAAAGCCTCAAAGGAGACATAAATTGTGAGAAGATAAAAACATATGTCAGAGAAATATAACACATTGCTATAATTACCGTCCCCAAAACTCATCACCAAAAGCATGTGCATAACCACAATTATCTCCTTATATATAATACACCAAAATTACGACAGCCATGTTTGGGAGTGCTTTTTTCTGCTTATAAGTTGGTCAAATATTTTTTTTACCTACATATTTCGTAGGACTTACAACTTGTATCCATACATTTCGTAGGACCTACTACTTATAATCTATAAAAAAACTTTACCAAACAATGGCCAAAAAACTCTTCACATGTCACCTCGAATGGCATGAAAGAGTTCAAGATTACTTATGTCTTTAAACACGTTAAGCGTCTTTAAACACGTTAAGCGCAAACAGGTGCAATGCACTTTCCTCTTGAATTTTGTTTAAACGGTATAAAATACTTGAATTGAAGGTGCATGTATTCTCGTCTTCTTATCCATCTTATCGACAATATTATCTGGAGATTCTGATATCATCTATGCTCGAGTCTTCTTTTTCTTCGATCCACTTCCCAACTGTGTTGATTTTCTCGTACCATAATTGAGATGCTTGAACATGAACCCCTCACATTGGTCTTGACATGCACTGTTCAGCTAGTAGTGTTTCGTCGCTTTCATCACTACTCATTTATGTGGAAAATGACTTCTATGTTCTCTTCTAAAGTGATAGATTTTCATTAATACAAACATGAGAAAATTGGCTCTGTGTTCATGCCATATTCACGTTGCAACGACATTCGAGAATAACTGATCGTAATTGAAGTAGATAGACTCCAAATTTTTACCTTTGAATTTTTTGTACTTCTCATTAGCCTACAAGCAAAATAATGAATTTCATATCAACAATTAATAAATTGAGAATGGAAATACCAATTAACTTAGATCATGACCCTATGATAATGATTACCTTGATCTTCTCAATCCAGCCATTTTGATCCAGTATAATTGTTTTCTTTGTATCATTCATTCAATCTCAGATCCCCTCGAATCAATTCTTTGTAAATTTTCCAAACACTTTTCATGCTATCACAATGATTGCGTTGCTATGACTATGTTTGGTTGCTTGATTAAAAGTTTTGCCTCCAAAACGACCTACCTTATTTTGAAATAAAAGAATAAACGATATAAGTTCAACGCCACTGATTTGCTCAACAAAAATTTAAGCTAATATTTACAAATTACAATAATCTATTGTAGATAGTTAAGCCAAAACCAGAAATGTATTGCACAATGAACACATTTCTTTCTTACGAAAATTATATTAAAAGAAAATGTTTGGCAAGAAAATGATATTAACAGAGAGAGAAAAAAAAAGAATTTATTTCCTAACAAACAGAAATAGTAAACACATTTTTGGAGCAATTTCACGAAAATTTCTGAATGTAAATCTCCTACTATGAAATAAATTTAACAATTTGTCCAACATATAAATATAGATGAGTGGGTATTCTAATTTGCGCCAACACAAATGGTTAAAACAAGCATATATTAGAAGCATTCAAAATTTCCGTTGTAGGGTGAGAGAAATGGTAGAATGAAACATTTCGTCGCATATCTTCACTAACTTGCCGGAGAAGTTGGAGTTGATAGGAATTTGCACGGCAGAGTAGAAGCCTTTCGCCTGATTTCTCTATAATGAATAAGGTGAGGCGTTGGGTGTAATGAATAGAGGGTGTTGGGCAATGAGCCATACAGATTTTGGTGGTAATTTTTGAGATTAGTAAGCATCCGTTTGGTAGGGATTAAAAACCCATTTTGGTTTTTTTCAGCCGTAATTTTTGACTTTTCAATCTATTTTTAACATGAAAAGTCAACAATTTCAACTCAAATAAACCACTTTTGGTTTATAAACTGTTTATAATCTCTATCAAACGCACTCTAAGTGTAAAATATTAATTGTATTGGTTAACAGCAAAATAAGCTAGAGAAAGTAAGATGGGCGGTGTTAGAGCATATTCAATACTAGACACTTTTTAAAAAATTCATGTGGCAATAGAGAAAAAAGAAATGAGAAGAGATAGTGGAATGATGAAAGATGAAGGGAAAATAGATGAGAGAGATAGACACAAGTTAATGAAAAAATGAGTGGAAAGCCGTTTAACAGGATGTCTATATTGGATGGCCTATTGGACGACTTTCTACAATAAATACTACCATATGAGTTTTGTCCCCTCCACCTCATCACCACATCAACTGGACATTTAATCAAAGTAGAATGTAGCATTGGAGATGCTCTTATAGCTTATTCATAATTAGACTTAATTAAAAGTAATTAAGGGTGTGTTTGATTTTAATTAAAATCAGATTTTTTTTGTAAAAATTGATAAAAGTTGGTGAAATGTGTGGTTGAAAAATTGTAAAAAATTGTGGGTCAATGAAATATGTGGTTAAAATTGATTGTTGAATTTGACTTCAACTTTTTAGTAAAATTTTAATTGATTTCAAACAGGGCCTAAGTCTTTTTAAATAAAAAGATATTTAAATTCTTACAAGTTGGTTAATATAAGAAACAATTAGACTATGGGTGAATACAATTCGATTTGAACAGTTTTTTTTGTCTATTTTCAAATCGAACTATTTCACTTTTCAAACCAAACCAAACTCTTTTTTGAAGTTCGATTTGGTTTTAAACCATGATTTATGTGACATAAAAAATGCTTTTCAAACAAGCTAAAATATAAATATTGGTCTAAAATATCAATACAACCCTTAAAATAAAATTTCATATCAATATTGGTCTAAATTTTCTATACAATTTAAAACTTAATAAAAAGTTTAACCATAACAATTAATATAAAAAAAAAACATTTAACAAAGTTGAACTATATCAATACAATTTGCACCTCATTTTGCTGCCTAGTATCTCAAACCGTTTGGATCCTATTGTGAATAATGAATATTGATGGAATCGATAAATCATTTTTCTTCTGGTAAGGGGAAGTCCCGAAGCCCCCTCCCCTCCCCTCCCCTCCCCTCCCCTCCCCTCATTTTTTCTTTTTTCTCTTTTCTATTTTTTTATTTAATTCTACATAGGGATATAATCATCATTAACATTAATTTTGACTTTTTAACGGTTAAACTACTATTTTCTATCAAATAGGGACTTAAATGCACCGTGTTGTAATTGTTGGCAACCCATGTGCTTGATTTTGTAGGTTGGGACCTAGATGTCTAATTTAGGACTAAACATAAAAACCATCAAATTGCAAAAGGTTTGGGTCCAAGTAGACCCGTCGACATTTCAATTTCAAAAACAGTTTATTTTAGATAATACTTAAAAAATCATCTGAAAACGAACCGAAACGTTTACAAAATTAAATAAGAAAATCCTGCTTAATGGTTAGTATTGAAACTTTATAACTTCTAAGACTATTTTTTAATTTTGGGCTCGTTTGATAGAGATTATAAACTAGTTTATAAATCAATTTTTGGTTTATTTGACCAACATTAATTTATTTGAGTTAAAATTGTTGACTTTTCATGTTTAAAATAGGTTAAAAAATCAAAAAATGGGTTAAAAAATCAAAAATTACGACTGAAAAAAATCAAAATGAATTTTTAAGCTTTGTCAAACAAACTCTTTACTGATACTTGAATAAAATTATCCCATGAAAATGTGATAAAAAAAGTTTGAGGACAAACAAGGATTACGGCGTTTATGCAATTAAAATGTGCAGCACAAATCTAGCGTTAATATCTATAATTTCTGTGGGAATAGTGCTTAATGGCCGGGTGACCCGGCCAATTTTCCAAAATGGCCGTTGACCAATTTTGGTGTGTAAATTACCAAATATAACCCTGCCTTCTTCCCCACTCCTTCTTCCCCGCTTATAATCATTTCAAATGATTTCAAATTCATTTGTCTGTAAAAAAGAGAAGATTTCAAGGTTAGAATCTAACCCATTTCAATGTAAGAATCCAATTCATTTCATTTATGTAAGAAATTTTATTTCAAAGTAGAAATTCATCATTCTTCATCTTTTTCTTTTAATTCACGGTTGAAATTGTGGATTTTGTAATATAAATCATGAAAAAATGTATAAACCTGAGTATGAATTATAATTTTTACTTTAAATTCATGCAATTCTGAGTTGATTTGATATGGATTAATTGAAAAAATCAAGTTTAATCGTATAAATCTGTGTTAACAGACATAGTCTGTTAACACACCTGTTAACAGGCCCATTGCGGTCAAATTGGCCTTAACAGACTTGGAGTCTGTTAACAGACCTTGTTAACAGGCCCAAGGTCCGTTAAGGCCAATTTTGGCCATAACAGGCCCCAGGCTTGTTAACAGACCATTGGGGTCTGTTAACCGACCTGTTAATGGTCGGTTATCTGTTAACCGACCTGTTAACACATGGTCTGTTAATCGATGATCTGTTAACTGATGTTATAAAATAAGGGTATTTTTATCTATTCTACTTAAAAGAGCCTTTAAAACTTATTTGGTATAAGTTAGGCTCTTCAGCAATTCATCAAGTTTGACACGGCCATTTCAAAAATTCACCCATAATTTCTTCGTTTTCATTTCTGTTTGCACTGTAAGCCAAGACTGCCCCCTCTTTTGAATAAGAACCACCATGGATCCTCGGAGTTCGTTGGCTCCCCGTCAACTTCCGGCGAAGAGGAAGCGGCGCAAACCTACAACCGTCGACGCTCTCGGTCACGACGTTCTCTGTATGATATTTGCCTTGCTCGACCTCGTCCACCTCATTCGCTGTTCCGCCGTCTGCAAATCATGGTACTTCCTCTCACATGGATGCAACCGACTCATATATATTAACAATTGCTTTATATCCTTCCACTTAATCTTCATAAATTGAGAGTAAAAATAGTATTAACAGATTTTTTATTTTTTAATTAAAACACGCTTAGCTGGGAATTTTAGGCCACCAGGGTGTTTGGCAGTACCCTGGCACGTCTATTAATTTGAAATTGAAGTACATAGGAGGGGACTTGCAGCCTTACATGGGTGTTTACAATGAGAAACTTAAACTAGTATACATCTTTTCTTTGCGGTGCCGATCGTATAGGATTTTAATGGATTGAGGAGTTGAGAAGAATGAGAGAGAGAGAGAGAGTTTTTCTTGAGGAGAGTTTGATTTTGATGAATATGGAGAAGAATATGGAGAAATGAAGGAATTGAGAGAGTGATATGGGTTTTGGTTTGAGAGGATGAAGACGCAGTGACGGACAAAGAAGTACTTTTTTTGTGTGTTTGTAGCGGAGTAAATCTCCATACGGTCGGTGACAAAGAAGTACTGCCTCCCGTGTAGCATATATAGAAATCCAAAATAAGCTAATAGGAGCACATTTCAAGCTCAGACAATCAAATAAAATCCTACTAATTACCATGGTTATCTGGTTTTTTTGTTTTTTTTGCCCACGAGGAGACAGGGACTACTCGGGTCTTATGAAAGCATTAACAAACTCATATACACATATGTATATTATTTTGTCGCTATCCATGTACAATATAAAATTCTGATGTTTGATAATTGTTAATAGTTCACCTTGTCACTCATTTGGGATGTGTATATTTTGCTAACTTAGTGGGTTATGCAGAATTGTTGAATAATGATGACAAGGGAAAGTTGAGTGCGTGAAGAGAGATCATTTTCCCAAGGATAATTGAATTTTTGAGTAAATACTCGAGTATAAATTCTGTTTTTGAGTACTTTTGGGATTGAAATCAGTGAAAACCCAGTCCTACCTTTTTTTTTTTGGGTTGGGGGGTGGGGTGCAGGAATCATATCTAGTTCAATTGCAAGGTTCCAACTCATGATGCCAAACACATATCTAGTGTAATCTTGGGAAAAATGTTTATTTGTTTTAATGGATGTGACAACTTAATTGATCACACATATTTTGATAATGGATTTTTTGTGAAAAACCAGTAATTTTATACAGTTTTGTTAATTGTAACCCATTCACTTTAATTTTGAGAAAAGCAAAAACAATATTCAGCACAGATATAATATCTTTCCTTCCATTTAAATTTGACGGAAATCTTGCACAGGAAATTTCTCTATTTGTTCCAGTTAAGGACTCTGAATTTTATGAACAACAATTTCGAGATTTTTTAAGCAATGATGATGGAAACTTCGATGTTTATTAGCATATTTATTTCATTAATGGAAGTTAAAAGGTAGAACTATTTAATACAAAGGTAACTTGATGCGTGATTGCATCTCATAAGTTGATGGTAAAATTTTGTGAAGTGCATAGAAGGTGGAATATTCAATTTATGCTCTTAAGAATAGCTTTTATCAGCCTTGGAAAGGAGAGAAAGAAAAGGATTTACCACAAGTGAAAGAGTAGTTAAGTAATTACCATTTCGTGTTTTTATTTTCATTTATATTCATCATTAAATGCATTACCGACCACGAGTATGAAATGATTCCTTTTGTTTTTCTTTTGATCCCTTAAAGGAGCATGGTGATTAATAAATTGAAGTTACTGCAAATACTATATCAGAAGCAACACCAGATAGATGCTGCTAGCTTCTCTGATGCATCTGCATATTCAGAAAGATTGCTGAATATCCATTTGGAGCTGCTGGCTATGGATCAACACAAATTCTCTCTACAAGAAGGTCCTGCCGATATTTTCCAGTGGAAAGGTCATTTAACAAGGTAAATCTTTGCCCTGCTTTTTGTATGCTTTTGTTCATCTGATTATTTTTATTTAAGTAAAGTTTCAGATACTTCCTCTGAAATTTTTATTTCACATCTGGTTGATAATTTTTTCTACTAGTTATGTCTGTCTACTTTTTAGTTTTTTTTTTTTTTTAATTACATTCATGTGAATGAAAGAGTGGTTATATATTGGCTATTTTTGAGTTCCTCTTTACGGCAGTGTTCATAAGAGGGATGTTTGTACCAGAAGTCAAGGTAAAACAGGGGAGGATTGTGTGTCAAGGTTGAAATTTGGTGGTGGGGACAACATGGATGGCAACTCAATATTTATTTACAATTACTGTATCCCACGTTATTAAAAGTTCAAAATTAACAATAAGTTTATTTTAACACACTTCTTGATGTGCACCTTGAACTTTTTTTTTTTTTGTAAGTCTTAGCACGTCCACAATTTTGGATGGTGAAACTTGTGTAGTCCGAGATCCAAAAGGCTACGGAAGTATGGACTCAAACAATTTTATTCCTCTTTATTTTTTAATTATGTCATTTTTATTTAATTGGACTCCTATTTTTTTTTTTTTTTTTTTTTTTTTTTTAAGATTTTAAGGATTCGGGATGTAATTTCTACTTTAAATATTTGCAATAGGTTTTTTTTGTAGCCGCCAACATAGGTTGGATTTTGGTTTGTTTTGATTTAAAAATTAGTAAAAAGACATTGAATTGGTTTCTATTAACGATATTTTGTTTGTATTTTTGGGAATTAATCATATTGTTGACTTCGTGCGGGCGCGGGCGAGGGCGAGGGCGAGGGCGAGGGAGAGGGAGGCGTGAGAGAAGAGGTGGATTGAATTTTGAAGGGTTGGGATAGAATTCTTAAAGAATTTGGTATTTTATTTATCGGTTCGAAATTTATTAAGAGTTTGTTTGTGATCGATTTTATAGTCCAACTTTTGATTGTCCAACAATCAAAGATTGTTTTAGGCTTTTGATAAATTTTAAAAAATTAATTATAGAAGAATTTGGAAGATATGACAGCAGATTTTGAGAAGCAGCAAAATAATAGTTTTTTAATTCTGCTTTTAACGTCTCTAGTTATATATAATTAAAATATTAATTTTAACCTTCATTAATTACATTAATTCATTTTGTGTCCTACATTTATTAGATGTTTCTTATTTTTATTTTAAAATAATTATGGTGAGTGTATATATTGGAAAAATATTTAATAATATTACAAAGTAAAAATGAGTTTTACAATACAACTCATGATAATAATAATAAAAAAAACATTATTATAATTCATGTTTATTTTAATAATTTTATACAGTCATAACAATAAATCACTTTTGTTTACCAAATATTCAAATGTCAATTTTGAAACATGAATTTAGCAAACATTAATCTGATTCTTCCCATGCACTACAACAAAACCTGATTCTCTTAAAGGCACGTCAATAACAGCCAAGCCTAAAATTTGTTAAAATTTTCTAATTAATGAAATCTTGAGAAATCCACTAATTGGAACATTTAGATTTCTAAAGAATCTATTTAAATCTGAGATGAAGACACTTAAATTTGGAATCTATTAAAATATAAGTTGTGACACCTGTGTTTGGGTAAACTTTAACATATTAATTTAGATATACTAAAACAATTCAACTGAAGCTCAAAGAGATTAGCCTACATCTGCACCAGTCTATACACTTGCCTTATTTAAATGTGTGGATAAAAAGTGTGTTTGACTAATTTGACCAATTGAAATTTTAATTTAAGCACCTCCAAACATGTGCTAAGTCTGAGAATTGAAGTGTCGGGTTCGAAGTTTGAAATTGCAGTGTCGTGAACGATGTTAATCCAGATTCTTTCTGTTTTCGTTTAATGTGCCAAGGTTTCTAGTAAAAAATGAAACTGCTGAAGGTATTCCACATGGATTTGGAATAGTACTGCTACTATTTTGGGACACGTTTGTTCTCAGGATGAGATCTTACTTCTGTTTCTAGCTTTGTGGTAATGCACTCTCGATAAATCCACGTTGTTTTTCTTTTTATTTTTTTACCTGTTTCCCATGCAAAGTGAGACTGTTGACTTCATTTTACATGGATCTAAATATATATGTCCTTCACTTGGTTTTTCATGTCACTGAGTGGCTAACCAATATTTCAGTTTCCAAACATGGTTTTGCCAATTCGTGTTATCATGTTTAAACATAATGGTCTAGTTAAAGGTCTGCTAGATTTGTATGTTTAACTTTCTACATTTTGTGCAAATTACACATCTATAATTGTGAAAATATGAGAACCTTTACATAATTTGAGATTCAGCAACCTATTCTAAACAACATTTGTATTATACAGTATTATATTCTGCAGTTCCATATTTGATTTCTATTTCTATGTAATGCTTTAGAAAGGATTTGAATCTTTAATACTTCATGTGAACTATTAAAGCATGTCCCGTTTTAGGGGATTGATATGTTTTTTAACCTATAACTGTGTGCATAATTTTCTTTTTAACTGACTTCTTTTCAGGGTTAATCAGTGCCGTATGAAGATGGGAATGATTCTTACTGGTGTAGGTGATAAGGTTGGATTTCTTTCCTTACTAGCTGTTGCACGTGTTTGTTTATGTTTTAAAGTGAAATTGCAAGTTCAGTTTGTGGTTCTCCTTTTCCTTTGTTAAGAATGTTGCACAACATGTCAATTGCTGCTATTTGCCAAGCTGGAATAAGAATACGACTGGATTCCTGGATTATCCTTTAATTTTCTATATGGAACTTCTGAGAGGCAATATTTTTTTCTTTTTTCTTTTCGTGATTTTACTAAAACCTCTAACCTTAAAAGTCAGGGATATTGGAACTTAATTATGATGCAAAAATCTTTAGGAGATGTATTTTTGGTTAAGAGATGAGAGATGTCTTTAAAGTGATTGATGGAGTGAAATGATGGGAGTGGTCTTCAGTCCTTTTTTCAGCATTGAACTTCTGCTTGTTACATTTTCCATTTGCGATCCTACAAGATGGATCCATACAGGATGTAATTTTAATGATTGGAGCAGTTTTCCTGTTGGCGTAGTGGTTGCTTCCCCATTTTTTTTTACTCTTTGAAAAGGACCCTTGTACCAAGGCCTTTCTTAGACAGTCCCGGAAGTAACAATATCCTTTGGGGTTCTTACCTTTAGGATGCATTATGCTGGGGATTCTTACAGAAGTTAGAGAAGGAATCAAAAACTATAGTTTGGACAATAGAATTTAGTTTTCCACGAAGAATATGTAATATGTTTTTGGGTGAAACTTTTCTTCAGTCACACTGAAAGTCCAAATTACATTAGGAGAGACTGGTTTACCTCCTAGCATTGTCAGCCAGAAGTCAGCCCGGAGATGGTTAGGATTCTTATCTCATAAGATTTGTTTTTACCTCGTCTGGGAAACAACAAATTTTACCATTAGTATCTGGATTACTGATTAAAGGGCTCAGTCACTATCAGTACTGAGAATGTAGATGATGAAACATGAGATGTAGGGTTGTATGTAGCACGATAGTGGAGCTTATATCTAATCTGCCTTTCCAAGTACTATATTTTATTATTGTATCATGTTTTTCCTGTTCCCCCGGTCTTAGTGCACTAATTTGGTTATCGATAAAGTACATCAACCAACCCTTTTTTGTTATACATCTAGGGGGATGTAATCTATGAATATCTTTGTTAAGCTCTGTAATCCTCTTCGTATTCTATACTATTCATTATGCTTCTTGGATAAGCTTTTATTTTTATTTTTTTGGGGATATCAGAGTGCTTCTTGATATCTTGTTTGACCTAGCTGTTATCAGTTTGTAGCGCTCATAATGATTCTATATTTTAAGATGCTCTTCAGTTTATATATATATTGGTAGCCACAGTGACAAAATAATCATTTCATAATTCGGTGATGGCAGCTCAAAATTTTCCCCCTGATGGCTTTGTTTTTTCTCATTGCACAATTTCATGATTTAAATTTGCCACTACTATCGGTTCTGGGCCATTGTCCTTTATTTGTTCATTGTTTATGCATAGTTTCTTGTCAGTGTCATCTTTTTGTGTTTTTAACTGATTGACTGAATGTATGTTCAGAGTCGTCAATCTGTATTATTAGTGTTCTGCTTGGCCTTTTAATAGCTTCGGGTTTTCATCTTTATAATTAAGAGGTTGCAGTCTTCAAGTTAAAAGCATGTTTGGTAGAGTTTATTTTAAACTCTTTTTTTCCCAAACTCATTTTAAACCACATATTTCATGGGATTCACAAATTTTATCAAATTTTCAACGACACATTTCATCAAATTTTACCAAAATCTCTTAAAAAACTGCTTTTAAATTCCACTAAATAGGCACTAAATTTCTATCTTCATTTAACATTGCCAAGATTTTTTAGTTTTCAATAATGCAATTAATTACTAAGGCCTTAGGAAGCAACTTTTCACTTTTTATTTTTATTTTTCAACAATGTTATACAGTAGTAATGTCAATGTGACCTTCAAAGGAAAAAATTTCAATGTTTGTGCATACAAGCGCCTTTTTTCTATATTTGCATTCAACTGTGCTGACATCTGATTCAGCTAATTCTCTTGGCTTCTAATTGGTGCTAGGTGATGCGTCTCTGGTCTGCCGAAAGCGGCAAATGTTTGGACGAATATTTTCTTCCTGACAAAGCCCCTCTAATTGATTTTGATTTTGACGAAGGGAAGGTAACATGTAAAGTAGATTTAATTCTTGCTTTATTAATTTTTGTACATGACTTGTATGCCTGTGCAACTTTTATCTTAAATGCTTATGGGTATTCAAAAAATGCTCATAAATGATACCTTCACAACCCGGCAAACAAAGGAGAACAGAGGACACAAGGTATATCCAGAGGCTAAATTCATAATATGCAGGAATAGCGTGATATTGGATCACTTGACCTAGATATTTGACTTTAGAAAAATATTATTAGTCCATGGGGACCATGTTCAATGTGAAAGACATGTTATTCTCAGTTTTAATTGGCTTATTCACCGCATGTATCTGTGTAAAGATTTCATTTTGTTTTTTCTCGGTAGTTCGTATCTTTAGCAAATGGATGATTTTGTAACTTAAAAAACAAATAGGTTATTTTGTATATATCATATGCCAATATTTGTGCTTGGATAGTAGGTTGGCATGATCATAATTATATGCTAAGAAGCATGTACACAACACTGCCCCCTAAGTGCAGTATTCGTGTCAGACTCCAACACACGTTAGGCATGCTCTGACATGTGTTGGACACACCATGTGGCATGTCCTCTCTCTCTCTCTCTCATTTTTTTCTCCCAAAAATCTGGACACGGGGACGACACAGCATAGAGCCACAGACCCATTTCAAAATTCAAAATAATTGAAACAAGACAGAAAAAACTAACCTACCTTAAAATGAAATCCAGCATAGTTTCCACCAAGTTTAATAACATAGAGAAGATGATTGAGACAAAGGAAGAGGAGATGACAGAGACAAAGGAAGAAGATAGAGATGGCTGATGGGGATCTGATGGATGAGAGGTTTTGGTTCAACGGAAAATCGCGAGAATAGAGTTAAGAGTTTGGATTTTGAATAGGAAAGCAGAGTAGCAGACCACTCTGAAGTGATAGGGAAGGAATATGTAGACACAACAATTGGGTTTGAAGGTTTCTTATTGGGCCAAGTAATTTAATTGTTTTGCACTTACATCAAACATATAATATCATTTGCCACATAATAGAAAACCCCTAAAAGGTGCTCCCTTCATCAGCAGAACATAACTGCACTGCACTTTACAGAAAAGCAAAACTGAAAATGAGTATTATTTTCATAATCAAATACCAACATTCTTCAAATTGAAAATATTTCACCTACAAAATTCATAATGAATACTGAATTTATTTTTATTGAATAAAGCATTAAAGAATTTTTATTTTATTGTAATCAATGTCTCCATGTCCTACTTTTTTTGCAAAATCAAATGTCAGTGTGTCCATGTTGTGTCTGTGTTGCATGTTTGTGTTAGTACCACGTGTCTGTGTCCATGCTTCATAACTTATATACCAGCCCCAGGTTCTAAAAATTTGAAAAGATACCTTATTGCCTTCTGTAGCTAAATTGTAGTCCTTTGGATGTTAACTTTGAGAATTTTCTGGGTCTACCTTATTCCTTGAGTCATTTAGACCTGTAAGATATAAAATGTGTATGAAAGTCCAAGAAGGAATATATCCATGTCTTTTAAAACTCTTTGTGCATAAATATCCACCAAGCTTACAAAGTGGAAAAAGCTGTCTATTGTTTTTGGTAAAAATGGCTCAGATTGATTTTATCTCAATGCTTTGTAGTTGAATTTATCAGAAATAATACAACTAATCTTGCACAAGACAATGCATTTCCTATAAGATTTTTGAGTCATTTCTTTGTGTAATTATTTAGCCTCTTATTTGCAATCTCTTGTGACAGGATAAGGAAGATAGTTCCCTAGTTTTTTCCTGCAGGAATTTCCTAGCTTTCTTTTATGTTTTTGGAAAATTTAATCCTGTGCATGAAATTTAAAGATTAATGCAGTGCTGTGGCTCATATCTTTTCGTTGATCTGGAATGGTTACTTTATTCGGCTAGTTACCCCTGCGAAAAGGATCTGAAAGAAAAAGATAATGCATAGATCTGTGTACAGCCTGTTATGTTGTGCTTATGCAGTTCTAGTCCAAGTGCTAAATCATGCGTTCTTCTCGTTGATGTATTTATAACCAAAAAGCCAAATGTATTCCCCTTGTTTTTGTATTTTGTTTCCACCTCGTGACAAGTTGATCTATTATTGCCGTGCTTAATGTCACTTTTGGTGCTTTTTGTATTCTGGAAATGAAATTTTGAACTTAAGTAGTTCCTAATAAGATGAATTTGAGCTAAGGTTTCTTTGATTGTGAAGACTGAATAATCCGCTATTGTGGATGGGGCACGAGCAACTGGCTCATATGCAAGACAACATACTTTCTTGTAAATTAATGTCAAAGCAAGTTCCGTCTAATGATTGGCTAATATTACCTAAGTCACGTTTACTGTAATTTATAGACACAATTACTGATTTTTCTGCTTCAATAATTGTAGATTCCTATGAATTGTGAAAAGTGAAGTATTTTATAAATATATAATGATGTGGTTGAGACGGAGAACCTAGGCTGTTTTTCCCCATCTTGCATCAGTTCTACCAAACTATTGAAGGATGGCATGCCTCATAATTATTATGATTTTATGAACAGGGTTCATTTGACTCAAGTCTAAAGACTGACGGCATTCAATTTTTGGTTTCGTTTGAATATTGTCCTATAGGTGGTTGGTCTGGTTGGGACTCGTATATGCATATGGAAGCGCATTGGAATAAGAGATATATTTTCGTCACGAGATGGCTTGTTTACTAAAGGATTGTGTATGCGGTGCGTGATATTCGTTACATTGATCACACCTCCTCTTTCTTAAATCTTCAGTAACAATTTGTTTATTGCTTTTAAATTAGTTTGGTTAAAACTTTGAACACTTTTTTTTTGTTGTTGTCAGCAGAATGGGAAATTCAATGAATAATCTGCGAACTTATCCCTGAGTGAGTCCTGAAAAAGAAAAATTAGATCACGTGTCTTCATTCTTTTATGGCATTATATTTAGTAAGGAGCATCAATCAATTTAGTCTTGATCAGTTGAAAGTTCTAGGCATATGACCCTTTAGACTCCGTGGTCAGTAAATGGGCTGTTAATATTTTTTGATGCAATATTTGTGTAAATAGACATGAGGGATTAACTTCCTCGTGACTGTGTATTGCAGTTGCTTATGAATTTATATGTCGATATTCCCGGTGCTAGACCTAGGAATCATAGTTATTAAACCTGGCTCCTTTAGAAGCTTGACGGGTTAGTTAGTTATGATTTGTGAGCTACCTTTTAAATTGGTATAGTTTGTCCTTTTTCCATTTTTGTCTAGACACTGTAATAGTTGCAAAATTTTGGCACCTTAAGTGTTTGTTATCTACAAATGCGAAAGTTATCACTTCAGAATAAACAATTTCAGTGCATGTCTAATCAAATATTATTCCAGAGCTTGAAATTGAAATGGATTAGTTTAAAGAAAAGTATAATGCACATTTTACAAGTACATAGATTTCTTGCCCCTCAAACTGCCTAAATCGTATAATGGATTTTATTGAGTCAAGTGGTACAAAGAGCATCGACTTTTATTTCATAGGGGTATTGCTCCTAAGTAAGATAGGTTTAGTATTACTTCTATTTTTCTCAAACAAATATCTTAAAATCCAATGTCATTACTTTTGCATCATCAGTTTTAGCTAGATTACAACCATGAAGGAGGTACAACCACAAATGTGGTGAAGAGAATCACTAGCACTACAGAGAATAAGATTTACTAAGAGGGAAAGCTAGGAGAGGTGTGTCATATACATATTTATAGGCAACTAAAGTGCTCGGACTCCAATCAAAGTACAATACAATGTCTATTATTGGAATAGACATAAAGTTGACAACTACTTTAATAATACATGACATAAAGTTGACAACCACTTACGTGTTATAAAGTTGACAACCACCTTAATGATGCACAATTCTTGCACTATTATTCTTGTAAGTAAGTATCTCCTTGTAGTTGTACCTCTTTCGTGGTTGTAATCTGAAGTGCAAGAAGAAACAATATTTGTGTAGTGCAAGTGTATTATTAAAGGTTGTGTATTATTAAATTGGCTGTCAACTTTATGTCATGTATTATTAAAGTAGTTAACTTTATGTCTTTCAATAATAGGCATTTTATTGTAATTTATTGGAATTCAGGCACTTTAGTTGCCTATAAATATGTAGGTATGAAGCAACTATTCTGGCTTTCCTCTATGTAAATCTTATTCTCTATAGTGTTGGTGATCATGTTTTACCTGCTTTTTTGTTGTACCTCCTTCGTGGTTGTAATCTTGTATCAGAGCCACTCCTAAATGCAAACTCCAGTAGCCAGCCTTCAAGGTAGCTCAAGTCTCCCTTTTATGTCTATTTCCTCTACTAGTTCATAGTGCCATGTTTTTCTCCTAATCTCGACTTCAGGAAGAGTATGGTATGTGGTTACCTTACACAAGGATCCTCTACACCATAAATTCCTAAAATTAGAAGATTTTAAGAAATGTATCTCTTAGTGCTTGTTTAGTTTTGCTAAAATCAGCTTTTTAGTAAATTTTGATAAAAGTTGTGAAATATGTGGTTGAAAAATTGATAAAAATTTTGAGTCCTATGAAATGTGTAGTTAAAATTAATTGTCGACTTTGACTCAAAATTTTATCATCTTTGTAAGCAAGACCAAACAAAGGCTTAATAGTCTTCGCACAGAAAACATTGGGCTGGTACCTTGAGGCTTATTATGATTGTTGTGCCTCAGTTTTGTGCACATTTTTATGCGAATACTAATTATTTATTATATTCCTGGACTAGTCATTGCATGGAGATAATATTGGTATCTATGGATTGGGATTCACAAAGAATCCCATTCCAAAATGAGTTTAGTTTCAAGCCCTCGTAACTCATTTTCTTCAAATTCATCGTCATCCCTCTCATCTTCACCTTCCAAGAAAAGCTTAATGTCCAAAGTAGACTAGGTTTATGAAGTTAAGATGAAGACAACAAATTCCCTATCACCGACATCTCTCTCTCTTAAATCCATATAAAGTTTTCACAAAACCGCCCACCTCACTAACCGAAATCATAAAATATGCCTTGTCTCCGTCTCGTTTTATCTCTGCCATGGAATTAGTAATGGCCTCTCGGCTCCAATAGTACTTAGTCCCTGCCACTGAAGCATAACAAATGATCCCTTTGGATGTACAAGAAGATTTTTTGTGACAGTGGAAAATGCAGGGATACACTCATGTACAGTTTGGTGCTGTTA
Organism: Forsythia viridissima; assembly: GCA_030279155.1. Lineage (NCBI taxonomy): Eukaryota > Viridiplantae > Streptophyta > Magnoliopsida > Lamiales > Oleaceae > Forsythia > Forsythia viridissima. The sequence goes on along the minus strand of CM059035.1, from coordinate 21,665,664 downwards.
GAACTGCAATCACTTTCAACGGACGAAAAGGTCTTCCTGTACTTATAGAAGTGAGGTTATGCAAAGAATAGTTAGTGTAAATTTTTTTCAATTTCAGTTTGATTTGATAATATATCTTTTAATTCCAATCGACAAATTGAATAATTGTTCATGTGAAAATCTTACTGCGTCCGTGTAAATAAGACTTATTTACAAACAACTATTAACTTTCCTTCTTCTTTTCATTCAAAATTAGCAGAGATAATATATGCTAACTTATATATGCCATTGATGTTAGTTTCAAATTCTATTCGTAAACGACAAGAAAAACTGAGAAACTTCTTTCTTTGGCTCCTGCCCATGAAACATAGCTTACTCCCAGAATTCGAAAAGGAAAAGAAACACAGAGAAAGTTCTTCCTCTGGCTAATGCTCCCTATGAAACATAGCTTACTCCCAGAAAATTCCTCAAAGTATGTTGAAGTTAAAGAAATTAGAAGAAAAGTTACAATACTTCCCAGTAGTCATTTTCCTCATCTTATCCTCTGGAACCCAAACTGGAGAAATATTTCCTCACTATTTTCATTTTATCTTCCTCCCCGAAGTTTAATATCCAAATGCCTGTTACTGATAGAATGTTGAAGAGTCATAATATGGTCAGGGGCAGTTGTGGCCATATGTTTTAGGGTTGCAATGATGATTGTGGTAGACTAGCCAGTATCACCTAATAAGAACGCCACTAAAGTGTAAACAAATGGATCAACTATTTGCCAAACTAGTTGAAAATGCATTTGTCTCCTTCTCACATCAATAATGTGTCATATACACAGATTTTAAAGAAATGCAAGTCCATGCATATGGTAGTAAATGCAGTAAGTTTATGCTCCAAGTTATTTTCATTCTCTGCTCTGTTTGATGTCATTCATTAGTTGGTAATGTTCTTAATATAGAAAGGGCACCTTGTTTAAATTATTTTCTTGCTTTTTTAATGTACTTCATTTATGCGTGAGCTAATTCACATATGACGCAGAACATTCTTGCTTTACTAAACAGAGAATTTTCATTCTTTCTTCTTTGTAGTTATGTAGATCCACAGGCAGTAATTGGGTGTGAGGATGGGAAAGTTCGCGTATTTGACATGTACAGCAGAAAATGTTCACAAATAATTAAGTATGTGTATTGCTTTACTTCCAGCCTTCTTATTATTTGATAAACTCTATGAAGCTGTTTGTGAAATTATCACAGAGGCACTTGGTGGTTTGGCTATAATTGCTTATCAGTCTTGTCTGTTGTATTCTTGTTGCAGGATGCATTCTGGTTCTGTAACATGTTTATCTTTCAGTGATGATCAATTGATTGTTAGTGGTTCCTCTCTTGGCAGCCTTACAATGTCAGATCTTTCATCAGATCAGCGGGTGGCGACATTGAGTGCCGCTAGTTCTGCAGGTTGTATTATATATTCTTTTATTGGAGTTCTTTCATTCGGTTTTGAGCTTGTACATTTGCCTGTTGTGTGTTAGTTGATGTGCAACTAGGTAAACTCTACAAGTCAGATAAGGGGAAAACTTGGTTGAGACAATGTAGGATTTCCAGGAATATAAAAGGAGGTTAACAACTGCCTCTCAGGCTTCCCCAAGACCGGTTGCTTATTAGGTTGGGCAATTAATCAGCCCATCATTATCATCATCTACAATCATCCAATTTTACCTCTAGTGAGACACCTTAGTTTTCCTTCTAATTTCACATAAAGTCTTCACTTGATTTAGGAATCAAGGTTCCATTTTCGAGGCTAGTCCATAGATTTCGACAGCTGATATCTATATAAGCAATTCTTCAATCATCTGGCTGGGGCTATCTATCTGGCAGTTGAAAGACCTTATGTGTTCTTTGATATTGTTACTTAAAAGTGTCAAACTATTGTCAGGAGACACCAAGCACCCTATACTTGAGAACTAACGGCACATGGCAACGGAATATGTCCTACATTCCAGCTTCTTGTATAGGGATTTTTCTACTTAACAATATTTAAATGTTTTCACCCATCTAAAAGTTAAAACCATTTTAATGAAAGTACCATTCTTTGGTGTTTTTGAATGGGGTCGCGTCTCAAAAAGTTCACGTGGTTTGAATGTTTTTGAAACAACAATAAGATGCGGGTACCTGAATGGTGCTGCTTTTTCCGTTACGAGGTTATAAGTTGGGCAAGTACCTCAAACCCTTGGCAGCTCTTACTCCAGTTTTTTCATGGTACCAAAATGCTATAAAACTTCTGATCCTACACTTGATGGAAATCACCCACTACCTCATATATCTGGGTTCCTGATAAACCGAGAAACATTTTGCTTCTACCTTCTTTGACAATGCATTGTCTCACCACCTAAAATATCTGATAAATTAGGAAACATTTTTGCTGGTTCCTTCTTTATTAATCCGTCGTCTCTTCCTGTTTCTGTAACGCCCCGAGTTTTACAAGTAGATAACTCAAGATGCTATCCAACCCCACTAGTCTCGTCCATTAACACGAAGTATCCTGTTTGCGGCATAATTTTTAGCAAGTGACAAAAGCTGGAAATTAGTGTAGAAATAAATTCATGCATCGAAACTAAAACCAAACGGCGCAGAGACATGTTTAAACATAAACAGAGGTTGTAAACCTCAACAAATTTCAAAGTTAACCACTAAACAATAATTCATGTCTCAAATCCTCAAAGCAATAAAGGAGCTAAATTAAAATTTCATATCTCGCTAAAAGGAAAAACAAATCCAGCATCTTAAAAGTTCAACTTGATGGAAATCTCACCCCCTTCTTCAATGAGAGAGGACTCAACCCCCTAACGATTCAACTCGGTATAGAAAAGCACGAAGTAGTACAAGGCATCCCCGACACTTTGAACACGATCCTTGATCTTGGTCTCCATATATCCAAATAGACTTTTCTTGAACTATTTCCCCGTAATTTAATACGAGTTACGATTTGAGCCCAACATTGACATATAAATTCCTTCATCCTCGATAATTAAATATTTAAATAATTCACTCCGAAACTTATTTTCACTTTAGTCCCTCAACATCTTAAAATTGTCAAAAGATTCCAAAATCAAAATCTTTAGCATCCAATGGTGATTCTCACGCTAAAGAATCTTAATTTGTCTCGTTCCCCGTCTAAAGCATATGTTTCTTACTACTAGCAATTTAGTCTCTAAACTTTGCACTTATTGCATTTAGGCCCAATCTTGGGTTTAAGCTCCTAAAAACCTCTACTCTCGCTACAAGTCATTATTACATACAATATTCTTGATGGGTTTAAATCTTAAAAACCTCTACTCTCGCTATGAGTCATTATTACATACAATATTCTCAAGACTTCAAATTATGGTAAAAGTTTTCAAAAACCTTCACTTTAGTCCTTAAACTTTCTATAAATTGCTAAAGTGTATCAAACTCTACTTTTTACAAATAATAATTTGCACTTAGGTCCCTAGTAAAATGAAAATGTTTCTAATAGACCCCCAAATTTCTTAGACTCGCATATATGCCCATCATATTCTATAAAATTTTAGGGCATTACAACCTTCCCTCTTTAAAAAAAATTCATCCTCGAAATTTGTAAATGTATAATATTTCTCATGCTTTTGATGCGCACTCTCATATCTTTCTTAATATCTCTTCCCATTGATTCCTGGCATCTAGTACAAGTCTAAGAAAAATTAATTGAGCAAATGTTTGAGGATGCTTAAATTAAAATTTCAGCTGGTCAAACTGATCAAACATATTTTATAGGATCCATAATTTAAAATCTACTTTTTATCTACACATTCATCAACTTATAACATAAGCACTTAAAAAATAATTTCAACACTACCAAATATGCGCTGAGTTCATAAATATGGAATCTATAAAACATAACCATGTGCAACAAAATACTCTTTCTCCCATTTTGTTCTTTCTTTGCCTCTTGCTGAGTGAGTGAAAAAACTCGGGCCTTTTCCTTGTTCATGTTCTTGTCATCCCCTTTTCTGGAGACTTCCTGTAGTTAACTATATGGCCTGGCTAACCGTACCAATCGCACACATTCTTTCCATATAAACATGCACCCTTTATGATGCAGTGGAACTATCTCATGTTCTTGTCATCCCCTTTTCTAGAGACTTTCTATAGTTTGCAGCTATATAGCCTGGTTGGCCGTACCAATTGCACACATTTTTTCCATATAAACATGCACCCCTTATGGTGCAGTGGAACTATCTCATTGGCCTTGTTGGAGACAAATCCTGGATAAGCTTTCTTGGACAAATACATTATCCTTTTTAATATTCTGCCATTTTGTTTTCTCTTTCGTGAAATATTAGTATTTTGCTCAAGTCTTACCCAAGTAGAAATAGCCTGTACTCGTTGCAGAACTTGATCGTAAGTGGTGAACTAATGAGATCCCATAATTCTTTTAATCTCCGGATGTAGGCCTAACTCAAAACTCCTAGCTCTCTTTCGTTCACTATTCCACCAGGTTGCTCGAACTCTCTCATACTAATCGAGCGGCATCTTTCCTTGTTTGAGTTGCAGGAACTCCGCCTCTTTCTGATCTCTCAGTGACTGAGGATAGTAATTCTTCACCACTGCTTCCTTGAGCTGAGTCCACGTAAGAATATGTTATTGTTCCTCAACTCTAGTGTGCGAAGAGGACTCCCACCAACGGCTTGCTATGTCAACCTGATAAAATAATAAACTGAATATAATTGAAAGAATAATGAAAGTAATATGAGAATTGTATAATTCTTCTGTCTGTCTTATTACAAAGTAGAAGACCTTATTTATAGAGTTACAATAGTCCTAAAAGAAAAGATTGTGTAATAATCACACAATCAATTATAAAAGAAAGTAATCTCATATAATCGAAAAAATATCAAATAGAATAATATCACGATCCTTTTCATATCTTCAACATACCCCTTCAAACTCAATATAGTGTTGTAGAAACCAAATTGAGTTTGAAAATTAAATTGATCCAAGCAACCCGTCTTATCTATGGATCAAAGAATATTTTAAAATTGCGTTTACTAAACTGTCATGCTGAAGATGGTGATGAATAAGATGACAGTTACTTTCAATATACTTCATGCACCTATGGGTCAACAACTTCATTACAAAAGCTATAACACCAATTCAAACATATTAAGGTAATCAAATAAAAAAAATACAAATTTCGAAGATCAAAATTTCAGATTAACTTGACCAAATATCAAATTCCAGATTACTGGACCAAATACCAAAAACCAAATTCTAGATTACTGGACTAAATTGCAAATTCAAATTATTGGATGCAAATACCAAGTTGCAAATCTAAATTAGTTGGATGCAAAATCTAAATCTAAATCACTAGATGCAAATACCAAATGCCAAAAATCGCATCCCTGATTAACAAAACAAATTTTTTTTTATATTATCACCTGGATGCAAAACCAACCACACTCCAAAACAGAACAACTGGACAAATTTCAAATTCTAAATTCCAAACTGACTTGGACATAAATACCCTAAACAAACCAAAGGGTCCAAGTGATCTAATAAGTCAATACTAAAATAACCCGACAAACTTTCAAGAAGACTCTAAAAAAAAAAAAAAACTTAGTCAGATGACAATATTTCTAGACGAGTGGCACAAGGTCACTCACCGGAGAACATAAGTGATTTCAAGTTTAAACCAAGTATTATCAAACCTGCTCTGATATCATAATAAAATAATAAACTGAATATAATTGAGAGAATAATGAAAGTAATATGAGAATTGTATAATTCTTCTATCTGTCTTATTACACAATAGTCCTAAAAGGAAAGATTGTGTAATAATCACACAATCAACTATAAAGGAAAGTAATCTCATACAATCGAAAAAATATCAAATAGAATAATATCACGATCTTTTCATATCTTCAACACAACCAACCCAAACTCAGCACATGATATCTTGTGGGTGTCAGTGCAATGCAATGTGTTTCAAGACTCGCTCCAATCCTCTTATCCATTCTTCGTCGACCAAGGGACCAGCTCTGCCGTCAAAAGAGGAGGCATGTAATGACGGACATGCTCAACGATTGAGCTTGTATTATTGACATAGCCGGTGCATTCTGAGGGGGCGTTTGTGCTTGATGTCTGCCAAGGTCTTGGACAACCCTCATTAGATCCCTCAACATAGAGTTTTGTGTTGTTTGTCGTGCCATTTCCTTTAAATCAACAAAACAAATTTTGTCTTAGAACTCGCTTAACAACACAAGTTAATATATTCAAATGGGAAAAATACAATCTGATTAAAAATAATCCTTGAAATGAAGAATTGAAAGTAAATCCTACTCAACATTCCTAACTTCTTATGTCCACATTCTCCTTATAATTTCTCATGGCCTGAGGAAAGTACTTTTCCATGACCTTTTCCCCTCAATTGTGCCCACATCAGGTTGCCCTGCTATTCTTCTGTTTAGTTCGGGAGGTGGGCTCCCACTTGTGTGGCCCCCTTCTTCGATATTGAAAATTCTGATTGTGCACTTAACCTATAAACGGGGGCCCTATGGTTCTATTTTATTTTACTGCTATGGGGAACCTGCGAACCCCAACGTCCTATGGATTGTTCTTCCTACGTCCTGAAGGATGGTTCTTTCAATGTCCCAAAAGATTTCTTAGTGGTCAAGGGAGGGATTCATTTCGTATTGTTCTTATGCTCTAATGAAGGCTGCCCTATCTCTACTATAACGATTAGCTTTTCTCGTAATTCTAATTGTCCCTCTAGTTCTAGCCATGTCTGTCACATTCAAGCTAAGCCCAGTCATGTTTAATCTTCTTAGGTTATCTATTAAATCATCTCTTACTCGTATGTAAATATTTCAAAAGAAAGTAAAGCATGCTTCTACTGAAATTCATAAATAAATGATTTTCTGACATATGAGCAACATAAATAATTTCTACCAGTGATCATACGAGCAATTCTAATTCATGGTAGTATATAAGATCAAGTATTCTTTCTATCTCTGATCAGACAAGACAATAAATAGATGCTTTCAAAAGATCAAGTAATTGTCTGTCTATATGATGATCATGCAAGACAAAATAACTGAATGCTTGCAATAAGATGAAGTAAAATTTCTTGCTTTCTTACTTCTCTAACCTTAAAATTCTCTTGGACGGAGGTAGATTGGCAGGTGCAGGGTACTAAGGATCTGTGTACTTTTCTGCTTAATGTCTTAATTAATTCATGTAGCACTTAAAACACATAAGAGAATATTAAGTCATGCTTAATTCATCTTTTAATAATATGCAGCGACATTCTACAAGGCTTGTGTCAAAATGACTGATAATTAAAACTTAAGCATTCTGCTCTCTTAATTTAAAAAATTCACACCTGTCAGTCTGGAACTAATCTGGGTAAGGGGCTTATATGTCCAGAAACTAGATCAAGTACTTTGTTAGTTTGTTTTTCGTTTAGACCTCGAGGTCTAGTTCTGCCTCTAAGGGCCTCTAATTCTCGTTCCAAACCGGGTCCAAATCTGAGAAATCTGGAGAAACCTGAGCAGGCAGCTCACTTTCACAAGTTATAAAACATCGCTCAGTAGTCGACCTAGGGTGTTCTTTATATCATTGAATTCCTCTCATTGGACACTATAATCATACCAAAATTCACAATCTATCATCAAGCCTAAGGTGTTCAACTAAATTGAAACCTAGGGCTACTTGAATGTATTCTCGGGTAAGGGGCAGATTTGACAGTCTTTACTAAAAAACTCTTCCAAATCCCGAACTCCAATTGTCAATCTACAAAATTCTGATGAGACTAGACTCAATTACTTACCATCTCCAAGTGTAATCATGCCTTAAATCTTTCCCAAACAAACAGGTCAAACAGGTTTCAGCCTAAAGTTTAGGGATTGTGCAGTGAGTTCTGTTTTTCAACAATGTGGGGAGGGTATATCTTTCTGCTCACTAACCTGATTGACAACATTGTTACACATAATTAAAGCTCATAACATGTAGTACACTCATGCAAAATTTTAAATAAATGCATAAAGCACATAAACACAAAATGATGCATGCAATTAGCTACCCGAGTCTACAGAAAAGTAAACTGTCTCTGATACTATTCTCTAACACCCCAAGTTCTACAAGTAGATAACTCGAGAGGCTATCCAGCCCCACTGGTCTCGTCCAATAACACAAATTATCCATTTCGTGACATAATTTTTAACAAGGGACAGAAAGCTGGAAAATTAACACTGATAAATTCATGCACATGTTTAATCATCATGCATTGAGCTTACAAACCTCAACAAATTTCAAATTTAACCACTAAGCAATATCCATGCCTCACATCCTCAAAGCAATAAAGCAGCTAAATTAAAATTTCACCATCTCACTAAAAGGAAAAACAAATCCAGCAACTTAAAAATTCAGCTTGCTGGAAATCTAACGTTATTAGGGTTTGAAATATTTCTTGAACATGATCCTTGATCTTGGTCTCCATCTATCCAAATCGACTTCTTCTTGAACTATTCCCCCGTAATTTAAAAAGAGCTACGATTTGAGCCAAATATTGACATATGAATTCCTTCATCCTCGATAATTAAATATTTAAATAATTGACTTCAAAAACTTATTTTCACTTTAGTCCCTCAACATCTCAAAATTATCAAAAGATGCCCAAATCAAAATCCTTGGCATCCAATGGTAATTATCATCACTAATTAATCTTAATTCGTCTCTTTCCCATATAAAAGATGTGTTTCTTCAATTTAGTAACTGAACTTTGCATTTATTACATTTAGGTCTAATCTTGGGTTTAAGCTCCTGAAACCCACTCTTCTCGTTACGTGACATTAATACAATATTCTCAAGACTTCAAATTATGGTTCTTAAAAGTTTCTCAAAAGCTCCATCTTTGTCCTTAAACTTCCTATAAATTGCTGAGTGTATCATCTCGGCTTTTTGCAAATAATAATTTCTACATATTATTATTTTCATTCAAATAATGTTCTCCTAGCTAACGTGAAAGTTTTATTATTTCGCACTTAGGTCTCTAGTAAACTGAAAAAGTTGCTAATAGACCCAAAAACTTCTTAGACTAGTAAACTATAAAATTTTGGGGTATTACAGTTTCAGCAACCGTGACTTCCATTTGAGTACTTAAGAGCATCCTAGGTGTAGTGCTACTTCTGTTTCATGCTTGCACTGAATCCCTATAACAATCTGAAGAAGTACCTTAATTTTTTCCTCACGTAATACTTAATCGTCTTGATTTGTAATTCCATACTATTTTTTCTTTAAATTGAACACGTGATTATGTACTTCGCAGTTTCATTATGCACAGCCTACTTATAGTGTACAATTATGCCTTCTATTTATGGAATAATTGTGGAAGTGTCTTTCTTTTGTAAAAGAAACTTATTTTCAGTTTTCTATTTGCCCCTTTTGGGTGGGGTGGAAGAGATAAGCACGAGGAATATTGTCGTGTTAGATGAAAATTTGTGCTTGTGTGAAGTCTATGGTTTCTTGAAGTGCATCAATAACCACAAGTTCTTTAGTTGACGGAGATGACGCATATCCCAGTGGAAGGGTCATCTGATGACTGCACGTATCTGTTGATCAAAATCATTGACATTTATTCCTGTTGACAACTTCTTACCACAGGTATAAGAACTTTGTGTTTGAACCCAAGCTCTCATTTACTATTTGCTGGATCAACTGATGGCTTTGCATCTTGTTGGGACCTAAGGTACGTAACACTCTTTTGCTTTCAACCTTTAAACATATTTTGGTTCTTATGAGGCCATTCTTTGTCAAGTTATTGAGCTTTAACTTCAGCGATATGTGTGGTCGGTTCCTATATCTTATTATTTATGTAGTAACCAATTCTAAAATCAAAGACCCCTTCACAAGGATTTTTACAATTTTCTTTTTATTTTCTTCGTTCTAGTGACTTGGATACCAGACTATTTAAGCATTTGCAATCAGTCCACTCAATACACATCCCTTTACCTTCTAAATCTATGCCTTTTGATCAGTGTTCTCAGAAGTGCCCAAGGCTTATGCCTTGGGGCATGCCTCGTGGGAGACGTTCATTAGGAGCCTCAGATTTTACACTTTGTGTGCTCTGTGTGAAGGCTTATGCCTTGACTGACTGAGTGCACTCTTCAAGGTATAATCATTGCCTCTAGGCGACGTTCCATGCTTTGGCTCTTTCGAGGCTATTTTTTGACAAGTCTCAACGTTTTGGGCTGGTTTTTAATGGCCTAGAACGATTTATGGGGTTTTTTCTGTATTAAGACAATCTAACATATTATATTCCTAGTAAAGGAGATTACTTTTCCAATGTGGGAGATTACAGTCCAAAATGCAGGTATACTAGGCGTAGATTTAGAAAGTAGATATTAAATGATTTTCTTGTAATAATTCTTGGTTCTAAGTCATGAAATTTTCCTCTTCTTTATTTTGTTGAGTTTGCATTTCTCTTTGGGATTTTTACGTATAAATGGGACTTGTCTTATTGAATTATGACATTGATTTATGATCATTAGTATTTTTGAAATATCACTATGACCGTGCTAAATTATTTTCCCAAATGTTCTACTACCTTATCTATTTCAATTGGTATCAAAGCTGTTAAGGAGTTTTGCCTCTTGAATGCAAAAAAAGTGGCCAATTTTTCCATGTTGTTCCAATTAGACATCACTCTCCTTCCTCAATCCCTTGGAACAAGGCAATGTTTTTTGTTTTAGTCAACATAAGTGAAATTTCTTTCCCAATTCTTCAATTTTTTTCTCTCTCTCCCTCTTTTTTCTTTACTGTTACACCACCAACCCCATATATTAAAAGGAATATAATTGAAAATTAGAGAAGACAACAAGTGAAGAGCATATGCATGTTCTAGCCCTCTATTCCTATTAGTCAAGTGCCATCTCCCTTCCCAAGTTAAGTTGCACTTTGTCGTGGCAGAGGACCACTGATAGGTTCTCTTCTTTTATTGTCTCTTTGTTTTTATTTTCTTTCACATTGGTTTTCTTTTCTTTTCTTTTCGCTTTTGGTTCAGCTATGTGAATAATTTTTTTGCCACAAGAACAATATGTGCTCTTTTGACTTGTTCTATCAACATTGTGTCACTTGCATGTACGACACTAGGTGTGCACAAAACATGTCTCAAGCACCTAAGTCAGCCATTTCCTTAATTTATCCAAAATCGACTTGTTGACATATATTTCTCATTTCTTATCTTATCCATTTTAATCACTACACATATATCTTAGCATCCGCATTTTTTCTACAATCGACATTTATCATTTAACAGTCCATCTCTAAGACTATACTATAAAACTAGCCTTTTAATAGGAATTTTCTTATCATACAAGATCATGTAGTATTTCTCGATTTCATCCAACCCGTTCTAATTCTATGCATTACGTCCTTTTAAATTCTTCCTTTGTTAATAAGCAAATCAAGATATCTAAGCATATGTTTGGAGGTGCTGAAATTATAATTTAAGTGTTTATATTATAAGCAGTTGGTAAATGTGTGGATAAAAAGTAGTTGTAAGTAGTGGGTCCCATAAAATGTGTGGATGAAAATTATGTTTGACTAGTTTGACCAGCTGAAATTATAATTTAAGTTATGCCAAACATATGCTAAAACACAATAACACAGTTTTGGGAACAAAACGATCCTCTATAATAATCCAATTATTATTGTTGTTGTTGTGGTTTTTTGTCTTATTTTTAATCCATTTTTTGTCTCATCAACTAAGACTATCATCAAAGAATGACATACATTAAAGGACCTTAATCTTGAATATGTCCTGTAAGCTCGTCCATGACTAATGCGAAAAGATGAGGGTTTAAGGCAGAACCCTTGGTTCAAGCTGCCACTGTAGCTCATATTTGTGATTGTTCCATCATACATGTCATTAACAATATTATTATACTAATTAAAAGATTTTCTCTCTAGCACCCACAGTAGCATTTCCTTAGGAACCTTATCATATACATTGCTTAGATCAATAAAGTTATGTGTATCTTGTTTTTCTACTTTTACTTCTCTGTTAATCTCCTAAGCAAGGAAATGGCTTCCATACTAGATCCCTCGCGTAAATCTAAATTGATTTTCTCAAACCCTTTAATTTTACCTTAATATGTGTCCAATCACCCCATCCCATAATCTCGTACTATGACTCACGAGCTTAGTGCTTCTATAATTTATACTATTTTGAATCTCATTTATTCTAGTAGATATGCACCATAGCACTTTTTCTTCATTCAACTAGCATGTTTTTACTTTTCAAGATCTCAACAAACAATATTGTCAATCGCATAATACCTACTTTGTGCAAACATTTCCATACTTCTTGAGATAACTGTTTTAGTAAATGATGCGGAAAAGGGTAGTGACATTGATCCACAAGAAGCTCAGCAAAATCTTGAAATAGCCGAAGCTAAATTGAGAAAAGCTGAAGGGAAGAGACAAATAATTTTGGCAAAACTATCTCTCTGACGAGCTAGGACAAAAGTTGAGGCTATCATTGCGATTTCATAACTGGTTGGTGTGTTCGAATAATCGAATGATTCTTGTAAGTTGAGTCTTTGGTACTTAAAACTAAGGAAATAGGTTAATATATTCTATTAAGTCACTTGAAGTTGAGTTGGAATTAGGACCCACAAGAAATGAATGGGAAGATCAAAATGTTGGAAGAAGAAATGAAATTTTGGTTAGAAGCATGGAATTGGCTAAGCATTTTATTCAAACAAATTTTGAACCAGAATGGATGGTTTTGTGTTTATTACCGGTTCTTCCTATCCAATGGTGTAAATCCAATCACCTGAATTTAAGATGGGAAACAATTCTCCATTTGTAGCAAATGCCTGTCCATTAAGTGGATGAAATCTTATTTCAATTTCAAAAACATAAAAATGAAGCTCCAACTCTATCAATAACGGTCTAGGAGGTTAGCTACCCAACTAACTTTCCTAGTTAAATACCGTTAGGTGTATAGGTGAATCTCATTGTGAAAGACCTATTACTGGATAATTCACGGGTAGAGCCAAAGAGTGTGGTGTGAACTATACAAATTACCAATGACATTGATTGTATTGAATTATGACTATATCCATATTCTGATACTAAAATTCGATAGAGATGAAATTGGATGAAACAGTTGACCCCCATTTTTCTAATTTCATTTCTTTGGACCTCAAAAGAATTTGTCGTTATCTGGAATTCAATATGGGCCAATTACTTTTCTCATATTCATCCTCTTCATTGGGCCAATTGCTTTTCTCATCTTCATCCTCTTCATACCCTCCTTCACTTCCAAAAACTAAATTTTTGTAGTGTAATTTGCATTCTCATCAGCAGTTGCGTTCAACAATTCTCAGCATCCATATTGTTCCTTTCATTGAACAACTTTGTCAATTCAAATTCCTCCATCTTTATATGAACTCATCCAACCACTCTACTTCTCATCTCATATTTTTAGAGCTCATGTATTCATTTGTCATTTGTGTATTCATTTTGTGTTCCAATATAAGAATTTGCTTGATGGTTATGGAACATTGTGGTTTCGGCAGAAACTTTTCCAACTCCAAAGATGATGAAAACAATGGAGCAAGTATGAAAAAAGAAGATAATTAATTTGCAGTGTATTTGTTAGATTTATGTTGGACATGATAAAATGAAATATTCATACCTGAATATATAAGACAACTGGTGTTGGTTTACAATTCATCTGATCTTTCTGTTTATATGTTGAAAATATACTGAATTCAAGGAGTTATTGACCTTATAATGGAAACTTGCCAGGACATTGAGAACTGTGTGGAAGACACGAATCAGTCCGAATGTTCTTTATTCCATGGATCACCTACGGAATGACAAATCAAGATTAGTTGTTGGCGGAATAGATGGCATAGTAAGAATCCTTGATCAGGAAAATGGGATAGTACTATCAGGATGCACCATGGATGAAAGTGGCAACGTACCAAATCGATCAACAGACAAATATGGAGCTATTGAGAAAATGAAAGTAAAAAGGCTTTCTGAAGATGCCCATATTGATCTAATGCCTCATCGGCCTCCTATAACCTGCTTGGGTGTTGGAATGCAGAAGATTGTTACTACACACAATGATAAATTCATCAGATTGTGGAAGTTCCGCAATAATTGACATTTACTTTCTTCTAGGTATGTATTTAACTATCCGAAGTTTCATTTAATTGATATTTCACCGAGTCCATGCTTCTTGTAATTTCCAAAATTGTCAAAATCTTTGGCTTCATTCTTGAAGCTGATGTTCCAAGTATATATTTAGCTAAGTTGTATATCTATGTTCATAGAAGCTTTAATTTTCGTGCTTTAGTTTATTACGTAGTGAAAGAGTGTTGGAATGGTTTTAGGGTACCATGTAGCTCCTCTTGTGTATGTGTATTTGTAGTAGGTTTAATTTTCGTGCTTATCTTAATTAGTGATTTAGTTAATGCATGGCGAAAGGGGGCATTGGAATGGTTAGGTCCTGAGGAATTGATCTAGTGTCTTTGATTGAGAACAAATTATCATTCCCTGAAGGGAATGTACAAACAGCAGATGACATAAAAAAGTGTTTGGGTGGTTATATTCCCATTTCCCACCATAATTTTCTTTTGTTGCTCGCTTTTTTATACTTATTTAGTGAACCTTTTTTTTTTTTTTTTGTTGTTGCATTCTTGTCCTTAATTTTTTATTAATTTGCACATCCGGTTGGTTTTTGTTGTCGAAACAATCTAGTAGTGTACTTTGAAATGAGTAGCAAATATTCTGTTGTATATTTGTATTTATTATTTTTACTTTGCAAATAAGTCTTATAATGTTCTCCTAACGGATATTTTGAACTGTGAAAAAGATGTGGTAATTAATCCAATGAAAAAAAGTTGGGGACAAGTGTGACAGAGCAAAGTGGAGGATTTTTAATACAATTAAAAAGTAGCGAATCAAAAAGACCTACGCTGACAATATAATTACTCAAAATATTTTTGCACTCTGTTCTAATTTAATTTATTAGTATTTTTTTTAATATGATTTTTAGCATTGATTTGAGAAATAAAAAGTTCATATGATATACCACCTGTAAATGATGCGCAAGTCTTTTTTTCTTTTTGTGGCATTTTCTCCTCTTTCTTTATATGCTCATTTTTTTTTTAGCGTAATCTTTTATCAGTCTTTCTTCCAATTTTTAGTAAGGGTGTGTTTGATTCAAACATTTTCCATGGAAAAATGTCACTTCCATGGAAAATCTTGTCAAATTCAACACTTTTATTTTCCCACTTTGTTGTTTGATTGACACATGGAAAAGCAAATACATTTTCTAGGTACAAGCATTTAAAGCATGTATTTGCTTTCTTTCTTGAAAAATATTTTCTTGCCTAGATAGTGGAATTTATTTTTCTACTTCCATGGAAAATATTTTCATTTTCCACCATTTTTCCATGCTACCAATCAAACACACCCTAATTGATATGAGAAGTTAAAAAGTATGTCATCATATCTCACCAGGGTGGCAATGAATCGAGTTGATTAAGCCAGCTTGGTTCAAGTGGTGAGTCGAGCTCAGCCCGTGTTGAAATGCTAGGCTTGTGGGCTTCATAATTCGAGCTCAGCTATCCACGAGCTTGATTCAAATTTCTATAAAAAATTATTTTAAATTCAAAGTTGTTTTGTGAATTTTAAAATTCAATATAAAATAGGGTATAAAATTTTTTTCAATTGAGAACTTCCACCTTTTTTTTTTTTTTTTTTTTTTTTTTTTTTTTTTTTTTTTTTTTTTTTTTTGTAAAAACTAGTTTTAGCGTATTTAGAGTTAAAATTTTATTCGAATAAAGTTGAGCATATAATTTTTTTTTTTTTTTTTTTTTTTTTTTTTTTTTTTGTAAAAGTAGGAAAATTTACACAAATAATATGAAAGTTAGATCTTCAAATTTTTAAGTTATTATTTTGTCTACTTTATTTTGGATTCGAATTTTTGTCTCTTTCTAGTCTTTTAGACATTATGCTCCATAATATGTCTGTTATAAGTCTTGATCACAGAATTGTGCTACTTGTACTAAAAGTAGAGTTAGCATCTAAAGTCGATATTGGACGTGTTAGTAGATCACATGCTATAAAGATAATGTATACTACTGCAATTGGACAGAAGAAATAATTCAAATAAGCAAATTTAGAGATACTAAAACTTTAGACTGCACAATAAATAAGTTAATATGGAGATTATAATACTTTGAACTTGAGAAAATAGAGAGTTGTGAAAAAAATTGAAATGGATGAGGGGGTTTATATATGTTTAGTTTTTGATCCTTAAAAAAAACAAAAACTTTGGGGACAAAAACGTTCACTTTTGAACCCCACAACAATCACAAAGTGACTATTTTGGCCCCCGAATCGACTCGTCTCTATACGAGCCCGAGCCCTCCATGGCCCAAATCGGTGGGCCCAAGGGCTGCTTGGCCCATTAGACGCCCCTATATCACACTATTATTTAATATGTGTCAATCTTTGTTGTGGTGGAAGTCACTCCTCAAACTGCTCTTTCAACTCATAAGTTCTCTTTAACAACTTCTTTCTTTCTTGTTATGGAATTTGATAACTCTTGTGAACTCTTTCTCCAAATTTGCAAATAATGGTGTTTCTAAGCAATTGTTACTGTGAAATAAAGATAAGAATAGAGTTTGTTAGTGAAAATCAAAATTTAGTTTATTATCAAGAACGAAGACTATATATATATATATATATATATATATATATATATATATATATATATATATATATATATATCAATTGCGAAATAAAGATAAGAATAGAGTTTGTTAGTGAAAATCAAAATTTAGTTTATTATCAAGAACAAAGACTATATATATATATATATATATATATATATATATATACACACACACACGATTAGAGTAATTATTTGGTACTTAAGAAATACGTAATTAACTGAAAGGTGTTGCTGTAGTCAATGGCCAAACAATGGGAGGCAATTAAGTTCATGATGTTATGCATACATATAGGTACTAAAAGATTATCTGGAAGACTCAACGTATAATTTGATTGCAAGTATAGTAGAAGAACATATTATGTTGACCTCCAAAAATGACTGCCAACAGGAACCTCAGGCCCCCTCTTCCAGCGTGTATTTCCTCACTTGGGATGCCATGTGGTTTATTCAACCACGTAGATAGGCCCGGGAGCGAATGAACACCAAACAGAAAATAGTTGGAAACATACTATGGTAGAGATTGTGGCTTAATGGCCCCTAACTAACAATTTCTTAGGTGGTTATGACACTTAAGAATCATTTACATAGAGGACTTCATACACTTAAGAACCATTAACATAGAGGACTTCCCTTAAGCCACAACCTCTACCATAGTGTGTTTCCAACTATTTTCTGTTTGGTGTTCATTCGCTCCCGGGCCTATCTACGTGGTTGAATAAATCACGTGGCATCCCAAGTAAGTGAGAAAATACACGCTGGAAGAGGAGACCTGAGGTTCCTGTTGGCAGCCATTTTTGGAGGTCAACATATTACATAAAAATTCATTAAGTAAGAATGAAAACATTACATGGAAGGTTCAACTTGTTATTCTATATATTTGACAAAAACATAGGTTTAATTAGATTATCAACAAGGTAGAGTTGGGAATGTTAAAGATAGTTTTCAATCAAAAATAAAAACATGAAATGCATAAATATGTTTGATTATTTCCTCTACACCCTTGTTTTTGTCTTTGAAGCTGGGTGAAATTCCATCATTTTTCTTTGTAACCATTATGTTGGTTGAGCTCACACGTTCTTCATTTTATCTTTTGTTGGAAGTCAACACATTCCTGCTTCAAACAACATCCTCTTCACCGTGTTTGGTAATATTTGTCCGTGTGGAGGGCCTGGAGTTTCAGTGTTGTGTGCTATAGCTTTCTCTTTATCGGTTTCTGGTTCTTTTCTTTTGCTTGTGGAAGGAGCTGGGTTGTTCATAAAGATAATGTCATATTTATATTGATCTTCAGATGCTTCATTCTTCATGCCTTTGATGTAAAAAAACTGATATTCCTCTATTGTGATTCTAATTTTGTCTAAGGTCTGTGGTCCATTGACCTGCATAACAAGTAGCATTTGCGTTAGTTTGGTTAGTGAAATCACGTAGATTGATTTTAAGATGTAACGTGTTTGGTGTGTACCAATGATTTTAGGTCCATTAATTTGTTGGCTGAAAACTGTCAGCTATTTTTCCAATCACTGTCCCACATAATGATTTTGTTGAGTCCTCCAATTCCACATATGCTTGTGCTTTGTCGATGCATATTTGTAACAATAACGATAGTATAACAATGTTAATTAAGAGTACTTAAAATGTGTAAAAGAATTTAAACAGGTTGCATGGAATTAATTAAAACGAAGGAATTTTTTTCGAAGATTCTGGTACCTTGGAATTGCACGTGCACGAGGAAATTTGCAGAAGGCGTAGTGGTAGGTCTCGTTGAAGTCAACGCTTGTGACTTTGTTGCAAGTGTCACAAGACATATAGTAAAAAACATTGGTTAAATACCCTGACATACGCACATGCCTGTACCCAGAAATAGCTCTCCTTGCCTGATAACTATTTGGGGACAAACAGTTGTATGAATACGTGTCAATAGTGTAATGCATACTGCTATAAATTGTTTAATTAGAATGAGACTTACCCTAGAGAGTATTCGTTGGATATTTCTGATCTGTGTTATGTTGTCTTTGGCTAGAGTTGAAAGATTTGTTGGTGTTGAGGAATGATAGTTCTCTATCATTATCATTTCATCCAATTTGTCAACATTTGCTTGAACCCTTTTATCAAGTATAATTATATTAGAGATACATATGTAGTAAGTAAAAATTGAATGTAGTAGAATAAGTTTTTTATGATTGCAGCTTATACCAAGAGGTCAGCAGAGCCACTTGTTCCAAAGGAACGTTGAAGGAGAAGATGCTATTGACCTTTGTTGAAATTGAAAGGCCTGTGCATAAAATACATGTATAGTTATATTGACAGAGATAATGTCAAAGGTATCTATATGGATGTTTTTAAGTGTATTATGAATCTGTTGATATAGAAAATACTGATAGTAGCAATTCTTATAGTTGATTGACCCTTACCACTGAAAGATGATACTTTTAGATGATTCCTGATAATAATTTGTTTCTTGGTTAAGTTGTCAGCAATGAAACGACATAATTTTCCCACAAAATTACTCCACATGGTCAACAGTGTAGTGTCGAACCTAACGTATGAAGCGATAAATTGTGTTAGAAAGTAAAGATAAATAAATGATGTGATATAAAAATGTTGTAATTTCTCGAATCTTTATTTGAATATGGGTAGTTGTATGCAAACCTCTCATCAATAAGAACTATATCTTGGATATAGAATTGTGTTTCAAATCGAGTTTGAACGAGTCTTTTAGGCTTTACGTTAACTGCAATTCCTATTATACCTAAACAAGACGAAGAAAGCCCAACTAGTTAGATGAAACATGTTATAAATATACTATGTCTAGTTTAAAAGTGAGAAATATATAATCTATGAATGTATGTGTATAATGTAAAAACTTGAAAAAAAGAAACAATTTTTTTGTAAAATATGTGATAGATTACTGATATGAGTCTTTGAGTCTATGTATTCTTCCAACCTGTTGAAATGAGTGAAATTGTATGTAAAAGATATCAAAGCATTGTGGTCTTCCTTTATTTCTCATACTCCAGTTTGTCCGGATATCGTCGTCCACTATACCTCACCCATAGAGGCTCTATACTCAGGCTTTGTAAGCTTCACAACTGCGTTTGAGATCAAGTAGGTATTCCCGAGTCACAACTTCCGTGCACATCATGACCAACACAAGTAGGTATTGGGGATGTGAATTTGGCTGTTTGAAGTCGCCAAGTTTTAGCAGTAACACCATAGGATCAACAATAGTGTACACAAAACCTAAAGATATGATCCACAAAACATTATCCTTCAACAAAGATTGTCTTGAATCCCAAGAACATTTAAGTTGCTTCAATTCAAAGATGTGGGAAACGTTTCAGCTTTAAGACCACTCAGCAGCCATTTTCTAACCCAAAACACTTATTACGGAAGAGAGGGAAAAAAGGGAAAAAGAATAAGAAAAAGAATGACATAGCAGTAAATCAATTGAGAAAAGAAATGGGCATATAATGAGTTCTTTAACAGATAAAAATTTATAAAAAACGTTGATGTAACAATCCAAGAAACCACGTAACACGATCATATCTTATATGCATTTGTACTCCATGTTTAAGAACTCAACCACATGTAGCTTTTAATGAAAAATTCTTAGCATTCTACATTTTATCATAACATTCAACATACCAAGAAATAAAAAAATAATCAGCTTGGCAACACAGACAGGGTCCTATGCTGTAAACTCCAACATATGTCCAACAATCACATTTTTAGAAAGAGACATATTAAGTCCATATTAATTATTACATGAAAAATAAAACTGCAACTGGAAATAACTTTGCTAACATCAGTCCGGCAAACCACGACTCTAAAGTTAAGAGAATAAGAAATTTTAACATTTTATGAGAAAGGTCTCACTCTAATTTTGACAATATAGTAA
The DNA here is from genome assembly GCA_030279155.1 of Forsythia viridissima. NCBI lineage: Eukaryota > Viridiplantae > Streptophyta > Magnoliopsida > Lamiales > Oleaceae > Forsythia > Forsythia viridissima. The sequence continues at coordinate 21,645,026 of CM059035.1, read as the reverse complement.
TAACCGTTAAACCATTCACATATCCTTATTTTAAAGTTTAGATATAGTTAAATTTGATAATATTATTTTAAAGTATAGTCTCATTTCCTTTTTGTAGCATCGAAAGGTGTCAAATCTAAAAGGGTCTCACGATTGGTAACGGGTTTTAGCACTCTTGTTGAGATTGAACCAAGAGCCTCAAGGTCAAATCATTCATCTCTTGTTATTTTCTATAAGCCATTCAGATCAGCACTCTCACTTTTATATTATTGGAAGACTAGTAGAAATTTCCCTTGGCAGTCAATCTAAAAGCTGGGAACCAAACATTACCAAAATTTTGAGATATATCCGGATGTCGAAGACTATTAGACTTGATCTTTAATAGCTCATTCTCCCCAAATTTGGTTGATAATGGTTAAAATCAAAATTCAGGATTTTAAGAATATTCCTTGAAGCAAATTGATTGTACCAAGAAAGATAAGCGATAAATATAGATTGCTCATTAACTTGCAATGTTGTTGAAGCAGGGTATAATTTGAGGTCAAACAAGGAACTGTTGATACGTGAAGCACCCATTGAACTCCAACCATCTATGCATAACAAATAGACATCAAATATTTTTTCTAAATTTGGTCAAAACGTGCAACTAAAATAGTTTTCGCTAATGAAACTCACAGGGGTATAATAGTATAATCAAAATATTTTAGGTTACTTGGAACAAAACGAAATAATACAAAATGTGCTAGTAACTATAGGAATAATGGTGATAAGAAGTCATTTCAAAAAGTAATTATTTTAACTACTAAGGTTCGATCAATAATGAGAAAGGATGACTTAAACTTGATGCACACCGAATAAGATAACAACAAGTTAGACAAAGATACGAGAGTCAATTGGAAAAAATTAAAAACTTGTAAAATTAAAAAAAATAAATTATATGGACAAAATGTACATAAATAAACATTAAAGACTCAAATTGCATAAAAAGTCAGGCCAAAACAAGTTCTTAACTGTTCTATTATAATAACTTAAAAGGCAAACTTTGAACTTCTCAATAAAACCATGACACATTTTTAATATGTGGTCTTGGTGAATTTAATTCCCCTACCGAGTTACAATCTAACTGTATGTTCATTTTGTCAACTTAATAATGTTTTCTACATATACTGTTCCTAGGCAATTCATTACCAAAATCGTGGGTTGAACCAGAAAATGAAATCAAGAATGTTAGTGAGATAAATCTGTTTTCTATATATTCAAGTATCTTGAACATAAACTCATCATTGATGATGAGAAAACAGTGGTAAAAATTAGTGCAATTTTGCAATTCAAAAATATTTAGAAGAGCAAATATTTCAAACATACACAAAAAGTAAAAGTAAAAAGGGAATATTTTTCATCAAATACATTTTCAAATGCCTCAAGGAACCGAATGGTAAGTATGTAAAAAAAAAAAAAATTTTTTTAGTATTCAAATACATGTGCAGCTCAATCACGTTTCCAAACATTTTTTATGCAACTTGAGCTAAACTCAAACTCCAAATCTCAAAAATATTTTTTCAAACATATACCAACATAATAACATAAACAAAAATAAATCAAACCAATTCACCTAAACAACACTAAAACAAACATCAAATTTTGCAACTCTTACCTTATTTTAAAATAAGCTACTTATAATGGAACATTTAAGCCCATCGAAATACCGCACAACATCAACCATTATTTACACAAAACAAGTCTCTTTATCACTAACACCGAACCAAGGGAGTTCAAGGTGATGTGACTGCTCAAAGTAACACGTGAAGGGGTACATCATTATGGTTCACATTTAAGGAAATTGTCCCAGACTGACAAAGTACAGACACGTGGATGGATTTGATACCTAATGGCTTAAACTTTTAGATCAAAATTGGACTCTAGTCAATCTACTCTTGGCGAAGTCCTTAGGCTAATCCATGAGACTTATAAAATATGTGACTTTATTGACTAGATAAACTGATTCAACATCCAATATATATTAATTTGTAATATTTATGAACATGATTTATCTCGACTAACAATAGAGAATTCAATAAATTTGAAAAATGACATTCGCCAACCTTTGCAACTAAATATTAAAGCACCCACATGGAAATATAGAAAAGGAAAAATAAGAGCCTGATTATATGTTGATAGTGACTTTCTGAACATATGAATGTATAGTAGTGACCTTTAAACTTAGCTTCTTCGCAAAATTGGGTGTTGAGTAAGCTAGTAGTGTGCCTACTCCATATAGGTCAAATACTTGCAGATAGAAAGAAGTCACGTTAAGGTTCAGATGTTATAAAAAAATACCAGTACTATTCACATTAATCTTAAAGCAAATGGACTTGACATATGCTTGTGGACATAGTTAAACATTTTTAGGTACAGAAGACCATTGCTTCAAATAGATAGCAAATGACCTATAACATCAATGGTGAAGTGGAGGCATTTGGATATAAAGAATAAGTTAAAATACGAATAGCAGATTAAGATACACAAGTACCAGTACACCATGAACATAAGGAAGGCAACCAGATAAACTCCAGCAAACTGATTTATTATTGTTGGGGAAAATAGTTCACCGGATCGTTGATTCTTGCAAGAACAATTGACACGGCTCAGATTAATACTGTCTAACTCTACAAAGGTAACACCAAGTTACAAGGACAAACTAAGAAGGACCTATTTCACCAAAGGAAATAAAGGGAGGAAAGGGGCTGCAATTTTCACAAAGAAAAATATATCAAACAATGACAATGGCAATGGCTGGTTTTTCTGCGCTTCTTTCAGTGGTTCACGTGTGTGTATAATATGGTTATTAATTCGTGGTGATAGTGCTCTGTCCAAAACCCAAGAGTATATATATATAGTGTAATATATATTATATATATGGTATAATATATATATGTATATATGGTATAGAATATATATGTATATATGGTAATAATATAATAACCCATATTATATTATACCCCCCTAATATATATATATATTTCCTAAACCTAGCCGTCCCACTTTCAATCGGGTCAAACACACTGGGCCACTGAGCAACGACCCAAAGGTACATTAAAACCTCCAAGTGACCCACACACGTCTTTCATTAATTTGGGCTAACACACTTGTGGAGTGGACTATACAAGTATCATTCAATCCTGGGCTCAAAGCCTATGAAGATATAACGGGTTTATTAATCATCACTGCCCTTTTGTTTGTTTGGGACCAAAAATCCCAACAAACCTCCACCTTTGGTTCCAAACAAAAAATCTGCAAAACACAAATAAAGACACATACTCAGTAGATGACAAATGAATGAATTCTAAACTAATTAGAACTCAACGTACCTGTACCAATGTTTAGAAGTATAAGACAACTTCTAAACTTTACCAAAGTGAGCACCTTAGTGCCCATATCTGCAGGGTTATGATTTGATTGCACTTTCTCAAGTTTAATCAAATTTTGAGATACCACATCTCTAATAAAATGCAGTCTAACATCTATATGTTTAGTGCGTTCATGAAAAACTGGGTTCTTACACAAATGAATAGCTGATTGACTATCAGAATATATAGTCACATAATCACTTAAAACACATAGTTCATTAAGTAAACCTTTAAACCACATAGCTTCTTTAAAGGTTTCAGTAGCAGCTATATACTCAGATTCAGTAGTGGAAAGAGCAACAATATGTTGGAGTTGAGATTTCCAACTAACACACGAATCACACAAAGTGAACACATAGGAAGAAGTAGATTTCCTATTATCTCTATCTCCACCATAATCAGCATCAGTAAAACCCTTTAGTTTCACACCATTAGAAACAGTTTTATACATTAACCCTACATCATAGGTACTTTTCAAATACTTGAGCAACCATTTCAAAGCTTCCCAATGAATGGGTCCTGGATTAGACATGTACCTGCTCAAAGTACTAACAGCAAAGGCCAAGTCTGGCCTAGTACAAACCATCAAATACATCACAGAACCAATTGCATTTGAATATGGAATTTTATTCATATATGCAACTACTTCTTCATTTTTAGGTGATTGTTCTTTAGACAAAACAAAATGATTACCAAGAGGCACAGATACAGGTTTACAATCAAGCATTCCAAACTTTTTCAAAACCTTAAGCACATATGGAGTTTGATGAACAATTAAGTAAGAATTAGACCTATCTCTATTTATTTCCATGCCAAGAATCCTTTTAGCATGCCCAAGGTCTTTCATATCAAATTCTTTACTTAACTCAATTTTAATATTGTTTACCACTTTCATGTTAGAACCAATCAATAACATGTCATGCACATAAAGTAACAAATACACACAATCATTTGTGATGTGGTGCTGGTAATACAAACAATGATCAAACTCACTCCTCTTGAAACCAATTGAAAGAACATATGAATCAAATTTCTTGTACCACCGTCTAGGAGACTGTTTTAAACCGTATAGAGATTTTTTAAGAAAACACACATGATCAGGTTTGTTTTTATCTTCAAAACCTTTTGGTTGATACATGAAAATCTTTTCATCAAGGTCACCATGTAAAAAAGCAGTTTTTACATCAAGTTGTTCAAGTTCCCAATCATAATGAGCAACCAAAGCAAGCATGATACGAATAGTGGTATACTTAACAACAGGCGAAAAAATCTCATTGTAATCAACCCCTTCTTTCTGTGTATATCTCTTTGCTACCAACCTGGCCTTATATCTCACAGGTTCGGTCTTAGTGGTTCCCTCCTTTACCTTGTACACCCATTTACATCCCACAATAGATTTATCCTTAGGTTTAGGTACTAATTCCCAAGTTTGATTCTTAGCTAGAGAGCTCATCTCCTCTCTCATAGCACTCACCCACTCCTTAGACTTTTCACCCCTCATAGCCTCCTCATAGGTATTGGGCTCCCTATCCACTAGTTCTTGATAACTAGCATAGGCTATGGTATAGTCAGACATCCTTTGGGGTTCTCTACGTGGTCTTCTCTCCCTATCTCTAGCTAATTGATAATCAGCTAAGGGGTTTTGGTCAATGTGATGATCCTCTATCACATCCTCGACCCTCTCATTCTCTACAACCTGCTGATCTTGTTGGTTATCACTCTCCACCTCACTAGGAGAAACGGGTAATGGGGTGCTCACTCTCCCCACCTAAACAGGAGATTCACTACTAATGGTTTTTTGCTGTTTTTCACTCTCTAGACAAGGCATCTCTGATTCGTTAAATTTGACATCTCTACTTATGATAATCTTCACACCACTTTGGCTTCTATCCCACAACCTATATCCCTTAACTCCCTCAGGGTAGCCCAGAAAGACACACTTCCTAGCTCTAGGTTCAAGTTTTCCCTCACTCTGATGAGAAAAAGCAGTACAGCCAAAGGTTTTAAGCATAGTATAATAAGCACATTTACCATGTCATTTTTCATAAGGAGTATCACCATTTAAAACAACGGATGGAGTCAAATTAGTCAGATAGCATGCAGTCATAATAGCTTCACCCCAAAACGATTTAGGCACACCAGAACTCAACATCATACATCTAACCTTATCAAGCAAAGTACGGTTCATCCTTTCAGCAACCCCATTCTGTTGGAGAGTGTAAGGCACAGTTTTATGTCTAGTAATGCCACACTTATTACACAAGTTATCAAAATCAGCATTGCAGAATTCAAGACCATTATCATTACGCAAATATTTAATCTTTTTGCCAGTCTGATTTTCTACCTGAACTTTCCAATTTTTAAATTTAATGAAAGTTTCACTTTTATCTTTCAACAGATAAACCCACACACGTCTGGAGAAATCATCAATAATAGACAAAAAATATTTGTTACCACCAAAAGTGGGATTGCTCCCGGGACCCCACAAATCTGTATGAATGTATTCTAACACTCTAGGTGTCTTGTGTGTGCTAGATGAAAACGATATCCTACGATGTTTTCCAAGCACACAATGATCACAAAATGACATGTCAGACACATGATCCTTACCAAACACACCCTTATCCTTAAGAAACTTAAGTCCCTTAACACTAACGTGAGCAAGTCTATTATGCCACTTCTGTGTGTGATCAGTGTCAATGGAAGCAATAGTGGAGTTTAGACCACCTACCACTTCAGCACGTGCAATGTAAATGCCATTTTTTCTAACAACCTTAAAGGCTCTAAGTGCACCCTTAGTCATTTTTAACATGCCACTGCCAAGCACACCAACAAAACCTATATCTTCCAACTCCCCTGCAGAAATTAAATTTCTACCCATGTGTGGAATGCATCTAACTCTCTTTAGTGTATGCACAAAGCCACTATCAAATCTAACAGTCACATCACCAATGCCAGTAATGTTATATGCAACACCACCCCATGCAACGACATTCCCATGATTACTTTCATGCAAATGATCAAACCAATGTTTATTTGATGTAATGTGAAAAGATGCACCGGAGTCAAGAATCCACTCATCCATATGGGAGCTCATAGACAGGTTAATCTCACTAGGCTCGGAATTTAAAAGCATGTAAACCTCACCAGACTCCTCTCTGGGTACTACCACATTTGTCTCATTATTTTCTCTCTGGTCTCTCTGCTTATTCTTTTCTTTATAACAGTCACTAATGAAATGGCCTAATTTGCCACAACCATAGCACTTCTTCCCTTTCACCTTACCCGTGACTTAGAACGACTTCTACCCTTTCTATTGCCACCACTATTTTGCCCACCTCCACCTCCACCTCCACATCCACTCCCATTCCATTCCCTTGACTGAGGTCTACCCCTCACAAAATGGATCTCACCATTTTTTCTCTCATTTTTCTCGAACTTCAACTCTCTCTCCTTACTTTTTAAAGAGTCTATGACAATGTCAGGTGTAAGGGTCTCCCTCCCATACTTAATTGTATTATTGACTTCCTTATATGAATCAGGAATAGCATTTAACAAAATTATAGCTTTGTTAATTTCAGGGACCGTTTCACCACATTTTGTAATATCTTGCACAAGCTTATTAAAAACATCAAGATTGTCCTCCAAATCCCTTGAGGGATCAATTTTGAAGGAGATAAATTTTATTTGGAGTGGATTGGATTAAATAAAGCTCTTCTAATTTTTTCCAAAGCTTTTCTGTGGAATCAAATTTTCCAACTTTTCGCAAAATAGGGTCTGATAAATGCAATATGATAGAAGTGTAAGCAAGTTCATCAAAATCCTTTTTCTGATCCTCAGTAACATTAGGACCATAAGAATTATCAATAGCTTTTGAAACCTTTTGCTGAACCAAAATACCTTTCATTTTCTGCTGCCAAATAGAAAAATCACCTTTACCAGTAAAGACACTCAAGTCAAAACGATGTGCAGACATCTTAACAAAAAAGAATACACACCAACAGGCACCTCAAGATAATCACGCAGAAAAACCTAAAGGCCTCAATATACACCGTTTTAGATTCCCAGGGTTTTGTGAGATTCGTGATCTCAGATCAAGGGAATTGTCAAATGGGTAAAGTCTAGGTGACAGTTCTAAATAATAATGCACAGAAACAAAGTATCGCAAATAATCAGCACCAAAACAAAAGCTAACACAAGTCACAATAATAGATACCTAAATTCCTAGCAACAGGCAATGGTTACCCCACACGGTAACCCCAAACCTAATAGCCACCCCACACGATGGCCTGCTATTACAGGAATTTAAAAGAGATCAGCCAATTTACCAGAGCGGACTAATCTGACGGTCCGTAATATTGGAGAGATGCGAATTTATTTATTTTATTCTCACTTTTGCAGATTTTAAGTTTCAGCAAATTTGGAGCAGAAAGATGACACCAAGCTCGAATTCAATCTGTCCAATAAATACACTGCTGTCCAAAAAACTTAGCCTGCAATCAATAAAATAAAAAAGTCAGATCGCATAATAAGCTATTTCAGCCCAAACAATTAATTTATGAAAAAAATAAATTTTTGGCTGAAAAGGTAGTCTGTTGTACTGCTGCCGTTCTACTGCCGTTGTCCGCCGTTGAATTTTCCAGTCCAATGTATTCTCAAAAGTCAACCACGCTCTAATACCAATTGTTGGGGAAAATAGTTCACCGGATCGTTGATTCTTGCAAGAACAATTGACAGGGCTCAGATTAATACTGTCCAACTCCACAAAGGTAACACCAAGTTACAAGGACAAACTAAGAAGGACATATTTCACCAAAGGAAATAAAGAGAGGAAAGGGACTGCAATTTTCACAAAGAAAAATATATCAAACAATGACAATGGCAATGGCTGGCTTTTCTGCGCTTCTTTCAGTGGTTCACGTATGTGTATAATATGGTTATTAATTCGTGGTGATAGTGCTCTGTCCGAAGACCAAGAGTATATATATATATAGTGTAATATATATTATATATATGGTATAATATATATATGTATATATGGTATGGAATATATATGTATATATGGTAATAATATAATAACCCATATTATATTATACCCCCCTAATAATATAATGTATTTATGGTATGGAATATATATATATATATATATATATATATATATATATATATATATATATATATATATATATATATATATATATATATATATATATATATATATATATTTCCTAAACCTAGCCGTCCCACTTTCAATCGGGTCAAACACACTGGGCCACTGAGCAACGACCCAAAGGTACATTAAAACCTCCAAGTGACCTTCACACGTCCTTCATTAATTTGGGCTAACACACTTGTGGAGTGGACTATACAAGTATCATTCAATCTTGGGCTCAAAGCCTATGAAGATATAACAGGTTTATTAATCATCACTGCCCTTTTGTTTGTTTGGGACCAAAAATCCCAACAATTATAGCTAAGGTCTGATGGACACCAGTAATACAAGGTATCCAATGTAAAGGATTAGCTAGGACATTCAATAACTTGCTACATCACCGTGACTTTCCCAATTTGAGATGATAGGGGAGGGGTGGGGAGGGGTGGCAAAAGATAATGGTAATGAACGGGCAGGAATGTTGTGAGTTTCCAAGGTGAAGTGTGTGTATTTGTGACTTTCATGAGACATTTTTTTTTAAAACCACACCTCATGATTTTATTGATAACAAAATAAAACATAATACAAGAAAACAAATATAAAAACTTTACTCTGTTAAAAGAGATTGAGAATATAATGAAAGATTTAATTGTTACATTTCATGCGCCTTATTCTTCAGTCTCTATAAGTCGAGTGAAGTGTTTCTCCAACTCATTTTTATGTTTGGACTCATTACTTGAGCGAGATTTTGTAAATTTGTGGTCATGCCCTAAATTTGGAAGTCTATAGCGTCCTCGTAGTCTTCATGAATGTAGCTAAACGTCGCTGACATATTCTCTTGATCTCAAGTAGAAAGATCTTGGACTTATTCTGGGATCAATCTACTACGCAATTGTTTGGTAAAACTTTTTATTAATTATAAGTCGTGGATTCTATGAAATGTGTAGATAAAAGTAATGTTTACTCAACTTATAAGTGTTTATAAGAACTAACAATTATGTTCGCCTTCAAATTCACAGAGATTTGGTCCTTGGGATAAGTTGAGGTGATCTCTTTCCTCTCTGTCCTGTCCATTCTCGGAGTTTATTATCTACATCTCAAGATTTCGTGTGTGCCTCAAATACAATGAGAATCAGGGAAGCAAAGATTGTTGGGCTTTTAGCTTCCATAAATTTGCATGTTATCATTGTTATGGGGGAGAATGATGAGCCAATTGTACCACTTCGATTCGAACAAGCTGTCTCAGTAATCTAATATGTGTATATTTAATAGTGTTGAAATTATTTTTAAGTAATAATAAATTGTAAATCCTACGAGATGCATTCTTAATAAATGATTAGCAAGTTGTAAATCCTATAAAATGTGTAGATAAAAAATACATTTGACCAGCTTGACAAAAAAACTAAGTTCGTGATTCTGATTTCTCTTTGTTTTGGTGGTTAGCTGCTTGTACTACCTTGAAATAAATTTTTATATATTCTCCTATAGCAATTGTTTGGTGGCCAAATCATTTGTCAAGGAACACAAAATGCCCAGTTTAGTGCATATTCAGCTGTAACAAGGAGTCCAAAATTCTAAATTACTGGTAAAAGAGATATTATGGTGCTCACACCTTCTGCAGTATATATATATACACATCAAACGTTTTGATCTAATGCCCCCGGTAGGCATTGTTATAATGCCCACCAAGATAAGTGTCCCGCATTTATTGGATGAGTGTAAAATAGGCTTTTACACTCATCCAACGAGTGCATGACACGTGTCCCGGTGGGCATTATAACAGTGCCCACCGGGGACATTAGATCAAGGCCCATACATCAAAATGAAATAAAAAAAACATTATAAATAGATAAATAATTCTTCAGCAATCATCGTCTTCAAAATAGTTGTCATCACTATATTGATCATATATCTGATATTATCCGACAGTAAGATGAGCATCAGCATCAGCAAATGCAACAACAACAACAACAACAGCATCAGCATCTTCTTGTTGATGATCTACACCAAATGGAAAACTACCAAAAAGCTCATGAAGATAGACCCTTGAGACATTCTCATTCTCTGCATCTGAATAACGTATGTAAAGGAAAGGAATGTGTAGATTTTGTATGATTATGGTAACAAGTGAACAGAAAAGACACATTCTCATAAATATCTCAAGTAGACGTATTTAGAAAAACGGAGTGAAAAACAAGAGACTGATAAAAGGATACATGTACATGGTTGTAGCGAAAATTTCGACTGACCTGGAAACAAGAAATTGATGTGTTAGGTGTCAAGTTGTTCGGTTGATGCTAACAGAAAGAACCAAATAACAAGTAAATATAGCTGGGCATATGCACAATACTAAAAGCTAAAGAGAAGAGGCATATTGACCAGGTCAAATGGCTCGTCTGCATCCATTTCCTCTCCAAGATTGTCATCCTCATTTTCATCTTCTTCATCTTCCTCATCTTCACCATCATCATTGGGTTCTTTGCTTTCCTTATCTAGCACTTTGGTGACATAAGATACATCAAAATGGTAAGCAGCAATATCTTTGTAGCAGCCAATTTAAAGGTTGATTATAGCATGATATGGATAATTTAATGATTCTCAGAACTATAGAAAAAGCTGAAGCAGGTCAAAGACTCAACAACAAAAATATTTAGCCTTACAAGCATATTTCTTATAGTTAATAAAGGATGGATCAATGAATGAGGATCAAAAGGTAAATTTAATAAACACTCACTGAACTTTGAAGATGTAACTACTTACTCACTGTACTTTACAGCGTCACTAATAACTCACTGATCTTTGGCTTATGTCTACCATCCACCACCCGTTATCTTTTCGTTTGAATTTGCTGACTAAAAAATTCGACGTGGCTTTCAAGTTGTAACTACTTACTCACTGAACTTTCAAGTTGTAACTATTTACTTACTGTACTTTTCATATCACCAATAATTAACTGATCTTTGACTTATTTCCACCATCCACCACCCGTCCGTCACATAAGAATCGCATTACCTAAACACATTTTTCATCCCACAAAAGACATGTGGTGCTATGTATATTTTGCAAAGTAGTTCAAATTTGTTTGCAAACTGTTGGTATTTGTAATTTTTATTAGTTGAAGGACAGGTAGTCCATCTAAATGATAGTGTAATTCATTTTGATTTTCATAATTTGAGGCTACACTGTCATGTGAAGTTTATTTTTGTGCAGTTACAGTTATTCCATTTCACTTGATCATTTTAGTGCATTTGAAGTGCTATGTAGGTTGGCCGCCATTTAATATGAATTCGACTGCACTTGAAGTTCATTTAAGTGTACATTGACATTTTACCATTTACAATCAAATTCATGAAATGAAATTGAACTTGTCAAAATGAGGGAGAAATGTCATCTTCATTCAAATAACATGATACATAAATATAAGAAAACATGATACAACATATCTGCACCATTGCCTATTCTTTGAAACTGAACAAAATAAAACATCCAACAATATGGATCAAAAATAACAGCAACCCCGCCTCTTCACCACTTATTTTAGTTCAAATGTTATACACACTATTCCCTTACAATTCTTCAACTAATAAAAATTACAAATACAAACAATCTGCAAGCAAACTTGAACTACTTTGCAAAAGATACATAACACCACCTACCTTTTGTTGGATGAAAAACATGTTTAGGTAATGTGATTCTTACGTGGCGGACGGGTGGTGGATGGTGGACATAAGTCAAAGATCAGTCAGTTATTGATGACATGAAAAGTACAGTGAGTAAATAGTTACAACTTGAAAGTTTAGTAAGTAAGTAGTACAACTTAAAAGCCACGTCACGAGCCGTTAGCCACATCAGATTTTTCTGTCAGCAAATTCAAACGAAAAGATAACGGGTGGTGGATGGTGGACATAAGCCAAAGACTAGTGAGTTATTGGTGACGCTACAAAGCATAGAGAGTAAGTAGTTATATTTTCAAAATTCAGTGAGTGTTTATTAAATTTACCCCAGGATGAAATTACACGTCCTTACCCTAATGATTTTTCCTTTTGTCTTACCAACGCCCTCGTCCCCCAAAGAAAAGAAAAAAGATGAGAATATGTTCAACATGGTCACTTTTATTGGGCTGTTGCCCTTCTTCATCGACTCTCTGTTTTTCATATAAATGTACATCTTCTTGTCCCAAGTGCATAACTCAGTTGGTTGAAAGGTGAAAGTGAGGTAGTCTCAGCTTCGCTGGCAGCTGCAAGGTGGGGGTTCGATTCCTACCTTTGGTATGGAAGAAGTTTCTTGTAAGCGCAGTTAAAAAGCAAGCTCTCAATCCTGCTCTACTGAGGCACATCCTGTGATTTACATCTTCCACCAAGGCCCTAGGGCAAGGGTGGTGGGAGCCCTCGAAGTTGAGGTTCAACCTTTATAAATGTACATCCTCTTTGACTATTCAAAGCGATTAGAAACATATCTCAACAAGGATTCTGCACCATCTTTAGGGTACACTGACAGAAACCTCATGACAACACACAATCTCAAACTATCAATAACACGGGATGAAAACCATCCAGTTGCCAACTGTAAACAAAAATGAAGTCAGGATATATAAGAACTACATGTACAAAAAATAATCTGCTAAAATGGAAATAGGCAAATTGCAGAAGAATATGAAAGACATAGGAAAGAAAGCTCGGCAATTATCCAATCTCCCGCCAAAAAAATATACTTAGTGTTCTTGAAGGTTTGGAACAAATAAGTTTTCTTTGGTAGATTTTTAGTAGTACACAGAATGGAACAACCCAACTGAACAACACAATGTAACATCGAAGAATTTTTGTAGCACTAATGTGTGTGTGTATTTTGTCAAAGCTATGCACGAAATCAACCAAACATATTGTTGGCGGATTTTGTGTAAAGTGACTTCAAATTGTAGAAACAGGAAACCAAATGAAAATAGATGTAACGTCGAGGCAAGTGTTGAACACTTTGTCCTTAAGTCAAATTTGCCCTGCAATGGTGCCTACGGTTTATGGCAATCGAATCTCAAGATACAACGACTTCCGCTTGTGTTTGTAGCACTTCCAAACACAAGCACAACGATTCAAAATTGATTTTGTACTCCAAATGATGAAAGTGAAATGAAAACCAGAATTTTTATACAACTAAATGCAATAAACTTGGTTCAAATGATGAAATATATGAACGGATTGTTTTACATATCAGTTCTCTATAAAAAAGGACGTCCAAGGGTCCTTTTTATCGAGGATGATCGATTGAAAACGAAATGGCGTGGTGCCAAATCATGCAACACTTCAAAAGGACATGTTTGTTCGCGCAAACCTATGCTATCACATGATTTTACCATACTGCGATCGCAAGGTACAATTTTGAAGACAGAATTTTAATCCAGTTTAACTATGCGATCGCAAGGCTTTATCTCCTGCGATCGCATAGTAGGACCAAAAAATGTTCTACTTAAAATTTAGGCAAGTTGCGATCGCATGGTCAAATCTTGACCCAAATTTGTCCTTTTCCGTAATTTCTCATTCATTCGATATTGGTTTCGAAATGCCAAATATACCCTTCAACACATGTAGAGAAATTTGAATTCTCTTTCGAGGGCATTGCCCTCGAGCCCCCATAAGGGGCGATGGCCCCTTGACTCCTGCGACCTGACTAGGCAGGTCGAACCTCGTGACCTGACCGGGTAGGTCGATCTCCGTTTCGACACCCCGAAGCGGCGAAGTGGCAAACTAATTTATCTAAATGGATTGGGCTGGGTCTGTATATTTTGGCCAAGTTGACACGAAGTCACTTTAGTTATTTTTTTAAAAATACTTAGTCAATTTCTCGACATTTTAAACCAATTTCCAACACACATTATTTTCCTACATTCAAACTTTCAATAAAGCATATGTTGGAAGAGTTGATACTGCAAAGGATTGTGTTTAATCACTTCATCGTTTCCTATATTAACTTTGTTAACAATAGAAACAATCTTGTCGAGTTCATTGTCTTCAAAAGCTAAGATTACTTTTGTCGAGTTCATTGTCTTCATCACGAAATCTAATATTACTTTTGGAAAGCTTAATAAACTTTCTTTCCTTTCTTCTAGGTCAAGATAAAAATTCATCCCTTATATGATAATTTTTGGAACACATCCAAATTCCTTTTATTTCATAAAATATGAAAGTTAGTTTGATGAAACTTTTGGCACTGTTGCTGCCGACTCACCTAGATTCGAGTTCACCCTTAACTAAGGATAGTCAGTACGATTTAGAGACAACACCTACATGGAAGCTACATTAAGTGGTATGTAAATACCATAAATGCTTGAAGACAGCAATAAAATTAAATTTTTTAAAAAATTTACTAATGAAATCAGGATTTAGTGTTTCAGAGTACTGATCACCTGCCCCTGGGGGGCAGGTGAATTTCAGCCCACTGCTGACATGGCGCGCCATGTCAGCAGTGGACTTAATACATGTGACCAAATAAAAAAAAAATTTACATTTCCTGGCTGCAATTTTCAGACGTGAACTCCCATTTTCAGACGTGAAACTCCCGTCCTCGCCCAATCTGTGCCCTAAATCGCCTACCCACCGCCGGCGTAACCTCACCCACCGCCGCTGACTTACGCCGCCGGCCTCCACCTCGCCCCCAAAGCCCCCCATTTCCTCCTCCACCTCGCTGCGATTTACAGCGATTTTGCAGCTCCATTTCCTCCTCCACCGTGCGTCGCGGCTGCCCCTTCGCCGGCCTCCAGATCGCCCCCCAAAGCCCCCCATTTCCTCCTCCAGCTCGCCCGTCTGGTGTTGGAGAGGGCTTTGGGTTTGCACACATCTGCCCGGTGTGATAAAGGGTGTGATTGGGCTTTGGAGGAGCACTCTTCGTGGATAACTGACCGCACCCCAATCGCACTGCGCGTGGAAATCGTGCTCGGCGATGGAGATTGTGCACCGCTGAAATTGTCCACCCATTTGCGCAAACTGCCGGAACCACCTCACTGTGCACCCATTTTCGGTTGGTTAAATTCCATATACCTCGAACCCAAGAATCGGTATGTAGATATTTCTTGTTGGAATACAAGTTGATAATTAGGGTAGAGGAAGATGGGGACTTCTTCTCACCCAATGATGTTGTTGTTCTCCTGCCTGTTGGAAACTAGTGGACTGTGATGATATTTGTTGTGTTGTATGTTGATGTATTTAGTGATTGGTGAAATTGAATATGGTGTGTTGGATGAAGTTGATAGGAATGGGCTGTGATGATGGTTGATTTGTTGAATGAATGAGGTTATGAATGAGAGTAAGATACAATTGGATCCGTATCTTGGCTTGGTAAACCCAGATGGTGTTGAAATAGAGGTTATCATAATCTCTATTCTAAAATGCAACTGGTGAATTGCAGCCATGGCGGAGACAATTGTATCTTTACTGGTTGTAATACCATCTGAGCCTTGTATTA
Source organism: Forsythia viridissima (assembly GCA_030279155.1). Lineage (NCBI taxonomy): Eukaryota > Viridiplantae > Streptophyta > Magnoliopsida > Lamiales > Oleaceae > Forsythia > Forsythia viridissima. Next base: position 21,629,036 of record CM059035.1, on the reverse strand, counting down.
ATATCTTAGTTAATATTATGAAGTAGAATCGGATATTTTGAATGGATAATACATGAGGGTGGAGGAAGATAGGGACTTCTTCTCACCCAATGATGTTGTTGACTACTGAACAGTGAGAACAGGACTCTTTAATGTTGACGTATTTAGTGTGTGGTGAAATTGAATTTTTTCTTTATTTGATGAAGTATACATGAATGGGCTATGATGATGTTTGACGTGTTCAATGAATGAGTTTCATGATTTTGAGAGTAATGGTACAATTTGATCCGTATCTTGGCATGGTAAACCCAAATGGAGGTGGAATAGAGGTTATGCCAATCTCTATTCTAAACTACATCTGGTGAATTGCAGCCATGGCGGAGACTATTGGGTATTTACTAGTTGAAATAACATCTGAGCCTTCTACGAATATCTTAGTTAATGTTATCAAGTAGAATCAGATTTTTTTTACTGGATCATACATGACTAGTTTTTTTGCTGTGAAATCCGATAAAAAATAGGTATCAATCAATGTCTTCGTCCAGCGTTAATGATGCGCCAAACCGTCTTAGATGTAGATGTGGTGTGTATATGAAGATACACACATCGCACACTACACGTAATCCTCTTCGTAGGTATTGGAAATGTCATAATGTAAAGGTACGTTCTATCTATTTAATTGTTGATGTTTCGAATTTATTGGTTCTTTTAGTTTTTTAATATCTTTTTGTCATAGGATGGAGTATTGTGTGGAGGATTTACTTGGGACGACGAAGTTGAATCACAACGTTTTAGCCAATTAATTGTACCTGAGAATCACTTGACAACGTTGAATGATTTGAATATCCATGTCATGAAATTATCCGAGAGGCTCGACAAAGTGGAAGAGGAAATGAAGTCCCGACATCACGATAGATTAATAAGGACAAGTTGCTTTGATAATTTCGTACTCGTTTGCATCATTGTAATATGTAGTTTAGTTGTGAAATTGTTGTTTTAATTTATCGTATGTTGTAATGATATTATGGATATTATAACATCCTATAATGGTGTCCATAAGATGTTTGTTTGTACATTTTGGTACTTTATTGCAATATACATCTCCTCTACTTATGTAAAAATGTAAACAATAGTAGTCTACAATATTTCACAACATACATTTCTAGTGTCAAGCAATACAAATGTCACAAACACAAATCTTCTCTTACATTGGCACGTAATTGTATTCAAACGTAGACCACAACAACATAAACTACATACTAAAAATACATAATACAACACCAATTACCCATTTTCACAAAAGAACATATCCAAAATTCACAAAAACCAATTTCCCATATCACACTGACTACTACCATAAGACATAAATGTAGCATCGGATCTTCCTTCATCCTGCGTCTGCACTTGGTCATTCATATCAGGCTGATACGTCTCCATAGTTGACCTAACATAAAAAAAAATTCAACACGATATTTTTACAAATATTTGAACAACAAAATTTAAATGATCATAACAAATATATAAAAATAAACCACTTACGTAGGACATGTTCTTTTGTCGTGGCCAATTTGCCCACATGCAGAACACTGTCGGCTAGTCTTCGACATTGCTTTCTCTTTCGATGACTTCAACCTTTTCCCGCATCCTTTAGCGCGAACAAAACTTGGATCATGTATTGTTATCCGTTCTTCAGTATTTTTGTTCCTACTCCTGGCCAAGCCAATACTTCCTCCATCCATAGCTTTGACATTTATATGCACTCTAGCAAACTCCTCCATCACGTAACTAGTGCGTGCATCTGTCAAAGACGCATCATCAACCAACAACGACGACCTATGGGCCAACATCCCATGTCGTGACAACAAAGAAGAACTAGAACTCCCTCCATCTGAGATGATAGCACTCGGATATTCTGCCGCAATAACTTTGGCATTCTTAGTCCATCTTCGTAATATGTATTTGTCCGGTAGGAGTAGAACTTGTTTTTTCTTGAAGTAACTAATCATATGACGACAAGGATACCCCTCAAATTCAAATGTTCGACAACTACAAGAAATAAAGTCATTACCTGAATAATGAGTAAGTAACCGATGTCGATCAAAAGTTTTCCCGTGCTCAACTCTTTGCACCGTATATTCCTTCGCATCGTCAGAGGCTGACTTCTTAGAGCATACATAATAATGACTTTGATCAATCTCAGTTTGGAATAACAAAAAAATCTTCTTCGTGTACACTTGAACCATCTGATGCTCCATTTGAAATTTGGAAGTCAGTCGTGGTTGTTCATTTATATCAATGTGGTTCGCAACTAACTCTTCATGTCGTTGATGGCGTAATGCCATATTGAAACGAGTAACAAAATCTATAAGTGAGTTCTTGCGATTAACATACCGTTTAAAGAAAGAGTGACCACTTTCTGACCTTTGACTACTTGACATTCTAGCACTGAAGATATGTTTGACATACGCCGGTACCCATCGACTGCGCAGATCAAACATGCTACACAACCATTCATTGCAGCCTAAGTTTGATGCTTCCATTATTGCAGACCATCGACCCTCAAACTCATCCGGTGACTCCGAATGTTTAATTACGTTCACCAACATATGATATTCTTCGTTATGCACCATGACATTTATCTTTTCCGAAAACTTGTTCAAAATGTGCCATATACAAAACCTATGGAATGTCAAAGGCAACACCATTGATATAGCTTTCGCAATAGCCGCATCCTGATCCGTAATAATTATTTGGGGCGCTTGTACCGTCATGGCCTCCATGAATTTTGACAACAACCAAACGAATGACTCAGTCGTCTCGTCACTCAATAATCCACAGCCAAATAAAACCGTTTGTCCATGATGGTTCACTCCGACAAAAGGTGCAAAAATCATCGAGTACTTGTTGGTATTGTAAGTTGTGTCGAAAACAACAGCATCGCCAAAAAATGCATACGATCTACGTGACTCAGAATCTGCCCAAAAACAACGAACCAATTTATTGTCCGAGTCTGTATCATAATCAAAGTAGAAATTAGGACTCTTCTCTTTTTCAAATGAAAAATACTCAATTAGTGTCTCCGCATCGTGCCCCTTAAGCTCTTCTCTAATATTCCTTTCATGGTTCCTCAGATCTCTCTCCACATACCCAATTGAATCTGGACCGCCTGCATCTATCTCCATAATTCTCAACTGCTGACATGTAGGAATGTTAGCATCCGAAAACTGTTGTGCAAGTGCCTTCTTTGTGGCCGATACATTTCGATGCGATCTTAGCAAATGTACTTTGCTAGGCGTTGTGAGAGCATGGTTATGTTCTGCTACAAATTTGTTGACAACCCATAAATTTCCATTCTCTTGTTTCAGAATAGATAATTTTGCATTGCAACCGCATCGTGTGTTTCCTCGATTTCTCTCCCTATAGCATGGCCCGTCTTTGTTTCTCTTTTGATACGTCTCGTCTGTTTTTCCCTCCTTAGAGCACACAAACAGTTTCCAATAAATTTCATTCGTTTCCTTTTTTTTTTACTATTCGCAATTCGTGCACTAAATCCGGCCTCCCTTGCATATTGGTTGTAAAAATTATATGCATCCTCAGTTGATTCAAATTCTTCTCCAACCTTTGGAATTCGACAAATGGTAACTTGTGGAACAAATACATTGTCAGGGCTTTCAACCTCCATTCCTATCAATAAATTCAATATTTAAAAAAATTAGATTCACTAATCAGAATATTTACAATAATCAGAATGGATTAAATAATTTCTATATTGTATGCCTCTGCCATTCAAATGGCCATATTTCAACTATGAACATTATCATCTTCATTAACATATATAAAGAGCGCAGATGAAACACCTGAATTAATTTCCGGCGGACGAAATGGAAGGGGCAGCCGTGACGCACGGAAAGTGAGGAAATGGGGGCTGAAAATCGCTGTAAATCGCAGCGAGCTGGAGGAGGAAATGGGGGGCTTTGGGGGGCGAGCTGGAGGCCGGCGAAGGGGCAGCCGCGACGCACGGTGGAGGAGGAAATGGAGCTGCAAAATCGCTGTAAATCGCAGCGAGGTGGAGGAGGAAATGGGGGGCTTTGGGGGCGAGGTGGAGGCCGGCGGCGTAAGTCGGCGGCGGTGGGTGAGGTTACGCCGGCGGTGGGTAGGCGATTTAGGGCACAGATTGGGCGAGGATGGGAGTTTCACGTCTGAAAATGGGAGTTCACGTCTGAAAATTGCAGCCAGGAAATGTAAATTTTTTTTTTTATTTGGTCACATGTATTAAGTCCACTGCTGACATGGCGCGCCATGTCAGCAGTGGGCTGAAATTCACCTGCCCCCCAGGGGCAGGTGATCAGTACTCTAGTGTTTCAACCCCTCTTTTTGTCAGTTTTCTGGTCGGGAGTACAGAACCTCATTTACATCATAGTTAACAAATAGCCATTCTTTGCAAAATAGATTTGAAAATTTCAGTATCCAATCCTTGAATAGATGAATCTTTGGTGAATAACTAATTGATTTTTATTTTATTTATTCCCATTTTCTGGTCAATTACTCACATTTTTATTATGTGTAGGATAAATTCATGTAACTTTGTTTATTATAACCTCAAACCAAGGAGGCATATCAGATTTTATGTAAAAATGATAAACATAGTAATTATACGACATAATTGTCGTCAAAGGCATAGAGCCATAGTTGAGTCTGAGATTATAAATCCTTGAGGATTTACATACCTGTAAAAGTTTTTCACTTCAAAATAGATAGTTCATGCATCATTTTGTACGACAAGTCCTAGAATCTTATGTCTAGGAATAAAGTTGCTATAAAATAAAATAAAAAATATTCAAAATTTCAAAAACTACTCCATCAAGACAATATTTGAACAGACATGAATTAACATACACTGCACTACTGCAGGTTGTTTGACTCGGAAGTTTTCTGATTTCCTGCTGAATGTAGTCATCCTTAAGTTCAAAGAGTTGCAGTGAAATTTGGAACTTATATGGAAAAACTTTAAAGGGACAAATATCCTCCCATCTGTGCTTCGATCTGCAGAAAAGAGACATTAAACAAGTTTGGTCCAGCGAGACAGAAATGAGGGAAATGCTTATCAGAAATGTTGCTTTACCATAGTAGACGAGAGTCTTCGACAGAAAAATGCATAATCTGAAATTTTCTGTTGTTACTTTCCATTACTTATGATAACCATGTCGCTGATTATATTAAGAGGTGTAATATGGAAATTACAAATAAAATTAATATTTAACGCACCAAAGTCAGACATTGTTAGAGTTCAACTCAAATAACCCACAAAAAGAGAAGTAGATATCATGATTCTTGACTTATTTTACTGTGATATACGAGACAAACTAATATTTCCACAAGGTATGAATTTGTGAAAATCCTTACCCAGATGCAACATTAGCATCAGCATAGCTTCGTAGTGACGGTGGTACCCGAAAATCGATCCTTTGATATCTATTCAAGAGTCATGAAATCCTTGCCCCTTGGGGGCAAGAAATCCTTGCCCACCTGCTGAGGTGTCAGCAGGTGGGCAATCTAAGATCAAATTTGATCTTGGATTGCCCACCTGCTGAAACGGCAAAGATTTCTTGCCCCTTGGGGGCAAGAGATCATTTCCCATCTATTCAAATAAAGCACAGGAGGTTAGAACAGGTAAATGATGTACAATATAATAAACATTTTGGTTAAGTAAGAACTAAGAATACCGTTTAACTAAAGGAGTTCATAGTATGTAACATAAGCCATTACCTGCTGTAATGGAACAACAATTGTGGGATTGTGCTAAATGCTCGTTTACCCATTTTTCAAGCAAACTACAAAATATAACCCTGCCTTCTCTTTCCCGCTTATTACATTTCAATTGATTTCAAATTCATCTATTGCTGCTGTCTAGTGGAGAAGAGAAGATTTCCAAGTTAGAATCTAACTCATTTTAAGGTTAGAATCCAACAACCTATTTCATCTATGTAAGAAATCTGATTTTAAGGTAGAAATTCATATGTCTCTATCTTCTTCTTTTGATTCTTGGTAGAAATTGTAGATTTTATGATATAAATCATGAAAATATATATACATTTGAGTATGAATTGTAATTTTTGTTTTAAATTTATGTAAATCTGAGTTCATTTGAAATAGGTTAATTGAAAAATCAGTTTAACAGACTTATGGTCTATTAAGATTTAATTTGTTAACATATATTAACGGAAGTCTATTAACAAACATAACAAGCCAGAAGTCTGTTAACAGACTACACCATAGGTCTGTTAAGGCCAAAATCCACGTTAACAGACCACTGGTCTGTTAACAGGTTTGTGGTATGTTAATAATATGTTAATAGACCACCTGTTAACGGATTATCTGTTAACAAAATGGTCTGCTAACAAACCAAACCTTATTAATGGGGGCATTTAAGTCTTTTTATGAAAAAGAGTTATTTTCAACTTAAATGATATAAGTTAGGCGCTTTTTCGATTCAGCTTGTTTGACACCGCCTTTTAGCCAACGTGGCCAACAACAATTACCTATTATATTGAGATGGAATAAAGTCAAAACTTAGATTTTTCTTAACATCATTCAACCATTAGTTTTTCTAGTACAAACATATTCGAAGAAAGAAATTCTAGTTCAAGAATTTCATTGATTTATTTTTCTTTGCAATGGATAACAAAGCTTAGCACTCCCCCATGGTCCCAAACTGAGTGAATTCATTTTTCTTTTACTCTTCTTTCCATCTAAAATCCTCTTTCTACTTTGGAATAGAAGGGGTAGTCATCTAGAGGGGTAAAAATCATAAAAAACTATGTCATTACAACAATATAAAGTCAGTCTTTTAAGCAACCAATCCATGTGTTTGTTTTGTTTATTTTTCTTCTTTTATTTTGAGAAACAAAGAATTTTAAGTTAAGAGATAAAAAGGTAGAGGACAAGGAGTAGTCATAAAGGAAAACCGAACTAAATGAGTATATCTCTCCAACTGAGTGTAGATGTGACGAAGCCAAATCAGCAAACAGACCTGCTGCCTTAGCCGACAAAGAAGATAAACACACCATTTTATCCCAGAAATGATGAAACATTTGTGGAATGATTGTGAAAGATATAGCATTCCTGAAGCCATATAAACCATATTACAGCCATTACAACATATTGTCATAGAACTCTCATCACCTTCCTAACTCCAAAGTCTCTGAACTTTGTACGGTATATATTGGACAAAAATACAGAGTGGACGACAAACTCTCCAAATATCGAAAAACAGCCTCAACCATATATCCCTACCAAAAGTGCACTGCAAGAAGAAATGGGATTGTGGCTCATTGTTTTGCCTACTCATAACAAAAACATCAGGGAGAGAGCCTTTTAGGATTGAGGCACTTTCAACATATCACTGGTGTTGAGTTTCTTTAGGACTAAAATTCAGGTAAATGCCTTTACTTTGTAAGGGATTTTGAATTTCTAAATGAAGGCTGCAATGAGAAAAGGTTTTGGGGATGTACAAGATATGAGAAAAAGAATTTCCATAGAAACATGCCAGAACTAACAAAACTGAGAGAGAAGAATGATAGAAAGAAATAAAGTAAATTTAGCAAACTTTCCACATCATTAATTCCCTATCATTAAGGTTATGAAGAAACTGAATTTACCAAAGATGGGCATGCTGCTGCTAGTTTGTTCCTAAGAACCGAGCCAAACTTATTTCAGTCAAGCACCTCTGAATATGCACACGCCTAAAATATGGAACTTGCATTAAAGTTAAAAAATGTGAGAGTTTATCTAGTTGGTACACTAACATGCGAGATTCAGGGTCCCTGCGAGGATTGTATCCTTTTCTGATCCAGAACCTAAGGAATGGCCCATTGGAGAAGTAATAAGCTGCTCTGAAAAGAAGCCTGTTAAAATTTAAATGGACTAACATCAAAAATGAGAAAGAACACCTTTATAAATCTTTATTTCAGCACATACAATCTACCCAACAGAATATATATAACTATCCGGTGAACACAAAGACTACCTCCGGAGCATGTCGGATTTGAAAGTCAGGCCTCTGTCGAGCAAACGTTCAGCCAATGAATCCTTGACCCATATCGGATGCTCATCAAACAATTCGCATACAGCTGTCTGCCACTTCCATTGATCTGAGTCCCGAGCTATGTATTTTTCTCAATTTCCTTTCTTAGGAATCTGTATGAATGTCAAGTGGAAACAAAACAAGGCACTGCAGAATTAAAGTGTTCAGATCTTGCAATTTGTTGCCACTAAAAGCCATAAATCTCATCAACAAGGTCCAACAGTAAGCATGCTCAACTCCTGGTAACAAATACTCTAGACGTCTTTAAGATAAAGGAAAAATGCTTATATGTACAAACAAACTATATATAAACAAAAAAATGAAGATATATGATGGAGATACAAAAAAGAAAGATTGGAAGCAGTTTATTGAATCTATGCTTTTTGTTAAATAGTTATGTTCATGATCATACTCTACATGCTTTGCTTACAACAATTGCAAATGAAGTATCTAGTAACAGCTGAATTATCTAAAAATTTGTTACAAGTATTTATGTATCCTAAGTATATCAAGCAAAAAAATGTGAATCAAACTTCATTACAGTATATGAATTCAAATTCAAAGTATTACTTTCCAACTTTTCTAAACTAAGTAGAAGCAAAACTTTCAAAGGATATCGATAACAAAAATGAGGTCCACTATCTTTTTTGCTATTTTCGTTTTAATATCGGAGATGCAGTTACTCAAAAGTCCTCATAAAATAGCTTCTATCTTTTAGGACTTCAACAGTGTCAAATATTGTGCTAAGATTGGTGTAATCTTTCCTTTATACTCCACTACCTTGTTTTCATATTATTTTCCAAGATTAAGAGAGTACAGATATGCGAAACTTTAAGGCCGCACTCGTTTTACTATAAAGGAGTCAAAGTCAGAAAAAATCTGATGTACTTCTAAAATGTTCCATTTCTTCTAACAACAAAGAAAATCATAAATGAAAGATGCACTTTTGCTAGATACCTAAAAATTGCTTCATTTTCTACAACTGAAATTTTGGTAAATAGATGCTGGGTTACTGATCCGACTAATGGTTTCGCATGGACAGAATTAAGGACTAAGTGCAAATATGTACAAGTAAACAAGATAGTGTCAGTAGGTTCTTGATCACAAAAACAATCGAAATGATTGGGAAGTTAAGTTTCATACAAAAGAAACAGGAAACTAAATAAAAATAGACGTCACTTTTCAAAGTTTTCCTCGAGGACGAGTTCATTAGGGCAATTCTGCATACTCCATCTATGAACAGAAATTTAAAATATCAACCAAATTTCATAATGCATACAACAATGAATAGATTTTAGGTAAATCTATAGATAAAACATTCTCTATGGAAATTTAAAGGAAGTTTAAGAGATGCAAAGATATGAAGATGCAGTGAAATTTTTTCACCATTCAATCATTAAAATTAAAAATCAACAAAGAATTTATTATTTTTTTGGGATGAGAATAATATGATGAAACTGGATATCAAGCAAAGGAAAGAGATTTAGAAGGTCAATAATGATAAACTGCATGAAAACCGAAATCTAAAATTGCTATTGAGATAATAGGGTGATTAAATAAGAAACAAATGTTTAACAAATCATTTCTTGTTTCCCAAAAACAAGTGCATCCAAAAATTACAAAGTTAACATGGCCTAATGTGGGTGCAAAGATTTGATTTCATTGGATTTTTCAGTAGATGTCATGTAATGATGAACCAGGCAGAGTGGCAAAATGGAATCCATGTAATCAACCCCATTTTTATTAAGGTTTGCTCTGTTGTTGTAATTTGTGTTTAAAGTGGTTAAATTATTCGAATTCTATTTCCCAGTTGAATGTTATTATGTTCTATCATAAATATATGTCTGTCAAGTAAGAATTCTTTCAAAGCCACCACGGCCCAACCCATGTACAAGCACGGAATTCAGAGATTCCTAGCCCAAGAAACATCGCGAGGAATAAAAAAAGCCCAAGAGAGGGAAAAAAAAAAAAAAAAAAAAGCAACGAGAGATAAGATCTGCACATTGAACAAAATATTTAGGGGGCTAGACGAAATCCATAACAAGAAATATAAATACTAAAGAACTAGAATATCTTTGATGTTGAAGACAATGGCAAGACTTGGCTCTATTTCCATCTGCATCAAATAAATTGAAGATGAGTCAATTCTTAAACAGTGAACTGGACAATGATCTTAGAAATTAAATAGACCTAATCCATACACTAGGCAAAAACAGGAAGGAAAGGAATATTTTGTGAGTGGTATACCATCACACAACAGGAAATATAAGCATTAGAATTTTGCAACAGGTAGCCACTCAAGACATGCAGAGTGAATATTTATTTTGTTCATCTTAAAAAGGAAACTTATAACTACAAGAAATCGTCATTAGACCAGTTAAAAAACAAAGTTTGTTAGTTCACTTCACAAAAAGAAGTAAGACAATCTAAAATGAACACTTCAGAATTACCAACATGCATGTGCTCTTGCACATGTGAATCAATACCTTCAATACAGTTGCACTAGAATTGATTTTGAGAGAACTTGAGTAATGTGTTAATTCAATTCAATAATGTAATACTTTTTTGCCTTAAAGCTACTGAAGAAAACTAGCTATAAGCATTAACATTGTGTATTACAAGAAAACTTGAAAAGAAGGAACTAAAGGCATACAACTATATAGGAAAAGAACAGATATTAAACTAAAAGAATGCAACACTGTTCAATTTAGGAAAAGAACAGATATTAAACTAACAAGAATGCAACACTGCTTACTTGCTAACAAATCAACATACCTCCCAACGATGTTGGACAACTCCCTCTTGTTTCTTTTTCGAGCTCAGATCTACTGATGGTTTTAACCTGAAAGGTCAAATCACTAAGATCAGAACCAAAAGCAGTTAGTCTTTTTCACATCACAAATGTATTCAAGCAATCAGCAGTATGTCAACAATGCAGGAACCATATCTGTGACTGAAGTCTTCAAGGAACACTACAAGAGCTAAAAAAATTCAATATTTGAAGCCTTGTAATTTGTTATAAAGAAATGTCCAAATCAGGTTAGGGACATAAGCATCTAACCATTGACCATATATATGATCAGGTTAAGATTCATTCTACAAGAACCACTGAGCCCTTCTATTTTTTATTCAAGAATCGTCTAAGATAAAATTTAACATTAAATATTTTTATCTAATTCATTCATGACGCTGCCCAAAAATTCTCTATCATAAAATTTGAACAGCCTGTCATGATGACTGGACAAGGAATTTTCCTAGTCCAAAAAGCAATGGCCATAAACGAAAGGAAACTAACCCACTAAAAGATCATATCTTTTAGACTTTTAGTAAGTTGCCCAATGCTAAATTCTACCAATATACTGAACAAAGTGAAAAGAAAAGAATTCACATAGCAGATCCCAAATTTACTACAATGCTTAGTTTGTTGTAAATTGTTCAACAGGATTGCTTAAAGATGGCCTGCAACTAGTGGCCACCATGATTTGACCTGAAACCACAACGATTATCCTTTTTTATTAAAAAAAAAAACAGCATTTTTAAGATGTAAATGGGAGTACAAACTCTAGAGAAGAAGACATCCTCCAGAATAAACACAAAGAAAAGGTTAGTCAAAACCAATTGCTTCAATCACGCTGGAAATTTGGACATCCCAAAGAAGGCTCCTGTAGGGATCGGTCTGTAAAGATGCCCCAAAAGAAAGATATATTCTACAATAACTGCAAAAGGTATACAATGATCTTCTACACAAATTTAACATTTTTCTCATTCCAAATACACCATCCCCATACAAGCATCTGCTCCAAACAATCAGGAGCAACAAACCTCTCCCATGAAGTATCAAATAACCTTCTACATTATTCTCTTGCACTACGATGATGTAGAAAATATCATGAGTATCATTATGTTTCTTGCATATAATTAGGCCTCCTAGCCTGCAAGCAAGTCACAAGTATCCAGCCTTTGAAGAGCCGCTGACCATGTGTTATAGATATCATATTTCTTTTCAGTGTGAAAAGTTAAAACTAAAATAAGTTTCTTTTTGCCAATTATAGCAAGAACTTGACTTAGAAATAGGGAGGGGAATAGGCGTGGGTCGCTCATCATCTCGGCATGCCGACTCGTGAGAGCTTGGCCCATGGGCGGCTATGGCCCCCATTAAAACGAGCCCCGGGCCAAGCCGAGCTTGGTTTTCAATTTGGCGAGCCGAAACGAGCCTGGGGTCCTGGGCTTCACAGGTCGGCCCTTGGTGAGTCGGCTTGGCCCATTGCAACCCCTACGCAGATATTTTGATATTCTTCTTTCAATGTGACTTAAACTTCAAAGCTACCTTAAATAAATGTAAAGCTTCTCTGTGGTCAAATGTGCAATTCTTAATCTTTTGTCAGGGGGGAAGAATGACACTTCAGCCATGTAGATAAATATGCAATAAGGAAAGTCGTACGTTTAACTTGAGGAAGTAAAGCTAAAGCATCTTACGCTACTTTCTCAGGTACATCCTTTATTGAGAAAAGTGGTGGCACTAATATCATTAAATCCTCTTGATCAACATCCATGAGTCCACCCTTCTCTACAAGTAGTATAAACAAAAAAGGGAAGTTAGATAAACCAAGAGCAATTTCCATCCAATGCAAAAGCTCACAATCATGAAACAAGACTGACCAAACTGCGGTTCCACTTCAGCCCACTTTCTTTTCCTTCTTCGGGCAACATCAGCATGAACAGAAATAACGTGCTGGTAGTCCACCATTCCTTTAGGAAGCAAAACAAATGTGGGTACAAAATTAAAACAACTCTGGCTACAGGAGCAATGGGAAAGTAGTAGAAAACCTCCACATATTAATACAACATAGATCCATCTGACCATTAAAATGATAAGCCTCTGAAAGCTGAGCAACAATAACAGCAGAAAGCTCCAGTTGCACTTGTCTAGGTAGCTGGACTTCAAGTTCTGCAGAAGCAGCAGAGGATTCAAGTTCAGGTTGATTGATTTTCTGTACAGTTTCTGTTAACTTATCTCTAGATATATTCTGCTTAAAATTAGTTCCATCTGCTGAATGTTCAGATGGTCCGTTGCTGTACTCAGTTGTTTGGGCATTTCCAAATTTCTTTTTAGAAATATTCAACAGAAAATTATTACAGGGCCGAAGTTCCCCAAAGGCTGGGTGTGAATATGGATCTCCAGGACGAAAATATAGCTCCAATTTATTTGACTGATGTGTACGAACCTGTAAGACACAGGAATATAGATTCACACGGCAGGAAGAAAATTCAAGTTGATAGCAACACACAGGAAAATTATAATGTATGCCCACGTGTGTCAGTTGCACGGCAAGAGCTTATGGAACAATCATTTAGGTCCTCATAACAATCACTATCCACATAAGGGGTCTACCTGCCCTTCCTAGAAGTAGGTAGAAATAAAGTAACCTTTCTTTTTTTTTATTTTTTTTTATTTTTTATCGAAATAAACCTTTCTTGATATAGAACGTGAGAGAGAAAGAAGATGATGAAGAATTAAGAATTTGGAAGAGAAATTGTAGGAAGAATAATTTCAAAATTACATGATTCTTTGTACTGTTATTTACTTAAAATCCCAAGCAAAAATGAAAAAAAAAAAAAAAACAAATCACCAAAATAACATATTAGAAAATTTCTTAACTTGAGACAAATAATTGTCCAAAGAAAATAAAGCAAATCTCACAATCTGTTTTTATTTTTAAGCCTAAAACAAATACATATTTTTGACTTGTTTCCAATGCCAATTCCATCACAATCTCCAGAATCCATCATTGCATATAAACTATACCTAGTAAATATAATCTAGACCTTACTCAAAAACGAAGAAGGGACATTTTTGGCATCGGTATGGCAACATTAACTTGGCACCACAACCCATCATTGCAGCATATATTCTTGATTGCTTTTATATCTTTCAGTAAATTATTGAAGTAATGCTGATTTCCAAAATCATTAATTGTGATACACATAACTCCATCACAAGTTTTTTGAGTTCATCTATAAACTTCCTTATTTTTCATCTATATCTAAATTCAAACCTGTGTAGGTCTATTTGCTTTTCGATTGGCTAAGAATTTGAATGATGGAGATTGTGATGGAATTGACATGTAAACATGCCAAAACTACCCACTTAGTTTAGGCGAGAAAGAAAATTAGATTGTGATTTAGTTTGATTGATTTTCTTGTATTTCAGTTTATTTTCTTTCCATATTTATCAGTCTTAGGTAATTCCGGTACAAAAATACTAGCATTTCTGAATAATATAGATAATTGATTAGAGTACTCAATAATATGAAATCATTCTCCATGCAATTTTTCTATCTAATTCTTAATCCTTTCTTCTCTCTCTTCTTTCTACCTCCCATTTTGCCTCACTTCTATTATAGATAACATGTAATTCATTTCCAAATACTGGTATTGATATACGAAATAACAAGGGCCTAAAAAAAGACTTAAGAAAAATTGTACATATAGGCCCATAAAAAGTACCCAAGCATATAAGCCTAGAAATATGTGTCGTCCAGGCCCAATGGATGCCCAGGTAAATTTATATATAGGTCCAATGGAAATTATCCAAGCCAGATAGGGCCCAAAATGGATATCGCCCAGATTAGAAACGCCCAGGGCGTTGGGCGATTAGAACGGTCAATAACTGCATGAGAGTAACCGTTCTTAAACAGTTTTTCTTCTCTTATCATTTTTCCCACGTTTTAGGAGTTACAAACAGTTGAATTATCATGGAGGAGTTACAAACAGTTGAATTATCATGGAGGAGTTACAAACAGTTGAATCATCATGGAGGAGTTACAAACAGTTGAATCATTATGGAGGAAATGGGTAGTTATTGGACGACAAAGTGATTATTGGGCGATGAGGTAGAAACTGGGCGACGAGAAGTTTTCACGCAAGATTGAAGGAAAACGTGTGGTAAAACCGTTTGGTAAAGTATAAAAGAAAGAAAATTGAATGAAAAAAGTAAGAAGACAACTCTAAAAAAACAGAGAAATGTAATTTCATTCCATTTAGTCGTAAATATTTCTTTACATTGAATTCTAGTGTGCTTGTGCCCCTTAGAGGCATTTCGTTTTGCTTTTTCATCATTTGTCACTATTGTAATCTTCATAAATCAAACACCCCTTGTTAGGACTTTGTCTCAAGAGGTTTAGCATCCCTTACACATCGTCTGAATCCTTTAATTGTTAGCGAAGGACACACTTTCTGCGCGAAACAATTTGGCACGCCCAGTGGGACCCTTTTGGTGTTAGAAGATACAAGAAAGTGGAACAATATGCCTCACAAGAACTCAGATAAGGAACCAGCAAGCCAGCGAATTCAATCCGTGATCGAGCGATATGAAGAACAGCAAAATACACCAGCAACGGAGGGACAAAATCAAAGCCGTTATGAACCGATGACGGAATTGAGTCCACGAACCATGCGCGCGTTACTTGGCGAACTCACACAAGATGTCGTGGGACAGGTAAGCCTGCAAAATGTTCATGATATGGAAAAATTTGTTCAAACTGAAAATGTGCATTATGACAACATGGCCAAACAATTAAGTACTTTAAATGAACTTATGAATAGGTTAGTAGGCCAAACATGTCAACCAAATTTGTCAAATATAGGGAATCATTTCCAAGCCAGAACGGTTGTGGGGCACAATTCACCGACGATGAACCCCATGAATCCTAGTCAGGGAATAGAAACGCCTTTTATACCATCGACGTCAAATGTGGGTGGAGGCGGCATGGCCAATTTGAGTGGTCATAATGTGGGATCGTCAAAATATGCCAAATATAGGACAAAACGCAACACGTGCTAGCGAAGGGGCAAATCTCCAAGTAAATGGCAATAATACCTTGAATAATGGTAATCTGGCCACAAACCCAGGGTTAAACAATAGACCTCAGATGATCCCACCTGTGAATCAACCTATAGGAGTTCCATACGATCCTAACATGGCCTTAAGAAACCAAATCATCGAGATAATGCAAGATCAGATGGCTTTTGGAATGCGTCCTTTCATTAGGCCAACCTATAGGAAGCCATATCCCGATTGGATAGACCAAGCGTATTCGTGGCCTAGAGGATATAAAGTGCCAGAGTTTTCACTATTCACAGGTTTAGGAGAAGTCTCAACATTGGAACACGTAGGGCGATTTACACTACAATGTGGTGAAGTAAGTGATTATCATAAAATAAGGTTGTTTCCTAGTTCGCTAACAGGGGTAGCCTTTTCATGGTTCATTAATTTACCAGCGAACTCTGTTCAGACATGGCAACAATTAGAGCAGTTGTTCCATGCTCAATTCTATAAAACCGAATCTGAAGTAACCTTGGCTGATTTGGCGAATTTACGTCAAATGCCAACTGAATGGGCGGAAGTTTTCCTTCAAAGATTTAAAACTGCTAGGAGTAAATGCTTCGTGCCTTTACCTGAAAAGGAATTCGTTAAGATCGCTCAGAGTTGTTTAAGTTTCGATTTGAAAAAGAAATTTCAGGATAGGGAATTTCCTGATCTCTTCCAATTAACGGCCAATGTGATAAGATATGAGCGCTTGATAAGAGAAGAAGAACAAATGAAAAATTCTAACAAAGGGACTTACTATAGAGACCCAAACTTCGACGTTCATATTGTAGATGAATATTATAATCAAACCGAAATATGTCTGGCCAAATTGATTAAAGGAGATGCTTATGCATGCCCGTTAATAATTAACTCAGGGATGATGGCGAAAAATGAGCCTCTAAGAGATACAAGCAAAAAGGCTAGAGCGTTTTCGTTCGATATAGCCAAAGCAGATATTATATTTGATAGATTGTATAAAGACAAACAAATAAAACTGAGCAATAAGTACAAATTGCCAAATCCTGAGCAAGTTAAGGAAAAAAAGTATTGTAAGTGGCATAATGCATGGTCTCATACAACTAATAATTGTTTGGTTTTTTGTCATGTATTACAGGATGCTATTGAATCAGGGCGAATCACTTTTGAAGCTAAAAAGAAGATGGCAGTGGATGAGAATCCTTTTCCGCGGCCACTAGGAGTGAATATGTTGTCAGCGGGTTTCAAAAGTGGTTTACCTAAATTCAAATTGGTAGTTGATAATAGAGACAAAGATCTTGAACAGCATCCCAGTGTGTTCGAACGTCTCAAAGGTAAAGAAGTCGAAAGGAACAAAAAAATGTTGTGTGCCAGATGTAGTAGAGAAATAAATGAAGATGAGGAGAAAATGGAAGTATGGGGGCGTCACAATCATCTAAACGTGACCCCCAAATTTCTAGCCTATTCAAGAGCGAAAGATATCAAGGTCTTCTTTTGAAAGACAGGTCAGGCCGATGCATGATGGCAGGCCGATGTACAACAGCAGGCCGATGCTCAACAGCAGAACGTTCAGGCCACAGCCCCATCGATCGAATGTATGGCACTCATTCCAATACAGTGCGGGAAGGGTGATACCCTTTGATCAAATGACCAGGGCACAGCAAAGACGTCATCAGAGAAATTATGGACGAATGATGAGGCAGCAATAGGAGACGATACGTCCCAAATTGCCCAATTTCTCCAAGGCTGTTGCTAAGGAAAATCTCGAAGATGAGAAGGAACATAATGTGAACGATTCCACAGAAGAGTTACTGAAAGATTCTTCTGGTAGGTCGAGATTTGAAAGACGCAGCAAAGACGAAGATGAAGATGATCCAGGACGATCCATCACCATTCAATTTGGTTCTTTACCCCCAATCTTGGCTAATAATTATCTGCTTGCCAATGAGTTTAAAAGCAAAGGGGATGAGGAGACGTAAGACGATGAGGGGGAGGAAGCATGTACGTTGGAATGTGAAAGAGAAATCGGGCAAACCTCTGGAGGTATATGTGAAGAAGAAGAAGAAGAAGAAGAAGAAGAAGATGATGGCTTGACCGATGTGGAAGAAGAGATTGACCTAGAATCAGAAAGAAGAAAAAGATGAGTTTCATATAACAATTTGCTAAAGCAGCTATATCAAGAAGGCGTCCGAGAAGTAGATTTGTTGGGCGAACCATCTGAGCGATCTTTTGATTATTACGTATTATACGGAACGCCTAAGAGAAAAATGAGGGTGCCACGCTCTGAAAAGTATGGACCACCTCCAATGATATTGCCACCTCCTACAGGTTGGCAAGAAGTGAGCGACATGGAAACTCAGAAGCCCGGCACGGAAGATCAGTGCGAAATGTTGCACATAAACTTGACACAACAATTTGATCCAAAAGAAGATGGGAATCAGCAATTTGATCCAAAAGATAATGGGAAACAAGGAATAGAGATAGAGGCGACTGAAAAGGTCATCTTTAAGAAGCCAACGGCCAATTTAACCAAACATTTGAGACCATTGTATGTAAAGGCTTTAGTCAATGGCATCCCGGTAGCCAAAGTCCTCATCGACAATGGGGCTGCCATTAATACCATTCCATCCAGAATGATGAAGAAATTTGCAAAGACGGAGAGCGATTTGATCCCTACTGAAGTTATTCTTACGAGCTTCAATGGAGGGGCGACTTCGGCCAAAGGAGTAATGCCTTTAGACGTGACGGTTGGAACTATCACCAAAACCACAGTATTCTTTGTAATAGACGGGCCGACTAGCTACAATGTGTTGTTAGGAAGAGATTAGATTCATGGAAATCGTTGTATACCTTCGTCGCTCCATCAATGTCTAGTTTTTTGGAACGATGAAGGTGAGGCAGAGGTGGTGCAAGCAGATCATAGGCCTTTTGTTACAGAAGCGAATTCGATCGAGAAGTTCATGTATGAGAGAAATTATGGACCTGTGAGAGTAGTCCAAGATGGCGAAGGAACTCGGATCATCGCGCAGAGCGAGGAGCCGTTATCAGTAGATGCATTTACTGAAATGTTCGATCAAATGAGGCCAAACATAGTGGCCCTTGAAGAGCCAATGATTGGCAAAAAAGATATTCAATAAATGTTGAAGAAGGTAGTTAGCTTTCAGGATGTCAAAGCCAAGTCAATGGCTTTCAAGAAAAGGTGCGAAGGAGAAATAAAAAAGGAAACGGCTTTAAAAATTTTAAAGAACAAGTTAGCAGTGTTCGAATTAGAACAGAATATTGGCCGAGAAGTTAACAAGGTAGATTGTTTGGATGCAGAAGACATCACTACAAGGAACCTGGACGATGATGTGATATGAGTTATGAAGACCGGACACGCTCAAGCACAAGATCATTTGGTGAAAGTGAATATTGGAGATGAACGAGAAGATTGCCCAACGTTTGTCAGTCAGATGCTTAGCAAAGAGGTAAGTGACCAGTTAATTGCTTTGTTAAAAGAGTACAAAGATTGTTTTGCTTGGAAATATGAACACATGCCTGGGTTAGATAAAGATTTGGTAGAACATAGGCTGCCAACCAAACCACATTTTAAACCGCATAAGCAACCCCCCAGACGCTTTGCCCCTAATGTATTGCCCGAAGTAAAGAAAGAAATAGAACGATTGTTAAAAGCAAGTTTCATCAGGACGGCCAGATATGTTGAATGGTTATCTAATATTGTGCCTGTATCAAATAAAAATGGTAGTATTAGGGTTTGCATAGATTTTAGAAATTTGAATTTGGCAACGCCCAAAGATGAATATCCAATGCCAACGGTAGATTCCTTAGTAGATTCAACTGCCGGACACGTGATGTACTCCTTTATGGATGGATATTCAGGATACAACCAAATTTATATAGCTGAAGAAGATGTACATAAAACTGCATTCAGATGCCCAGGTGCTCTAGGATGTTTTGAATGGGTGATCATGCCTTTTGGTTTAAAAAATGCAGGAGCCACTTATCAAAGGGCAATGAATTTAATTTTTCATGACATGATAGGAGAATTCGTTGAAGTTTATGTTGATGATATAGTGGTTAAATCGTTGAAAGAAGAAAACCATTTTCAACAATTGAAACGTTCATTTGAACAGATGAGACAGTATAAATTAAAATTGAACCCGTTGAAGTGTACATTTGGTGTTAATGCAGGAAATTTCCTAGGGTTCCTAGTGCATGAAAGAGGAATTGAACTTGATAAAAATAAAGCAAAAGCCATTTTAGAGGCTAAACCACCTAAGAACAAAAAAGAATTGCAAAAATTCCTTGGACAAGTGAACTTTTTACGACGTTTCATCTCTAATTGTGCAGGGTGAACGAAAGCTTTCTCGCCTCTTTTGAAGTTGAAAAATCAGGACGACTTCGTCTGGAAGGAAGAGCATCAAGAGGCTTTTCATAGCCTGAAGACATATCTATCAAATCCGCCAGTGTTAGTTTCACCTATCCAAGGACGGCCAATGAAAGTTTACATATCGGCCGAACAGGAATCAATAGCTGGACTAGTCACCCAAGACGATCTGTTTGGAGAAGAAATGGCGATATATTACCTTAGTAGACGATTAACTGCATGTGAATGTAATTATTCTGCTATTGAAAAATTATGTCTTGCTTTATTTTTTACATGTACTAAACTAAGGGCTTACTTGCGGCCTGTAACTATTTACTTAATTTCTAAAGTAAATTTAGTTAAGTACATGTTCTCTCGTCCTGTTTTGTACCAAAGGATTGGTCTTTGGACCTTAGCACTATCAGAATTTGAAATACAGTTTATACCCCAAAAGGTTGTCAAAAATCAAGCATTGGCTAACTTTTTGGCCGATCATCCATGCTTAGACGTGCCTAAAGAAATTGAATTAGAAGTCAATTTGCTCGAGCTGAAACCCTGGATTTTATACTTTGACGGCTCAAAGACTGCTGAGGGTGCAGGAGTAGGGGTAGTGCTAATAAACCCACTAGGGGTTTGTTACAAGTTTGCTTTCGCCCTGACTGAAATGTGTACTAATAATCAAGCCGAATACGAAGCATTGATTATAGGTTTAGAGTTATTATTAGATTTAGGGACGAAAAACGTGCTTATCAGAGGTGATTCTCAATTAGTAATTTATCAATTGAATGGCGATTTCAAATGCCAAAGTGATTCTGTCATAGGTCAATATGGCATCGCTCAAGAGCTCTTGGACGAATTCGACCAAGTGGAGCTTCAATACGTTAATAGGATGTATAACGATTTGGCAAACGAGCTGGCCCAAATGGCATCCGGTTATTCAAAAATGTTAAATAACGATTCTGCTTGTGAGTATGGAACGATATTGCCTGTAGTTCAACGAAGGGCGAATGAGTTTAATGTGCATTGTATACAAAATAGAGACACAATGGATTGGAGAGAAGAAATACAAAAATTCTTGGAAAAACCCGATAAGAAGAACGATACGAAGGTAAAATTACGCTCACTGAACTATTTGCTGGTTGAGGGAGAATTATATAAGAAACGCTCAGATGGTGTACTTTTGAAATGCATAAATTTGCAAGAAGCTAAAGTGGTTATGGCCGAAGCGCATGAAGGAGTGTGTGGAACACATCAAGCCGGCCAAAAGATGAGGTGGTTGATCATCAGGAGTGGGTATTACTGGCCTAAAATGGGCGAGTTATGCGTTCAGTATGCTAAAAGTTGTTTGTAGTGTCAAAAACATGGCCCAATCCAAAGAGTGCCAGCAAGGGAAATGGTACCTATTATTAAACCATGGCCATTCAAGTGTTGGGCGATAGACCTGATAGGAAAGATTTATCC
This sequence comes from Forsythia viridissima, assembly GCA_030279155.1. Classification (NCBI taxonomy): domain Eukaryota; kingdom Viridiplantae; phylum Streptophyta; class Magnoliopsida; order Lamiales; family Oleaceae; genus Forsythia; species Forsythia viridissima. Next base: position 21,607,301 of record CM059035.1, on the reverse strand, counting down.
ACCATCGTCCAAACAGCACACCTTTGTAATAGTCGCTACGGATTTTTTCACTAAATGGGTAGAAGCGATACCTTTAAAAGAAATCTCTCAAGGAAGTGTCATAGAGTTCATTCGTGATCACATCGTATAGATTTGGGATACCTCAAACTGTAGTAATGGATCATGGAACTTCTTTAAATGGGAGTCAGGTGAAAGAATTTCTGAGCGAGTTTGGAATCAAGTTGGCGAACTCTACACCTTATTATGCCCAATCCAACGGCCAAGCGGAATCGTCAAATAAGGTTTTAAAAAGTATCATAAGGAAAATGATAGGCGAAAATGCCAGAAGTTGGTATGAGTGCTTGAATAGAGCGTTATGGGCTTATAGAACTTCGCCGCGATCCAGTACTAAAGTAACTCCTTTCCAGTTAACTTATGGGCAAGAAGCGGTGCTGCCTATGAAAATTAACGTGCAATCGATCAGAGTACGTTTGCAAAATAGTATAGATGAAAGTGAGCATACTGAGCTACTCGTTCAGAATTTATTAGATTTAGACGAATTGAAGTTGAGCGTCTTAGATAGATTGCAAATTCAAATAAGACAAGTGGCTTCATATTATAATAAAAGGGTTATAGCCAAATGTTTTAGCATGAAGGATTTGGTCTAGAAAACAATACACCCATTGGATAGTAGTAATCCAAAGTTAGGGAAATGGTCGCCAAATTGGGAAGGGCCATACAGAGTTAAAGAGGTGTTACCAAATAGGGCATATCATTTAGAAAATTTGGATGGTATGAGGCACATGAGGTCTATTAATGGCAAGTATTTAAAGAAGTATGTTCCGTCAGTTTGGGATTTTGAACGATTAGAGGTTTAACATTAAAGGACACAGTTCTATAAACGAATAAAGCTATTCATTTCATCGGATAATTTGATTGCCATAATTGACTACCATTACAAAAGGGAAATTGAATAAAACAAAAGTTGTCCTTAAAACGTTAGAATCTTAATTACATCCTACCTCAAAATAGAGCGCATCTGCTCTCTAATTTTCTCCCACTCATCGCGCTGTTCAACAGAAGCGGCAGATAGTTCATCCATAATTCCATCGTCCACTTCTAGACCTGAATAACGCTCAAGCAAGGATCTAGCCCGTTCAACTTCCTGCGAAGCATTGCGCTTCTTGGCTGCCAGCCTGGCCTTACAGTCGTCCATTTTTTCTTGAATTTCTTTCATCTGAGCAGCCAAACTCATCATCAAAGAATCCTCAACCATGACCTCGGAAGAAATCTCGTTCAGATTGTTTTTGGCTTGATCGATTTCCTGGTGAAGAGATTCCTTTTCGGTCATAGCATCGACGTATTGAGTTTTCTTGGCTTTGAACTCCACATTTTTGGCCAACAACGCGCTTATCTCCTGATGGATGACTTTCAAAGATTACTTGAGATCCGTGGAGAGTTTGAGCGAGGGAAGCTGAAGTGCTTGAGCCATTTGGCGGCTTAAACACTCAAACTTATCTCGGTGGTTAGCAGCACTGGCGTGTGAGATATCCATGTCCATGAAGGAAGTGTATTCGAGTACTACCTGCTTAAGGATGTTCATGTTTTCTATGGAAAAAGCACCAGAGACAGAAGAAGGACGACTGGTCGAAGATGAACGAGCGGTCTGACTAGCCTTCACTTGTTCCCATGACGAAAACAGGTCCTGAATAGAGCGCAAGATGGTATCAGCGTCCTGTAAAGGTAAAAACAATTACTTAGTGTCTTTATGGCAGTAAGCAATGTAACGGAAATTGAAAGAAAAATTACCTCATCAGTGGTTTTGGAGGAAGAAGGGGGAAGTGTGCCACTGGGCGATTTGACCGCCTGCGAAGATTCACCCTTATCCGAACATGCTGGCTTTGGTACAACCGGCAAATCAATTGGTCATTCTGCAAAGGGACGAATGATGATAAGTGCTTCAAAAGTAAAGCCATGACAAATGGTGGAATTAGAAAAATGTTATAACTATGTGCACATATTACCGTCCGGTTCTACACCTGGAGGAGAAACGCCCTGAAATGATGGAGATTCTTCAACTGGCTGGGCGATCGAAACAGCTGGATCTCCAAACCCCTGTTCAGGCAAATCCACTTCGACAGATGGCTCGGAAGGTCGAAGAGTTGAAGGGTCGGGCGACGTAGAATCTTTCAAAGGAGAAGTGACCCCCTTCTGGTTTAGAGTACAAAGAGAATATCAATATTTATACTAAAGTGTTCTTTAAATGGGGGGAAATCATATTACCTTTCTCTTGGTCATAGGAGGGGCATCATCATCGTCATCATCAGGCTGATCTGATGGGTCCAATGCTGGCCGTTTACGGCTAGATACACCTCTCGCAACTCCAGTTTGGGCAGGAGGAGAACTGGATTGAATAGAAATGGCAGCAGAACGTCTAGTACGCATTGTCGGAGATTTTGAAGGAGAAGACGAAGGAGCAGGTTGTTTAACGGGTATGGGCACAGCAGGGATAGAAATCGAAGTAGAAGAAATGGAAGTTCAGGAAGACCCTGACCCCTCAAGTATATGGAATGCATGGTTGACATTAGTAGTAAAGAATCTACGTTTCACCGAAGGCCAAAACTGTTCAAAAAGAGGATGAACGGCCAAAGTGGGATTGAAAGGAGCCAAAGAGAACCCATTCATCAGAGAAGCATTACGCTCATCTATAGCCTGTGCTTCTACTTTGGTGATGGTATGGAAGTGTTCTTGAAAACTTTTTGAGTAACAAGGAGGAAGGGTCTAAGTTTGGCCAAAACCAAGCTGTCGGGCAAAGAATTGGGGAGCATAGACCTCAACTCCAGCCTTGGCATTGGTGCCCGTGAGAATGTCATGAAACAATTCTCGCCCAGTCAAGTATTGGACCCAAACGGGCAAGACATTACTCACCTCGTTCAGAGTAAGAGGGGGTTGGACATAGACTGGGACTTCTTGAACAGAGAAAGGAAAGAAAGAGGGAATCGAGTTTAAATTATAAAAGAATGTGAAGACATCCCGGTTAGACATATCAACGGGAGCTAATTGGTTGATAACTAGCCCATAACAACTCACCGGCCTAGGAAGTATTGAAGGAACACCAAGTTGTGGAAAATATGCTCTCAACCACAATTCAGCAAGCCAAAGAAGCCCACTTCCAGTAGGAGAAGCATTGGTCCTAAGTTGATGTTGAAGGTAGGCCATACCTCTATAGAAGGCGGCCAGAAACAGAGAGCAGAGATTTAAAGACCTACCAAGGGCCAACTCATGGGCGATGGGTAAATAGGCCATGGAAGGTTTAAGACTAGGAACACAAAGAATGTACCTACACAGCCAAACTTGAAAGAAGGCTACGCGCTCTGCATGAGTGGGATCTTTGCCCGTGTTGTCATAAAGCTCCTGCATGCCTGAATAGGAGTCCGTATACTTCTTATCAAACCTTGGAGCAAGGGAGGATATCAGCATGGCAGGGGAAATGGTATCGCCCAGAGGGGGAAGATTGACCAAAGCACCAACGTCCCCTAGAGCAACCGACATTGGGCCAAGAGGAAAAATGAAGGTATTGTACTCGGAAGACCAGAAGCTTAGGGCAATTGGGAAAAGAACTGGGTCATAGAGCGGGGGACGTGTGGTAATTTCCAGAAGATCAGAGATCCTGGCACGATCAAAAAACGCCTTCGTGGGGACATGCTTCATCATACGCGCATGCCAGAGGCGGAAAGTGGTATCAGATTTAGGCCATGTGCGAATGCTCTTCTCACGGATTGGCTTCAACGAGAATGGGTCCAAGAAAGGATGTTCTTGGGTGCAAGGAAAAAATTGGGCCGTAGCCAGTCGCCCAATAGAGTCTGCATCCCTGAACGACGGGCCCAAATAGAACTCGTTCATATCAGGCCTAGAGGGTAGAAGATTCGATGGGTTTACATAAGGTTTAGTTAGGAGGCCCTGGAAATCTTCGAAAGTAATGCTATTGTTTGAAGAAGCTTTGGACGTCGACATTGTTTCAGCAAATGGACAAGAAGATTGCAAAAGAGATGACCAGCTTTGGAAAGTAAGTGAGAAGTAAAGGGAAAGATGAATAGTGTCCTTTTTATAGAGGGAGAAAAAGGGCGGCGACGTGATGGAGGCCGGACGTGGTTATTGGTAATGACGCCTTTTTTGGGTTTTATATAAATCGTGCTCTTAGAATTTCGGAATTAAGGTGCCAAACTTACTTTTTCAAGAAGATGGAACGCCACCAAGTGAATATGGCTAATTAATAAGTGATTATATTGATTAAGCCATATTGGGGGGTAACTGTTGATATACGAAATAACAAGGGCCTAAAAAGAGACTTAAGAAAAATTGTACATATAGGCCCATAAAAAGTACCCAAGCATATAAGCCTAGAAATATGTGTCGTCCAGGCCCAATGGATGCCCAGGTAAATTTATATAAAAGCCCAATGGAAATTATCCAAGCCAGATAGGGCCCAAAATGGATATCGCCCAGATTAGAAACGCCCAGGGCGTTGGGCGATTAGAACGGTCAATAACTGCATGAGAGTAACCGTTCTTAAACAGTTTTTCTTCTCTTATCATTTTTCCCACGTTTTAGGAGTTACAAACAGTTGAATTATCATGGAGGAGTTACAAACAGTTGAATTATCATGAAGGGGTTACAAGCAGTTGAATCATCATGGGGGAGTTACAAACAGTTGAATCATTATGGAGGAAATGGGTAGTTATTGGGCGACAAAGTGATTATTGGGCGATGAGGTAGAAACTGGACGACGAGAAGTTTTCACGCAAGATTGAAGGAAAACGTGTGGTAAAACCGTTTGGTAAAGTATAAAAGAAAAAAGATTGAATGAAAAAAGTAAGAAGACAACTCTCAAAAAACAGAGAAATGTAATTTCATTCTATTTAGTCTTAAATATTTCTTTACATTGAATTCTAGTGTGCTTGTGCCCCTTGGAGGCATTTCGTTTTGCTTTTTCATCCTTTGTCACTATTGTAATCTTCATAAATCAAACACCCCTTGTTGGGACTTTGTCTCAAGAGGTTTGGCGTCCCTTACACATCGTCTGAATCCTTTAATTGTTAGTGAATGACACACTTTCTGCGCGAAACAACTGGCATAAGTCATACTAAGAAATTTATGCAATGAGAAGAATCACAGTGATAGAGATGAAAGGGGGCTGACTTTATATTGATAAAATTTATACATGAAATAGCCATGACTGGAAATGGTTCTCAACAGGGGCGGATCCAGGAATTTAGTTCGTAGGGGCTGAAATTTTTTTTACTAGTCTTTTTAAAAAATGAAAACAAGTGTTTCTTTCTTTTGTCCGACACTCAACCTTCTATTTGTAAATTCTAAAAACAACATACACACGCATACAAGAAATCTATCAACAATTCAAACAATATATCAGTAAAACACAACAATCTAATAAAAATCAACAAGGCAATAAAATAGGGCGACAAGTACCAGACTATAAATATTAACATACTATTTTGTCCATAAATTAACCCTTATTTCATACCATTTCCAATAACACGAAAGGTCAAAATGTGCAATTTTGAAAGGCATTTCATACTTATTTTATTATCTAAAAATAACATAAAATAGCAATGACTGATTGAAGCTAGTAAGCTAGATTAATGATAAAAATAAATATTAATTTATATCAGAAAGGTGCTTAAGAACCCATCTCATTAAGACATTAATTCTTATTTTATACGGTCCTACTTATTTTATTATTCATATTAGAAACGTGTCTAAGCATACAGGGCCGGCCCTGAGATTTGGGGGACCTTAGGCGAAAATTAAAATGGGGCCCTTAATATATTGAGATGTTTTTAAATTATAAATTTTTGAGAGACAATTAAAAAATGATTAGAATTTGTGTTAAAATGTGAAGCCTAATATGTTACACTATGCAGAGCTGAACGCGGATCGACCTTCGCGGTAAGGTCGTCGTGGGAGTTGGAAGGGGGGCAGGTAGCCCCCCCTCCCAGGGGCTCAGGGGCAGCGTCCCCGAAAGGTATACGGTATTTGTATTTTCTTAAGTAAGGGTGTTTTTCAAAATTTTGCCATAGAGTTTCATTATAATTAGAAATCTTTCATTGTGTTATTATATATATAACTAATCTATTGTAAACAAAAATCATAATTTCTTATAGGACTATATAAATCCTTGTGTTTTTTATTCTTTGCCCTTTATTTATTTTTCAAATCCTAACAATTTAGAAAATCGTTTTTATTCAAGATAAAAATGTCTAAAATGAGGTTTAAAGAGAAAATTGCACGGTCTACAATTTAATAACTAGATTAAGATGGATAATGTATGTTAGATTTGAATTTATTTTCTATTTAGACTTATTTCACATTTAAATAGGTTTATCTTTATTTAAAAAAACAAAAACAAAAAACAAAAAAGGGCCAAAATTGGGCCCTTCATGGCCGGGGGACTTAGGCGGCCGCCTGGCCGCCTAGGGCCAGGGCTGGCCCTGTAAGCATATGTTTGCATCACTTAAATTATAATTTCAGCTGGTCAAATTGATCAAACATAATTTTCATCCACACATTTCAGGGAGCCCACAACTTACAACTATTTTTTATCCACACATTCACTAATAACTTATAATATAAACACTTAAATTATAATTTCATCACCTCCAAACATATGCTTATGCGTCCTAAAATAATACCTTGAGGATGATGGTTCGAGGTGTTTCAACAGTCAAGTTCTTTGGTTGCTTCGATACCTGAAAAGGAGGCGGGGAACTCTCCCCCAGTTTGTCCTCCGGCGTGAAAGTTAGATATTGAGGGGGAAAGAGTGGACGGAATAAAGTGAAAACGATAATAGCAAATAAATGTATGATTTTTTTGTCATTCTTTACCTAGCTCGTCTTCTGAGGTATTTATAGGTGGGCGATTTACTTCTACGCGCCAGGCGGTTTTCCCCAGACTGCTCGGCAGTTGTTGTCCACGTACTGACAGTTATCATCACGTGGCAGCGGTTTCAATAGTGCGTCAGTTGGCTTCGGGACGCGGGGTGGTTACCTTATCGTTCATATAACCGTTATGTGACGTCAGCTAGTCGCCCGTTGATGTTTTCGACTGACTGCCCTTCTCAGTGACTGGTGGTCCACTGGTCTGATGCCATGATCAGTCGACTACCATTCATTATAATGACTCGTCAACTGCTTGCCGCCTAGTGGCAGTCAACTGACTACCACTCACATAGAACGTCTACTAAGTCTGGTACAATTTGGCTCTAGTCTATTTCTGGTCGACTGCCTGCCGCCTAGTGGCAGTCAACTGACTACCACTCATATAGAACGTCTACTAAGTCTGGCACAATTTGGCTCTAGTCTATTTCTGGTCGACTGCCTGTCGCCTAGTGGCAGTCAACTGACTACTACTCACATAGAACGTCTACTAAGTCTGGCACAATTTGGCTCTAGTCTATTTCTAGTATAGCATCATTAGCCCCTCTACCTCTTAAAGATTCTTGTCATTAAGAGGTAGCGATATTTTCTTCCACTCTTCGAATAATTCTGATTACCCGATTTTTTTTTAAAGAGAATGCCTAGAGTTATAAGTTTGTCCAATAGTCAAGAAAATTCTTCACCTTCTTCAAAATTTTTCCCCTGAATTGAGTGGATCTCACTTAAGTGTCGACTGCCCATTTGGGGTGGCCTGCCGCCCTATCACAAGCAGACAGCAGACCACTCACTTGGAAGCAGTCGACTGCCACCTGGGAGTAGTCGGTCGACTGCTCCCTTGTGGGTAGTCGACGGTAACTCTTTGGTTGACCGTCTATTTGTGATAATATCGAAATTGAGAGAAGTTCGGCTGGTAACATAGTTGCACTTGAGATTCCTAAAGCATGTAGTCTTTCTAGTTCACAAACAAAATTGAATAGGATGCTTGGAAAATTTTTCCTTTATGATATAGCCCCTAGCGCTTGAACGACTTTATTTTGTTCTTGTATGATCGTGTTTATGCGATTAGATCACCATTTTTTAGCAACAATTTATCTTATCAATTAATCGACCATGCGACACAATTGGCTACCGACGTGTAAAGTAGTATGGTGAACAATTTATCGTATAACTTTGGGGCAATCCAAATTATGTAAGGCGGTTTAGAGACTTATCCAAATTTTGGTTTTATTGCTCACCGCCAAGCTACTTTTGGGCGCTTTTCGTATAATATACCACTTTGTGGCTATTATCTTGGTTGTAGGGCGATTTAGAGACTTAACCAAATTTTGGTTTTATTGCTCACCGCCAAGCTTCTTTTGAGCGCTCTTTTGTATAGTAGACCACTTTGTGGTTGCTGTCTAGCTGTATGACGATTTAGAGACTTAACCAAATTTTGGTTTTATTGCTCACCGTCAAGCTTCTTTTGGGCACTCTTTGTATAGTAGACCACTTTTTGGTTACCGTCTAGCTGTATGACGATTTAGAGACTTAACCAAATTTTAGTTTTATTGCTCACCGCCAAGCTTCTTTTGGCCACTCGTTGTATAGTAGACCACTTTGTGGTCACCGTCTAGCTGTAAGGCGATTTAGAGACTTAACCAAATTTTGGTTTTATTTCTCACCGCCAAGCTTCTTTTGGCCACTCGTTGTATAGTAGACCACTTTGTGGTCACCGTCTAGCTGTAAGGCGATTTAGAGACTTAACCAAATTTTGGTTTTATTGCTCACTGCCAAGCTTCTTTTGGCCACTCGTTGTATAGTAGACCACTTTGTGGTTGCCGTCTAGCTGTAAGACGATTTAGAGACTTAACCAAATTTTGGTTTTATTACTCACCGCCAAACTACTTTTGGTTTTTCCTTGACGGCTCGTAGATCAAGATGATTTGTTCACACAACAGATTGCCCAGAATGGTGGACTCAGTAGACGCACTGGGACGTCCCAGCTAGGCTGGCCTTTCCTTAGCACCCTCATCATCTGCCGTTGTCTAGGCTTTTCATTAAACATTTCTTAGGACTACAAACGTGTCCAAGCAAACATCATTACAAAAAGAAATAAGCATAAACAAGTCTAGAAAATAGAAAGCACCGATGTCCTTTAGGAGGACTAACAATCGGCGTTACATTGAGGAAAGGTAACAAGAGCCCTAGAATAATAAAAAAGGAAAATAGTAAAAGTCTTAACTATATTTACAAAGATGAGTACCAACTTCATCCTGTGTTTTTCTTTTCTAATGGTAGTATATTTTAAGATGCTCGGCATTCCATAGTTTGCTCATCGACTTCTCCATTGGTGGCTCGAAGTCTAACATCAAGATTACTGAAGCATTTCTGATTTGAAAATTTTCAACATAGCACCTTCGGGAGGCGTTCTGGTCTCCTATTATACATCCAATCCCTCTACTAGTAGGAAATTTTAACACCTGATGATAAGTAGAGGCGACCACTCGAGCAGCATTCAAGATAGGTCGTCTATATATTGCATTGTAAGACATGGGAGTTTTGACTACCAAGAAGTTCGTCATAATAACCACGCTCGTCGGGTAAGTCCCTAATGTCACCGGTAACTCTATGGTTCCTTCTGGGACAACAGTAGCTCCTCCAAAACCCACCAAGGGAGTATTTACTGATTTCAGTTGACTCGAAGAGATTTTTAAGCCCAAAAAGGCATCCCAACTGAGGACATCTGCTGCACTACCGCCGTCAACCAATATCCTTCTGACGTCGAAATCTGCAATTTCGCCTACCACTACAAGAGCATCATCGTGGGGGCATTGCACGCCTACCAGGTCCTCCTTACCAAAGATGATATCTTGATCGAACCTTTCTTTCCTCTGTATTGAGCAGGCTCTAGTTGAACTGGCATAAATCTTTCTGGCAGAGTTGGAATCTCCGCCTGCTGCTGTTCCGCCAACGATCATATTAATTACTCCCGCTCGAGGCTGGAGATGTTCCTCTACTTTCTCTTTACCACGATCATTTCTCACATACTTGGATAAAGATCCTCTTTTTAACAAACGTTCGATTTCCTCTTTTAGTTGAATACAATCTTCTGTGTCATGCCCATGATCTCTATGGAATTGACAATATTTTCTCTTATCTCTTTTCATGGCAGGCGCGGCCATTGGTTTAGGCCATTCGAGGTCTTACATATCTCGTATTTCCATCAACACTTTTGTACGTGGAGTGTTCAGAGGGGTATATATTCGGGTATCCTCATACTTATGTCTAGTTGATCAGTCTTGGGCGTTGTCTTTACTTGTGTGTACAACGCTTTGTTTTCCTTTGTCAGTCATCTTTCGGTCATCTTGAGATTTTCGCTTGTGAGTTTCTGGCTCCCTTCCTTCCCGCAGGCTTTTGGTTACTATGTCTGCCTCTTCTGTTCAACAGTTCATGCATTGACTCCGGAGGATTTTTTGAGAGAGACATTTTGAAAGCCCTGTTTCGCGTACCATTCATTATAGCCGTGACAACAGCAGACATTTGGAGATCTTTGATATCGAGAGTGGCTCTGCTGAACCTTGCCAAGTATCCTTGCAGTGATTTATCCTTCTCTTGGACTACTTGCATTAGGCCGATGGCGGTTTTTCTCTTCCTTTTGCTACTTAAAAAGTATGCTACAAAGCCTCGAGAAAGTTCATCAAATGTTTTGATAGACCGCGGAGCGAGAGTGGCTACCCAGTCTCTAGCTTCTCTCCTCAACGTTGGAGGAAAAGACCGGCACATTACTGCGTCTGGCGCCGCATACAGCCTCATCAGGTCTACAAAAGTCCGCAAGTAATCTAAGGGGTCTGTTACTCCATCGTATGCTTCTATCATTGGTTGCTTAAAACCTTTTGGCAGGGGGACCGCCATAATTTCTGGTGCAAACGGGTCCTCTTCCAAAACCATCTGCCTATGTCGATCTTTTTTTTTTGATAAGGCATCGTCAATCTTTTGCGCCATCATCTCTTCCATTTTCTTTTCCAAACTTACCATTGGTCGCATCCCATACGGATCTGCTTCTCCATAAACCGTCATCGGGGGTGTGACTGCTGGCCCCATTTGTGGTATGGTGTCAGGCGGAGAGAATCCTTGGCCCATCCCAGTTGGTTGAATACCTGGTGGTGCGTTTTGATGCTCCACCAAATGCGGCGACCCGTTGTGATTTTCCGACGATTTGGGAGCTAGCTCGGCGGCCTTTTGAGTTTGATTGTGCAAAAAGGCCATAAGAGTTTCTATCTTTGTTTCCAATGAGTTGAACTGTATTTGAGTAACGTACGGGAGCGGTGGCAGTTGGTCATCTCGAGCTACAGACTCCGATTCCGCCGTGGTTGCTGTAATTCGTGTTCCACTTCTAGTTTGTCGACCCGTCATAGCTTTTATGTCAAATCTTTCCCACGGCGCAATGAAATAATACCTTGAGGATGATGGTTCGAGGTGTTTCAATAGTCAAGTTCTTTGGTTGCTCCGATACCTGAAAAGGAGGCGGGGAACTCTCCCCCGGTTTGTCCTCCGGCGTGAAAGTTAGATATTGAGGGGGAAAGAGTGGACGGAATAAAGTGAAAACGATAATAGCAAATGTATGATTTTTTTGTCATTCTTTACCTGGCTTGCCTTCTGAGGTATTTATAGGTGGGCGATTTTCCTCTACGCGCTAGGCGGTTTTCCCTAGACTGTTCGGTAGTTGTTGCCCACGTACTGACGGTTATCATCACGTGGCAGCGGTTTCAATAGTGCGTCAGTTGGCTTCGGGACGCGGGGTGGTTACTTTATCGTTCATATAACCGTTATGTGACGTCAGCTAGTCGCCCGTTGATGTTGTCGACTGACTGCCCTTCTCAGTGACTGGTGGTCCACTGGTCCGATGCCATGATTAGTCGACTACCATTCGTTATAATAACTGGTCGACTGCCTGCCGCCTAGTGGCAATCAACTGACTACCACTCACATAGAACGTCTACTAAGTCTGGCACAATTTGGCTCTAGTCTATTTCTGGTCGACTACCTGCCGCCTAGTGGCAGTCAACTGACTACCACTCACATAGAACGTCTACTAAGTATGGTACAATTTGGCTCTAGTCTATTTCTAGTATAGCATCACATCCAAACAACCATAAAAGAGGAAAGGATAATTTACTACTCAAAAATAGGACTCTCGATTTCCTTGAATGCTCCCCCTCCACCACAAGTAATCACCCACATCAGACATCAGACACAGGTGAGCAATTCTCCAAATCTTTATGTTTCCTCGTGTGCATATCCACCTCCAGACAACCAAATAAATACACAGAAAATCATCAAATTGTTTAAGATTCCATATTCATGAAACACCAACAAATGAAAAAAATTTCTTTGCCCTACAACCTTTTAGGTCATAAGACTGGAGTTCCATGTCTCAACTACAAAAGGATTAGAACCCATCTATCTGGCTGCTCCTTCACAGGTCCCACGTATGCTTATCTCATATAGTTAAGGGCCAAAAGCCCGTGTCAATCTAACTTTCTAATCCAGCAAAGCACTCCCAAACAACAGGTCTTAAGAAACCATACAATTACAGAAATTTGCCAGTTCTATCGCTATGCATATTTACTGAGATTCCAGAAGATGTCCAGAAAACGAACTTTTAGGGGAGAGGCTGTTACTATATCATTAAGAACCTAATTGTATTCCCTTTGTCCATCACAATGCAAATGAACCTAAAAAAGTTCAGATAATAATTCATAATGCTCTTCCAACATCCACAGGCCCACATTTCAAGCAAAGCCCTGCTGACTGCTCATATTCCTCTTGCCCCTAAACTTGTATCTCTAATTAGAGAGGTTACAACATCCCAATTTATCATAAAATAATTTTTTCTCACGCTCCTTTACATCCCAGAGAAAATACCTCAGCAGCATCTACAATCTCTTGGAGATAAGCTAGGATTTTGAACAAAGAGGTGCAATATGAACAAATTGCTACTTCATTGATATCAATTTACTTCTTTGGATATATAATCTCACTTCCAACATGCTAAGCTTCGTTCCAGGCATCCAAATGTAACAGGATCCACTCTTCAATGTTCTTGTATTCACACCCTCTGGGCAATCCCAATTGGTAATAGGAAGATTCATCATATCCAAAACAATATAGAACCTTAACCAATCAGCTAACATCATAATTTGGATCTTATTAATAAGGGTTAATTTCACCAAAGGTCACTAAAGTTACCTTCAAATTACAAAATGGTCACTGAAGTTCAAAAGTTTCATAGTCACTGAAGTTAGAAATCTTTTCACTAATGATCACTCCATTAAATTTATAATTTAAAATTGTGATGTGGCATGATGATGTAGCATTTATTTATTGCATAGTAGTACATGTACTTTATATAATATTTACTTTAGTCCCTATATTTGAATTACGTCCTTCAAAAATTACATCTTAGGTCCTTAATCTTTTACATCTTTACACTTTGGTCCCCAAATTTTTAATTATCTTTCAGTTAAGTTCTCCAAAAATTACATCTCAGGTCATTCAATTTTTTACATCTTTACACTTTGGTCCCAAAATTTTTAATTATCTTTCAATTAAGTTTTCTAAAAAATTGCATCTTAGGTCCTTCAACTTTTTCCATCTTCAAACTTTGGTCCCTCAAATTTTCAATTATCTTTCATTTAAGTCCTCCAAAAATTGTATCTTAGGTCCTTCAACTTTTTATATTTTCAAACTTTGATCCCTCAAATCCTTGATTTTAGTGACCAAAATAAATGTAATTTTAGTGGTCAAAATAAGTGGGCTTTCAATTAAATTATTGACTTTACACTCGAATTTTTACCTAAACGAGCAAAATAATACTATAGGGTCTAACCATTAAAATACCTATTTTTAGTGGTAAACTCTAAGTGACAAGTGCAAATTTTACACTTATTTTGACCACTAAATAGTTTATTATTTAATTATATTATTTTGTTCGTTTAGGTGAAAATTCGAGTGTAAATTCAAGAATTTAATTGAAAGTGCACTTATTTTGACCACTAAAATTATACTTATTTTGGCCACGAAAATCAAGGATTTGAGGGATCAAAGTTTGAAGGACCTAAGATGCAATTTTTTAGAGGACTTAACTAAAAGATAATTAAAAATTTGGGGAACAAAGTGTAAAGATGTAAAAAGTTGAAGGACCTAAGATGCAATTTTTGGAGGACTTACCTGAAAGATAATAAAAAATTTGGAGACCAAAGTGTAACGATGTAAAAGATTAAGGACCTAATATGCAATTTTTGAAGGACTAATTGAAATATAAGGACTAAAGTGAATATTATATAAAGTACATGTACTACTATGCAATAAATAAATACCACATCATCATGCCACATCACCATTTTAAATTATAAATTTAATAGTATCCATTAGTGAAAGGATTTCTAACTTCAGTGACCATTACTAAAATTTTTGAACTTCAGTGACCATTTTGTAATTTTAAAGGTAATTTTAGTGACCGTTGGTGAAATTAACCCTATTGATCATCATAGCACCTACCTTAGATTTGAGCCTCATCAATTTTAGCTAACTGGTAGTTTCAGAATTGTCCAACACTCGAAAATTATTAAACAAATTTTAACTCCTTGGGCGCAAAAACAGGCCTGCATTAGTTCGAATAGCCTCCGTAACTTATTCAAGGAAATAATAAATCTCATTAAATTGTCAAACCTAAATAAAAAAACAGTATAAACTTCACATGAGCAAATACATAAATTAACGTGTTCACGAATCACATATGAAGCAGAGCGGGCGGGCACTCCCACGTGTATACCTTGATAATGCCTTGGGAACCACCGAGAGTCTCTACTGCGTGTTCAATGGAAGAAGGATAACCTGGATAATTAACTGCAAATGCCTGGCTGCTGCTCGGCAAATTACCGGAAATTGAATCGTCTTTTATGATCCCCATGCTGCTCTGCTTATTTCAGGTGCAGGTTTACTCTACAGAAAGAGAGACATAATTGATATTAGCTGGGAGTCGCAATTTGGAATGTGTTTACTGTACTGTAACTAACAAAAACAACCTTGAGCTCGAAGCAACATAGATAAACAGTGGTAATCTCCTCCCGGTGGTGGGAGGAATTATAATTCCCACTGGACACGGAAGTATTGGACATCTGGGAGTTATAACTCCTCCCCGAAGAGATCACCACTGCATAGATAAATGGGCACTGTCTAGTTCGGTAATCGACCGGAATAGAATCAGCAGTAATGGGCCGAACAAATTATTGAAAAGAGAATGTGACCACAAAAACAGAAAGAAAAAAAAAATACATAATATAAAACAATATAAATATATACATTTGCCTAAAAAATAAAAACAAAAACAAAAATATAAATAATACCGGTTGTTTGGTCTTATTGTCGCACATTGCATTCAATTGGTTGGATACTCTGCACTCACCCCTCAAACTTTGTAGTCATCAGTTGTGGTAGAAAAAAAACGGAGCTCGGCAGGTGGGTAAGCAGATTTATTACTGATTTTGAGAAATTGGAGCTTGAATTTAAGGAAATTGGAATGAAAATAGATTAAAGTACTGAAATTATCGAGTCACTTTCATCTTCCCTGATAATTGAATAGAAGATCAATCAAATCTTTCTGGGCTGTGGATGGGATTGGGCCATTTTGACTGGTTTATTTATATTTTGGACTAGGGGTATATATTTACAGTAGTATTGCGGTGGAATTCGACTGTAGGTTATGGGCTCGCCTCGGGAAAAACTGTTTTTTAAAGTGTAAAATTTTTTTTGGCAACAGCCTAGTCTTAAAGTGCAATTTTTTTTTTTTTTTTTCCAGTAACCGGGCTCAAAAAATTCCTGGATCTGCTCCTGCAATAGGTTCTATTATGATGATAGAATGAGACGGTGAATAAATTTTGGAGATGATCGGTGGAGGAAGATTGATTGAGGGGGTAAGCAGGTTTTAAAGATGATCGAATCAATGAGATAGATTGAAGTCGTCAGCAAATTTTGGAAGAGATGATTATGTGAGGGGAGAAATTGAAGACGTAGTGACACATGAACGTTTAATTACTTTTTTCTTCCTATAGTGTAGAAAACTCTCTACGGTTGTGACCGGGCTGTTGCTAAAAAAAATTATACTATAAAAAACAATTTTTTCCGAGGCGAGCCCATGACCTACAGTCGGATCCTACCACAAAAAAAAATAGTATACTACTATAAATATATACCCCTAGTCCAAAATATAAAGTGATAATTTCACCCTATACTACAAAATATAAACTAATTTAAAAAATACTATTTAACTTTTTTTATTCTAAAAATACTGTTTTTTTATTTTTAATAACACTTGTTGTTACATTTGTTATGTTTGTTAATAACAAATGTAACAACAAGTGTTACAAAAATAAAAAAACAGTATTTTTAGAATAAAAAAAACATGATAGTATTTTAATAAATAGTTTATTTATTGTGGTTATTTATGAAAAAACCCAAAATATAAATAACCCAGCCAAAATGGCCCAATCCCAACCACAGTCCAGGAAAATTTGATTGATCTTAATTTTATATTAACATTCTACAATTATTTTTCAACATTTTAAATTTCAAAAATAACAAATATGACAAATGTAATACACATTTTTTTAATAAGAAATGCAACAAACGTAACAAATGTAACAACAAGTGTTACAAAAGTAAAAAACAGTATTTTAAGAATAAAAAAAGTTAGATAGTATTTTCTAATTATTTTATATTTTGTAGTGTATGGTGAAACTATCCCTATATATAAAGACGTTTAGGCTTTGTTTATTGGATGTGGAGTATGATTGAATTGGACTATAGTCAGGTCTAGTCCTCGAATAGTTTCACCATATATTATAAAAATTAAAAGAATTTAGAAAATATTATTTTACTTTTTTTTTTAATTCTAAAAATACTGTTTTTTTACTTTTGTAAAATTGTTGATAGCTTTTTAGAGGAGAAAAAAGGATTGTTAATGAATGACAAGGGTAACTGTCCATTGATGACTAAAGTTTTGAAAGATAAAATTCATCTATGATAGAATCTACATCAATTCTCTCAGCAAGTTCTCGATTGATGAAGAGTGTCATATAATCAGATAGAAAATCATCCCCCATTTTGTTCTAAACATCAGTCTCCACACACATGTAGTTGTCAACAAGTTTTCAAATTTCAACTGTCATGAAGTTGACCATTCAGTCCGTGTCTATTATTTAATAAATTTCAGATTCAGACATTCAGTTTGTGTATACATTCCTCTAACTAATTCGTTTTTATTCTCAATTCTCATATAGTCATGTACTCGTGTATCAATAAATTATAGTAAAAACACGAAATAAAGTCCAACCAATTCATCTTCAAACCAACCAATTAGCTCTCTAATTACTAAAGTCTTCAAGTATTTTTTTCCCAATAGTTGAAAAATAAAAAGTAATACACAGTCAGTCAATCAAGAACCTTGCATAAAATCAAAAATAAAATATGCAAAATAATATAATGTAATGAGTGAAGCTCCAATAATGGTGAAACTCACTCAAAATCAACACTATGGACTGAATATAGTAAAATTAAGCTCAATTGTATTAATCAAACTCAATGATCTAATGGAAAAAACAAAAGATTGCAGAAGAAGAAACGAATGAGAGGAAAATGAAAGGAAAATGGAGGAAGATTCTCGCATATTACAACTCTATAAAACATATTACAACTTAATTGATTAATTTGAAAGCTAAAACGACGTCGTTCCATGATTTTGAATTTCTAGTAAGTTGGTTTTTCCCCGGTTGCTTCTTTTCTTCTTTATTCTCTACTGTAGATCATCTTCTTCAGCTGATCCTTGCTCTTGTGGTCATTCATCTGCATCTTGTCCAGCTGGTTCATCTTCATAACAACCCTCCCGCTTATCTAAACATTGTCCCCAAGGTTTAAATGTTGAATACTACTCCTTTATGTAGGCTGAATCCTCCCATGTTGCATCATCCTCAGATTGTCCAACCCACTGAATCAGCCACTTAACTCCAGCTTATCCTCATTTGTTGAAAATTCTAGCTTGGATAATCCTGCCTAGCTGTTTGTCCACAGTTTCTGCATCTATAGTCACGGGCAAATCTACTACAATCACTGCTTTGTCCCCAAGTTTCTTCTTCAATAAAGAGACGTGAAAAGTGGTATGAATTTTAGAACCTACTGACAAGCCTAGTCTGTAAGCTACCTCTCCAATTCTTTCATCCACTCTGTAAGGCCCATAGTATTTAGGAATGAGTTTCTGATTTTCCCTCCTAATCACAGATTGTTGCTGAATGGATGAAGTTTCAAATAAACCCAATCTCCAATCTGAAATTGTCTCTCTGTTATATTCTTGTCAGCATAATGTTTCATCCTAGCCCTAGCTTGTGGCAATTTCTCCTTCAGTTGTTGGTCCATTTTGTACCTTTCTTGCAGTAATTCATCAACAGCAGCAATATTGGTTTGTTGATAAGGGCCCATAGATAGTTGTGGAGGACGAATTCCATATAAAGCCTCAAAAGGTGTTCTTTGAATGGCTGTGTGGTAAGTGGTATTATACCACTATTCAGCTAATGAAATCCACTTTACTCAAGCTTTGGGTTTATCATGTGTCATGCACCTTAGATACATTTCTAGGCACTAGTTTAACCTTTCAGTCTGACCATCAGTTTGGGGATGATAGGCTGTGCTCATGTGGAGTTTAGTCCCCAATAATCTGAATAGTTCCTGCCAAAATGTGCTGGTAAAGATCCTGTCCCTATCAGATATAATTGATTGTGGGCAGCCATGTAGTTTACTGATATTGTCAAGGAACAATTGAGCCATTTTTCTTGCTAAAAAAAGATGAGATAATGTGATGAAGTGTCCATATTTAGTGAATCTGTCAACCACTACCATAATCACATCTATGCCCTTAGATTTGGGCAGTCCTTCTACAAAATCCATAGATATATGGCTCCAAGATTTCTGAGGTTTTGGAAGGGGCTGGATGAGACATCACATTGCAGAACCTCCTTTTAATGTGTTGTGTCATGCCTGGCCAAAAAAACTGTTGTTTAGCTCTGTAAATGTTGTCCTGAATTCCTGAGTGACCACCTTCCTGTAAAGCATGGATGTTTTGTATTATTTTATTCCTGATATTGACTCCACTTCCAATGTAGAGCTTGGATTTGTATTTCAACAACCCATTGCAATACTGATATAAAGGATTAGCTGTGGGATTAATAATAAGGGCATGAATCTTCTCCTTAGTAATGGTATCACCTTCATAGCTGTTTATCACTTCTTGGAACCAAGCTGGAACAAGTATTGTCGCAGCATTATTCTATCTTTCTCCCCTCCTGGAAAGGGCATCAGCTACCACATTTTCAATCACCCTCTTGTATTGTATTTTATAGTCTAAACCCATTAGCTTGGTACCACTTCTGCTGCAAGGGGATAGTAATTCTCTGCTCCAGTAAGAACTTAAGTGACTAATGATTTGTCTTGATAATGAAATGGTGTCCTTCAAGGTAGTGCCTCCACTTGACCACAGCAGTTACCAGTGCAATCAATTCCTTTTCATTTATAGACCTGCCTAAATTTCTTGGCCCAAAAGCTCTACTGATATAGGCTAAGGGCCTTCTATTTTGCATCAAAACTGCACCCAATCCTCCATAACTTGCATCAGTTTCTATTACAAAGGGCTGGGAGAAGTCTAGTAAAGCAAGCAAAGAAGTGGAACTCATGGCCACCTTCAGATTATTAAAGGCTGTCTCTGCTGTCTCAGACCACATAAAGTTGTCCTTATTCAACAAATCAGTCAAGGGTCTATCTATAGTCCCATAGCCCTTCACAAACTTCCTATAGTAGCCAGTCAACCCAAGAAACCCCCTTAACTGCTTGATATTAACTGGAGGAGGCCAACTCTGCATAGCATCTATCTTCTTAGGATCTGCTACCACCCCTTGTTGATTTATCACATGGCCCAAATACTCTATCTTGGTCTGGCCAAAAGCACATTTGCTCAACTTGGCATACAGTTGATGTTGCCTTAGCAGCTGCAGGATAGTCCCCAAATGTTCACCATGGCTTACCATGTCCTTGCTATACACCAGTATATCATCAAAAAAAAAAAAAAAAAACTAGGACATATTTTCTCAATTGCTCTTTGAAGACTTCATTCATCAAACTCTGAAATGTGGCTAGTGCATTGGTTAACCCAAAGGGCATAACCTTGAATTCATATAGCCCTTGGTGAGATTTAAAAGTTGTTTTATACACATCACCTGGCTTGACCCTTATTTAATAGTAACCAACCCTAAGATCAATCTTTATAAAGTAATTAGCCCCATATAATTCATCAATTAGGGGCATACGGTACTTGTCCTTCACAGTCAGGTTATTGAGCTGCCTATAATCTACACAAAACTTTCAAGTGCCATCACTCTTTTTTACCTATAATACAAGGGAAGCAAATGGGCTATTGCTAGGTTGAATAATTCGAGTGGCCAATCAGTTTCTCTACCTCGGACTTCTGGATGAAAGGACATCTATAAGGTCTAATCTGGAAACGCTGAGCTCCTTCCTAGTGGAATGTGGTGGTCATGCAATCTCTTTGGATGTAGCCCTTTAGGTTCTAGGAAAATATCATCATATTCAATCAGAATGGGCTTCAATTCTTCTGGTGTTTCTGTCACTTCATCCTCCAAAATGGTATTAAGCTACCCCACTAATCCATAAGGCTGTTGGGCTAGTAAGGATTCTAATTGAGAGCGATTAATTAGTTCAATCCTACCATCAACATTTTTACTGCAAAGTGTCACTCTTCCTCTTTCACTCATAAAACTGATGTGCCCTTCCTTGAAATCAAAGGTCACTGGCCCAAATTGGCTCAGCCAATTGACCCCTAGAACCATGTCATTGCCCCCAAGTTGTAAGGACCTTAACTTATACTGAAATTATATTCCTTGCGTCTGCCAGATTATAGGCTGATTCACAGATTTACTGTCCAGTTTCTGCCCATTTGCTATGGTCACAGTTAGAGGTATGCTATCATTAGTCTGATATCCAAGGTCTTGCACCAAATTATCATCTATGAAGCTATGAGTACTTCCACTATCTATCAAAATAGATATGCTCATGCCTCTAACTCTTCCAGGAATTCTGACAGTTTTGTGGATAAAGGTCTCCATCAATGCATTGAGAGAAATTTGCATGACTCCCATATCTTTTTCTTTAGCAAACACATCATCTCCTGTCTCTTCTTCTCCTTCCTCCTCATATTTCTCCTAATATGTAGTTCAGCATTCTGTTCTTACAGACATGTCCAAGTGTATACTTCTCATCACATTTAAAGCAAAGTCCCAAATTTCTCTTTGTTTGTAAATCAGCAGGGGTAAGGGTTTTATAAGGAAAATGAGGGCTTGATCTTTTGGTTTCTATATGTATTGCTTCATGTGGCTTAGGGTGGATGTAAGGTTTGTGTGGCTTGGAATTTTTAATGATGGCTGATATGGTAGTTTCTTATAACAAGGCAATTTCAATGTCTTGGGTTAGGGAAGAAAGTTTGATTATTTTAACCATAGATTTAATTTCCCCTTTCAATCCACTTGTGAACACACTGATATAGTAGGACTCAGGTAAGTTTGGCAGAGCTTGCATAGCTTGAGCTTTTAACTCCTCAAATTTCTCCACATATTCAGCAATCCTTCCATATTGCCTAATTTTACAAAAAGTTTCTACCACCACCTCACTAGTTGTTTCAGTAAACCTTCTGCACACTTCAGTGGCCAGAATTCCCAAATCAGCATTTGGATGGCTAGACTGAAATCCATGAAACCACACATCAGCCTTCCATTTCAAATACATTTTAGCTATCTCCACTTTCGATTCTTCTGGTACCTGATACAATTGAAAGTATTTATTGGCCTTCCTCACCCATTCTCTTGGGCTCTCACCACAGAATTGAGGAAAATCAATCTTAGGAAGTTCATGATTCATTCTAGCATCATTTCCATTTCTCCCGGGTCTAGATTCACCACCAATTCTCCACCCAACACACTCCCTTCAGCTGAACCCAGATGAAGTCCTTCCACTTGCTTATCTTTAGACATACTTCCTTCCACTTGTTTATCTTTAGACATACTCATTTTAGCAAACATAGCAACTATAGATTCATATTTATCATTCATCTCTAGCATATGATTATCATATTTAGTACTCAGTGCTTTGAGAATTTTTTCAGTTGAGTCTACTTTACCAGCAACAGCAGTGTAGGCAGCCCCCAAATCATTTATCTCTTTATCAACCTTTTCCAACCTTCCTCGTTAGCTTTTAGTCTGGTTTCCATCTGGTGTTAGGATCGTATCACTCTGATACCAATTGTAATGAGTGAAGCTCCAATAATGGTGAAACTCACTCAAAATCAACACTATGGACTGAATATAGTAAAATTAAGCTCAATTGTATTAATCAAACTCAATGATATACTGGAAAAAACAAAAGATTGCAGAAGAATAAACAAAAGAGAAGAAAATGGAGGAAGATTCTCGCAGAGAATTCTGTTACCAAATCATTTCACAAGCTGTATTTTTCCTCTCCTCTAACTAATATGTATATTGAGCAGAAATACAAAACGTTTCTTCCTATTACAACTCTATAAAATGTATTACAACTTAATTGATTAATTTGAAAACTAAAACGACGTCGTTCCATGATTTTGAATTTCTGGTAAGTTGTTTTTTCCCCGATTGCTTCTTTTCTTCTTCATTCTCCTCTGTAGATCATCTTCTTCGGCTGGTCCTTGCTCTTGTGGTCCTTCCTCTGCAGCTTGTCCAGCTGGTTCATCTTCATAACATATAAACATTACACTAAACTGACCCAGCAGAAACCAATTTGGTTTGGGTCGGTTCATGGGTTTGGGTTGTGGTAAAAATTTTGAATTTTAGCTATTTTGTCATTTCAAAAGTGGGTTTGAGCCCATTTTCAACTACATTTGGGCCAATTTTGCAAGGAAACGAGCTCATTTCACAATAA
Source organism: Forsythia viridissima (assembly GCA_030279155.1). Lineage (NCBI taxonomy): Eukaryota > Viridiplantae > Streptophyta > Magnoliopsida > Lamiales > Oleaceae > Forsythia > Forsythia viridissima. The sequence goes on along the minus strand of CM059035.1, from coordinate 21,584,322 downwards.
ATTTTAAGGTATTAGGTACACAGATTCTCAAAAAAAAAAAAAAAAAAAAAAAAAAACTAGGGCCAAGAATATGGGTGGGAAAATTCAACAAATTTAAAAAAAAAATTACTAATTTTTAGACACTCATACAAATAATCAACCCATCTTTTTACTAATTTTGAGAAAAAGAAAATATTTGATTAACAATTTTGCAATTTTAAGTTACCTGGTTCCATTTGCGCTGGCGAGTGGCGACTGTGGTCTGTGGATAGTGCTACTGGCAAGTGAAGATTGGCGAAAATGGTGTCGAATGGTGTTGGCACAAGAGTTGCTTGGGGTTGTGAGGTGGCCGGTGAATTCGCCCTTCGCCGTGTGAAAAAGAAGTTCAGAGAGAAGAAGTGAAGTAGGGCTTTGGATTGGGCTTTCGTCTGGTTCCCGATTTCAATTTCATTCTTCAGGTTTTTTTAAATAAAAATTAGAATCTAAGTATTAAATCAACACACACACACACACACACACACTAATATACCGCTTCTTTTGCGGTAGAATCCGACCTCTATTATGATAATAGATTGAAGCGATGAACATATTTTGGAGATGATCAGTGGAGGAAGATGATCAATTGAGGGGGATGGATCGAGAAGATGAGCAGCTTTTGGAAATGGTCCGTTGAATAAGATGATTGAACAACAGATTTTAGAGATGGACTACAAGATGATTGAAGGAGATGAAATTGAAGACGTAGTGACAGTGTAACACACGGACGTGCTTTTTTCTTTTCGTAGCAATGAAAACTCTCTACGTTTGTGATAAATATTTTGGGTATGTTTCGAGTTGGGTTTGAACTTGAAACCGACCCGAATTCGGGTCAGTCGATTTTTTGGTTTTACGGTTTTTGTGCCCACTCCTAGTTGAATGTCTGATTTAGGTTTGCTCTGAAAATCAATTAAACAATTTTAGTTTGAGAATTGGGCTTGGGTCTTTTGTTTAGGCTGAAATTTGGGTTAGGTCTTTGTTGAATTTGGGTTGGGAATCTGGTTTATCTTCTTAAATATATTTAAAGAGTCAATGAGTAAGGCACTATTCACAAGAATTGGTCCTCAAATACGATGTCGTTTTCTGGCTGCCAGTTTTTTTTTTTCGAAACTATAATATAAGAGACACCTGGGAGGATCACTATTAATTATTTTGGTACTTCAATGAAGAATACGACGTCATTTTGTAGTTAATTTTTTTTTACCATCTCGTATGTTTTCTTTTCACATCGAGTTCAATTGTTAAAAGTATTGGGCCACTGTTTATCGTTCCTTTTTTCCAAAAGCCTGACACTCACTTGATCTCCTCTCACACAAACTGTAGAACGGAAAAATGGAGGCATCGTCTTCTCCACTCAACTTGAATCTGAAGTCAATTATATTGGCAATTGCTTTTCTTTAATAACTATCTCACTATTCTCTACCCACCAACCATTGATGAATAAAATTCTACACATGAGCATATTTGAACACATTCTTCAATAGTTCTTTTGCATTGTTAAGGTCAGATATGTGATTTGTTGTTTAAAACTTTTTATTCTCTTTTTTTTTTTTTACTTATTATTTATTCACTCTCCACCAACCATGGATCAACTTCTAGAGACATGCATAATTGATTACATTCTTCATCACTTCTATTGGGTTGTGAAGGTCCGTGATTTTTTCTCCTTTTTCTACTTATTATTTGTTCACTCTATTATTTTCTTAATGATATTTGAGTAAGTGCTAGTGTGGTTAATTGATTCATTTGAAAGAGTGCGAATTGATTATGGAAAAAAGGCTATTTTTCTCCCAATTTTTATTTTATTTTTCCAGAAAAATGTGGTTGTTAGAGTTGAAATACAGTTGTCCTCTATTTTTTATATAAATGGAAATTTTGGCACCCGGTGCTTACCTTTTGTTTTGATTAGTAAATGTGAGATTTTTGTATTTTTTTTCTATTGGCAATTGAAAACCTAAATCAGTATCCATGATGAACCTTGAGTATTAGGTTTTTTGAAAACTAAGAGTACAACAATCTAGATGATTCTCTAAAAGAGACTACAAGTGTTTTTTGAGCATAGTATAGCGCACTACCATTTTATTTCTCTTAAATTGACATGAACTTCTTCTTGCATAATTTTTATTCTAACAGTATAATGCTCTTTCTAATATGAATTTTGGAATTTTTTGTCAGATATGTGTTATCAAATATATATTCTTATTTCTTCTATGCCTTATAGTTGCAAGCATTTGGCAAATGGAATGGAAAAGTCAGGAGAATCAAATTGGGCCACTCTAATTATTCTAATGCCATCGTTGCACAGGTATATTATGAGTAACTGATAAACAACAAATTATTAGTAAATATGTAGTATGATGATGGTCCATTTCTATCCACTGGCATTTCTTTAGGGCGAGTTTGCCATTTTTTATATGGAAATTGAACTCTACTAACTGCCCACATGTCTAGTGCTGTAAAATTGTGAATTTATTTACTTGAAAGGACATATCTTTGCTTTATTTTCAATAGCCTTCGATTATTTTTACTTCTTTGTTACACCAAATGCCTGATGTCTGATTTTTAGGAGTTAGTTTCATAATAGAGATTGATTTTTGTTTCTACTAAATATATATATTTTTTTATTTAGATGCTTCTTTAAGTATAGTGTGTTGTTTTAAAATATTTTTTGGGTTACATAATGAATTCTTGAATTTTGGTTGAGATATTTATCTTTACAATCACAAATTGCTGAAAGCCCAGCCCATCAATCAATTGTGCAAGAACTCTTATCCGGAGGTTCCATTTTAGATTCGTTTTCGAAATTATCACTCAATCCATACTAATATTTCTCTCTCATTGGCAGTTTTATTCGTCTTCATCGTATTACATTTTATTTTTACAGGAATGGATATATATATCACTGGTGGAGTAAATTGTCCAGATGCGCTTTCTTCTTTTACTGCTTAGAGTAATAGGTCCAATTTCTATTGTATTTGAATTGTTTAAAAAGCTTGAATTTTCTTGATAAATTTTCTTGAACATTTTGATTCTATAATTTCTTTTTTTGTTGAATGGGATTTCCACAACTATTCAAAATATTGAATTCATAGTATAAGCTAGGTAAATTAAATTGTGATTTGCAGCTTAACTGTGTTGTGAATTTGGAAAACTTTGGATAAATGCAAATTCTAAGGTTTCTTTAATCTAATCGATCGTAAAAAATGATAAAAAGAAATGGAGATGGATGCAATAATAGTTTTGATAGCGACTTGAAGCAATGCAATTTAAAGTTTCAATAGTATTGTGTTTCTTCGTTATTATCTAGACGTCCATTTCAGGATGAGGTGTTAATATAACATTACATGAGATGTTAATACACACACGAAGCCTAGTGCTTATACTATACATAAACCTCTACAACTGAATAGTCATATATACATTGATTTACTTCTCATTTTGATGTTTTCATAGGTCATAAGAGAGAATTAATGGCAATGTGAGTTTTTGAGTAATACAATGGAGCATAAGTTTAGAGGAGTACATATTTGTTTAGAGTTAAACCTTTTAGAAATAGCTTTATATGAACTATTTTTCCCAAGTTAGAAACTAATTTTCTTGAAATTTTTCTTTACACTTTGTTTTTATGGGGCTATTTTAATTTCTCGGTTTTGTTATGTGTTCTCTTTTATGGCTCATCCATTTTCAATTAATTAACAGATATTGCTTTTGTTCTTTTTTTTTTTTTTTTTTTTCCATCTTAACTTATAAAGATGAGATCTTTATATGTGATCTAACATTTTTAATAATTGGCCGTTTGCTTTGTTTTTTGCTTTCATTGTTTTTGTCAAGTTTTACTTGGTCGGGTATGCATATATTCATTTTTTAAGGTCATTCTATCTTTTTTTATTACTCTCTTTGTAATCAAATGAATTGATTATAATTAAGTCTTGTGTTATATTTATCGGAAATTGTTTGATAAGATCTCATTATTTTCTCGTTAGATGGATAAAGGCATGTGTGTCTCCTAATGGTAGCTGATTTAGCAATTCACTTGAAAATTATATTATATCCCGAGAGCATTGGAACGTGTCAATAAGGTAAATATACAAGAATTTTACAGACATCACTAAGGGTTATTGGTTTAGGTTGAGATCATGACTCATTAGTAAGAGAAAGTTGATGGACATACAATGATTGGCATTCAGCTACTATCGTATTAATGAATCTACAATTATCCAAACAAAGCATTTACTTTTGTGTTGTCTGTCCACTTAAGTTGTTCAAGTAGTTTGGATTACTTTCAGATTTCTTGTTTTTTTTTATTTACTTACTTCAATAATATTCTTAAATACTCCTTGCAATGACCTCTACTGATGGTAGAGTATTCTCTACTTTCATTAAAGGCATGGACACAAGGTACATTTCATAATGTTATAGAGCATTCTTGCTTCTTCACATTCTAATTCTTCCCTTCACTTTTTATCTAAAATTTATGTTGTTGGTTACTTAACTAGGGACTCTACAGCTTGTTCTACAGATATAAAATTTGGAGAGGTTCGAATTTATGTCTCTTTACTTCCGTATCTTTTAGGAGCCTATGAGGTCCTCTATATGCAAGGCAACATATTGCTTGATTAATTTGGAAAGAAAATACCTTTTTAGAACACAAACTGTGGGTAAATGCATTGCTAGAACATTGGACAATAACTTAAAATTGTAAATCTGCGTATAAAGCAGAAGAAAATTTTCACAAATTTTGTTTTAACTATACTGAAAATTTTGGTAAGTTGACTAGAATGTTGAACCACTTCTTCTATGTAAAAATAGTGCAAAAATGTAACCGACTGACTGGCTGACATAAGAACCTTGTTCTATTTTTTCTTATGTAGTCCTAAGTACCATCTTATTCTAGAACACATTCATTTTATGAAGTTGTCTATTAATTGCAATCTTAAGTACCCTTATTGTCGCAAAATATCAGATACCATCTTGCCCTCAGATATGTATTGTTCCGTCAGACAATAACCCTAGCATATGACTCTTATATTGTATCATATTGTGTGTGCCAGAGTACACCAATGCAATTTTATAGTAGTCCATAATTTGTCTTTTAACTTGGTATACCATACATGTATTATTGTTTACTTAGTTCTCATCTGTGCAGATAACTCATATTTTTATATTCAGTTCAGATGATTTTAAATACACCTAATATTGTATTATGCTTTTGGAAAATATGTAACCTGATCGTGATAAATGAATGACTTCTTAAAATCAATAATTCTCAGGAAACACTTGATGAAAAAATCAATTAAATGCACTTAATATTTTCTCGTAACATTTGTTTCTTATAATGATTGTATGTATGCATTTGATAAAATTTTTGATTGATAGAAAAAATAATTTTAAGGACTATTTAAAATTTTCCATTATGTCATAAATACATCGACATTATTAAATGTATCATAAATGTATGTATTGCACGTGCAACTCACTATATTATTAATGTGCATAATTTGTGAAGTGTAATTGAACTGAATATAAATATTATTGGGATCAAAGTTATTCAAAATTTACAATTCATTATTTCAAGCAAAAATTTATTTAATTAATACAAATTTATTCTCCACATAATTTTCTCTATAACACATACAAAGATAAAATAAAATCTCTAATTTAGAAGTAGTTCTCATATTTAAAATGCAATCAGGTAATGAGATTGTTTTGTAAATTTTGGAAATTCTTCAAACAATGTATTTATTGATAAAGGATGGGACGATATTTTTGACCACTACTCGTTTAATGATGTGTACTTGGTTGTCTTCGAATATAAAGGAAATTCGACATTGAGAGTTAGGATATTTGATCATTGAAGTACTACAACCACAAATTTAGGACAACTCAGGAACTTCTACCTCATCTTATGCTTCATTCCAAGTTAAAATAGAATTAAGACTCCAGCCACACAAAAAAATTGTAATTTTTTTTTTCTTATCAAATATCTACCTTATTCTAATAATTCTAAAATAATAGACTTTGCAACTTTTTCTAACGACCTAATTTCTCTCTCTCTCTCTCTCTCTCTCTCTCTCTCTCTCTCTCTCTCTCACACACACACACACACACACACACATATTATTTACCAAATGTTACCCCCACAAATACCCTCTGTAATAACATATTTTTGTTTATCAATTTGTAATACGTGTCAGGTACATTTGCAAGAATTCGCCTGTCGAGATCTGTATAATGTTCAAATCCATAATTCATCAAACGAAATATGTCCGTCTGTGCCAACACAAGACCAAATGACATCTTACACTCTTTCACAACAAAATGAGCTGATTATGTAGTAACAAAAAATATCAAGATTGACGAGAGATGCATCTTTGAATTGATCGATACGGACGTCCTAACATTTAAGGTGTACAAGTTTTGTGATTCAGAAAGAACAATGATTCAGACATAAATCATCTCATTTTGATTTCAATTCATTTGTATTTTTAATTTGACACTCTATGACTATGTACTACTTTCGTTCTGATTATGATAGTAATGATTTTCATTAAATGTATTTACTATCAACCGGGCAACCACGATCGTTTTTGATTTTATTTAATGTAACGATATTACTATGTTTCATCTTAATAAGTTTTTTAATGAAATATTAGATATCACTTCTTAACAATTAAATCTGCAATCATAATAATCCATTTCCACCAATAGATTAGTAATTCTATCATATATTGCACCCCATAATTCATATGAATATAAATATTCATTCTACATTGTTAACTTCAAAATTATGACTCTACCACGTAGAACGCATGGATGTTTACTAGTATTATATAAAGGCAAATTTATCCACAATACCTTTTGTTTTAATAAAAGTTGATATATACCCTATTTTTATGTTTAATAATTTTTACCTTAAATTAATAAACTAATTGCTGAATTTATCTTAATCTAATCAAATGTCCAACACAAATTCCAATTCCCATTCATGTGCACGTTGACTATAAAACACCCAAACCTACATCCACATTATCAAACACCCACCACCACTAAAAAATCTCTGTCACCACCACCTTAAACTACCATGTTACTTCATCTTCATCATCTTCATTCTCTTTCTTCTTCTAGATCTAAAACATGAACTTGAGTAGAGTCAAGATTAGGAGTTCGCACCTACCCACCACCACCATAAAATCTTTGCTGTCGCCGTCTCCTTAAACTACCATTGTTACCTTCTCTTCCTCCACCTTCTAGATCTAAAATATAGACTTACGTGGAGTCGCAATGTAGAGTTTGCATCTTCGTCGGTGACCACCTCCATCACCGTCGTGTCCGATATAAAATAAAATCATCTTCTCGTATATTTGTGCTTTGTTGGAATTAATTGAATTTTATCAGGTTGAATCATTAAGAATAATTAATGATGTGGGCCATTACAATTAATTTTGGTTGAATTGAAAAAGTCTCAAATAAATAAAAAAAACACGTAATTGGTGAATGAGTACGATGAATGGACACATTAATTTATAATTGATAAATAGGTATGATGAATAGACACATTTATTCAAGATTTAATCTGAATCATCAAATCACATAAAAATATGAAATGGTGCGATCTAAATATTTAGATTAATTAAACTAAATGGTGCACCTATTCATGAAGAGGCACGTACCCATTCAAAACGATATTTCAAAACCTATAAATAAGGACCCATAAATTCAAAAATTTTACACCAATTGACTTCTGAATTAATTGATTTAAAATTCTCTATTTCTTTCCAAATTCTACTTAAAATAATTTCAAAAGATTGTTGTTCTTTCTTTTTAAGAAGAGTGCAATCATTATTTGGTTCAACCGGCGATGTTGGTATAGTACAATACTGGCTTTGGAAGAAGCGTTGTATTTTGATAGACAAATGTCCATTGATCCTGTTTATACCTTTACAAGGGATGAAATCTGTCTTAAGGAGATTTGCTATATCATATGTCTCTTCATCTCTTATCTACATTTCGTTTATGTTTTTCTCAATTGTTCCCATCAATTTTGATAGGAAAAATTGCATATATAGTCTCCAACCTTTCCAAAAAAGTTGGGGATATACCATAACTTTTAAAAATAGCACTAGACATTCTCAACGTTTGAAGAAATGGGCATGGTATGTATTTTATGATGAAATTGTCCCTCCTTTAAATAAACAAAAAAAAAAAGAAAAAGAAGAATAGAAAAATAATCAAATGTACCCCCAAAAAAAAAATTAACAAAGTGGCCCTTTTCTTGAGCATTGAACATCCATTTTACATCTATAAAAACATAACTTTTTATCTCAGAGAATCCATCCACAGTGTATGAGAATCTTTTTTTTGTTTCCAGAAACAATGGACTTTTGCAACAATGAGCAGATTCCATCCTTGGAAGGAAGCAGCGGAAACAACTGCTTCTCGTCAAGCTTACTTGAAGTCAGTAGGTTAAAGTCTAAATCTTGTTCTAGGGATCAGAATCCAGGAAGACCAAGCCTCTTGTTTTCCTCGGACACATTTGAGACTGCTGAGCTACCGACTGAGGAACAATCAAACAATCCTAGATAATTGTGTTTTTCAAACCCCGACTCTAAGAAATACAGTCCACATATGCTGAAGATGACATCAATGGAACATTACCACGACCACCCCTTAACACCCAAGAGAGGAATGCTCCGCCGAACATGGCTCCAAAGAGAAAGAAATTGGTGGTAGTGCTCCACCGGACAGAGAGACGAAATGGAGCCCAGTGCTTACCGACGAGTTTGGTTATGATGTATATATATGGGTGACGAGGTGAGGTGGGGTAGAGTTTTTTGGGTGGTGGTGGTGGATTTTGGGTTTTTGAGGGTGGTGGAGGATTTTGGGTTTTGAGATTTGATAAAGAAGATACCATATTTGTTACTTTTTTATTTTTGGGAGTATATTTGGTTATTTTTCAATTATTTTTATCATTTTTCTTGTTTTTTTTCTTGTTAATTTAAAAGGGAGTACAATTTTGTCATAAAAGAACTACCATGCCTATTTTTTCAAACGTTGAGGGATGTTTGGTGCTATTTTTAAAGGTTAAGAGTATATCTCCAACTTTTTTGAAAAGTTAGAGACAAAATATACAATTTTTCCGTTTTGATAACATGCTTATCTATGTTCTTCCGCATTATTTTTTCAATCAAGTAAATGTTCAGAGTTCTATCTATTTACCAATTGCATTGAGTATTTCAAAATGGAATTGCAGCTTTGTTATAGCCTTATAGGTTTAGTTACAAGAAGGAAAATTTATAATTATTTTGTCATGCTTGTATATCTTTGAATTATGTTGCAGTACTGTAAAATTCTCTGTGCTATCAAATTATAGATATGTGAATTATTTGTGTAGTTCAAATTTTAGTACAAATAAAGAAGACCAATGTTAACCAACAAGTAACACATGTGCTACTCTAATTTAAATTAGGGTAACACACATGTTACCCGTAGAGATGACAATGAGTCGAGCTGGGCCAACTCAGCCCTTAAAGTGACAAGCTGAGGCATGGCTCTGCCCCATCCAAATCCACAAGCCTAGACCGACCTGTGGCTCGTGGGTCACACGAGCTAATTAGCCACGGGCCGCGCGTGAATTTTTTGTTTTTATTTTTTGAGTTTAAAATTTTAAAATGAAATAAGTTATGATAAAATTGACAATTAAAATCCTCCTCATTTTTTTCGAGCTTGGGACTGGTTATGTGTAGCGTAGACGAAGTTAAAATTGTACATGAACAAGTTGTTGTGTGTACAATTTTTGGTAAACTTAAATATCAACACTTAAAATTAAGAGAAATTAAATAAATTAATACAAACTATACTTACATTTTATAAAGCCAGCTCTTGTACCTCTTTGGCCAATATGAGGTCTACTTTATCATGAATTCGAAGTTCTGCATCCTCTCAATTTTTTAAACACATTAAACTCTTTAATATGTCTGATTTTAGTCTTAACCCCACATCACTCAGAATCCTACCACCTTTACTAAAAGCATACTCCGATGCTACAGTTAATACCAGAGGTATTAATAGACCTGCTATAATATAAACAATTAGGTATTGATGCTCGTTTTGTCTCCACCGCCTAAGTATATCAAAATTATTTCTCTCATCGTCATCTAACATAGTAAGCACGTCGTGACCAAAATATCTAGCTAACTTAAAATGTACGTCTCTAAAATTTGTTTATACATTTATGGCATGGCAAAGTAAAGAAAAAAAACTAGATTGTCGAGTTCCCTTAAGAAGAAGGATACTACAATAATCGTTAGTGTCATTTGATGATGGAAAAGTGATTGGTACAAGAGGTCTGCTAATGTTCCTACCGGTTTTTGCTGCATAAAAGTCGTACATTTCACATAATATTTTTTCTAAATTATCATATGTTATTGGATTCCTATAATTTTAATTATTAGAAAGTTCTAAAATAGCATGTTTTGTACCTTCTAAATTTACTCTATGGTCCATAATTGATGCTAACGAGAACAACATAGGCAGTTGTTCCTAATATTTTCTAAACTTAATCTCCATTGCTACTACAATATCAGAAAAATTGTAAATGTCTTATACCTATTAAAATTATTTGCAATAAAATAAAAATAATTTAAAACTAATGGACTAGTATGGTAATATATGCCAACACATGTGTTTGTGGCGTCGAAATTGTTTTTAAAAAATTTCTCACATGGAATGCGATTTCCCAATCATATTTTTGCAAATCATTTTCTAGACCATGTGAATGTTGGCCATTATAATGGACAGTTATACAATTTTCATAACCTTCATATGCATGAAGCATTAAATAAGTAGAGTTCCACCTATTGCCTATGTCTGTACACAAATATTTTGTTGAAATGGAATTTTCTACACATAATTCATTAAATACTTGTTTTCGAGAAGGTGAAGCAATAATATAATTTAGGGCGTAACTAATTTTTTCTAATTGTGGAACTATATACTTTAAACCATCTTGGACAATTAAATTAAAAATGTGACATATATATCGAACATGAAATAAAATTCTACCCAAATCCAGATTTAATTCTCGAATTAATTTATCCATTACTATGTTATTAGGCATAGCATTATCAAATGTGAAATTGCGAATTCTAGATTTCCAATGAAATTCTCTAATAATATTCATTAAATAAGTAAAAATTTGTATCCCATTATGATAGTAGTCAACTACTTTAAAAGCAATTATTCTTTTATGCATAATCCATAGTTTATCAATATAATGTAAAGTTGCAGCAATATATCATTTATAATTTGCACCAAACCATAAGTCCGAAGTGAATGTTACAATACCAGAATATTTAGTTAAATCAATTATTATAATTTCTTTCTTTTTATTATATAAAGCAATAGTATTAGCACGAAGAATGTGTCTAGCAAAGAGCGCATACCTTGATTGAAAATATCTTTTGTACGAATTTGGTGAAGTTACCAACTGAGTCATTCCTTCCCCGCGCATAAAGTTTTTTGAATACACCTAGTTTTTAAGGTTCAGACTAGAACTAGATGATCCACCGGGAGATCCAAACTAAAGTTGAACTTGATTGGTATCAACTCCTCCGTACTTTGTATATACTTAGGAAAATGTAGGTTTAGATGGCTCGTCCCACCACTTTTTTGCTATGCAAATTTTTTATTACAATATTTACACATTTTCTTGAATATTAGTTATCCGTCTGCAGTTGCACCGGTCTACACTAATTTGAAATGATCCCAACACCGAGCCTTTTTGTTTTGCAGCTCTTCGTTTAGTAGTCGACCCAGTCGTTGTAGTAGTATTGGTCGTTTCTAATTCTTCATCGATATCATCTAAATCGACAATGGGGTTAATGTTCCCAATCCCATAATCATCACCAAATTCAGGAATTGAAATATCATTTAATCCATTAAAATCATCATAAATTTGGTGGGCGGCACTTTCTTGTGTTTGTATTGATCCTTTCAGAAAATAGAAATGTAGAAGTAGAATGTAGAATTGTATAAAACTAGAAATGTATAAATGTAGAAAACTAGAAATGTAGAAATTCAACTATAAATTACACAATAAAAGAGCTAATATTGACAATATAATTTTTTTGGATTATGTAAGTTGAGAGAATTATGAATTTATGAAGAATATGAAAGTTTAGATGAGTATTTATATGAAAAAAATAGCTCTTAGGAAAAAAAATAAAGGGACCAAAGGTCCAAAAGGGTCACAAAAGTGACTATTGGAGCCCAACCGTTGGATTTGGTTCCCAACTTTTTAAAAGTTGGAGACACAGCCCACGAGCCGGGCCAGCAGACCTGGTCCACTGACCATTCACGGGTCGACCCGTAGACCGGCCCACGAGCCGGTCAAATAGGTCAGCCTTTATTGTAAAGGCTCGGCTTGGCCCAGGCCCATAACGGGTCGAGCTTTTACGGGCGTGGCTAGGCGGCCCAGCCCAATTGGCATTCCTAGTTACCCGTGTAAAATGTTGTTTTCAAATGAAAATTAAATTATTGATTTAAAATGAAAATAATGTATTTTTTAAAATTTATAAAAAAAAAATAAATTGTAAAATATTGATTTTAACGAAAATGGGGAAATAGCATATTATCTGCTTAAAAATGTCGTTTTCAAATGAAAAAATTGATTTTAAATTAAAATAATGTATTTTTAAAAAATTTATAAAAAGAGATATTATAAAATATTGATTTTCATGAAAATGGAGAAGTAAAATGACCCGAGTAAAAATGCTGTTGTCAAATGAAAAATTGAAATATTAATTTTCAATTAAAATAATGTATGTTTTAAAATTTATAAAATGAGATAAATTATAAAATATTGATTAATAAAAATGAGGAAGTAACATAAGAAAACATATGTTACCCATGTAAAATTGTTGTTTTCAAATGAAAATTTGAAATATTGATTTTAAATTAAAATAATATATTTTGAAATTTTTTATAAAATGGGATAAATTATAAAATATTGGATTTTAATGAAAATGAGGAAGGTTATGTAAGGCAACACATATGTTACTCGGTGTAAAAAATTGTTTTCAAATGAAAAATTGAAATATTAATTTTAAGTGAAAATAATGTACTTTCTTAGAAACTATAAAAATGAGATTAATTTTAAAATATTAATTTTAACGAAGACGATGAAGTAACATATAATGACACATATGGTTACACATACGTTACCCATGTAAAAATATTGTTTTCAAATGAAAAAAAAAATTGAAATATTGATTTAAATGAAAATTATGTACTTTTTAAAATTTATGAAAAGAGATAAATTGTAAAATATTTATTTTAATAAAAATGGTGGTGGTGGTGGTGGTCGCTGACGACGAGACAGTGGAAGATGCTTTGGGTTGTTGGTGCGGTGCTTGAGCATTAGGATTAGGATTATGATTGTATATTAAATTAAATTAGAATTTGTTAAATATATATAAAATGTAAACGAAGGTATTATTAGATGTAGGTAAAAACTAAAAAAAAAAAATTAAAAAGTGAGTATTTTTAACTTCTGCGTTTAAAAATCTAAATATACGAGTTCCGCATTACAAGCCCGATCAACGTAATCATCGGGCTTGAATCCAGCGGCTCAGACCAGCAGTGAAAACCAACCAATCGATAACCTAAGCTAGTTACCAATCTTGACTTTTATAGGGTAGGCCTAGTAGGTTTAAGCTGACATGTCCGGTTGATAACCTTAAGCAAGGATAAGTATAAAGTCGCTTCTTTTTTTATTTATTTTTTACAAGTTAATGGATATTTCAAGAATAACTTGACAATTAGGTTTAATTCTTCCAATAAGAGCAAACCTAGGATTATGGTTCCATAGAGACGAGACAGAACTACGTAAAAAATAATTTTAAATAAGACAATAATAATAATATTCAAAATATAGTACATTTTTACAATTATTGTTTACAGCTTCTTATACCTTGAAAACGACGTATAATAGTTTCATTATCAATTTAATTAAATATATCTTTTTCAACATACACAACTAAGAGCATCTACAACCGTTTATCTATATTTAAAGAGCATATTTGATATTTTAAAAAGTACCTATAAATTAAAGAGATTTTTTTAAAAAAAAAAACATTCAAGCACTTCTTTATCTCCATACTCTTCATTTTACTTCTTCCAATAAATATTTAATATCTTTTTCTTTCCTCTTGTTTTTTTTTTTTTTTCATATGCTTCCGTCCCTATTTGTATATACTATTTAATTAAAGTCAATATATCGAGTATTGAAAATTGAAATTATTTCAATGCATTTAACAATAGGCAGTGGCTCTTTAAATTGAAATGTTAAATTGGAGAGTCCATTGAAACATAATTTTAAGAGTTGGCTCTTTAAATTAAAGATCATCATATGTTTAAAGAACTTGTTGGAGATGTTCTAAGCTATCATTCATCTCCACATATCTTCTTACAAATCAAGCAAATCTTGCATAATCAATCAACCACTTAAAGAATTAAAGAAAGTATTCCCAAATCCAATAACAATTGGATAGACACAAATAAAAGACCAATAAATAAATGATCAATATTTGAGATTGAAACCCAAAATACAAAATGCTAAAATTCCTTATTTAGACTAGACAGTCAATTACAACATACATAATTCTCTCTTGAAAAATTCAAGGCTATAAAGTACAAATTTCTCCACAGCATCAAAATATTTTCCCTATTGTGAAATTTAAGCACTATATTGTTAGGGGCTTAGGTCAAGTGGGTAACTTTACATTGGCAATTTGACATCCTAATTTTATGAATTACATATGTACATAATCAATACACTCAATTCATAAGTCTTAACACAAATCAAAACAATCACATAATGATGAAATTGGATATTTAAGCAGAATTAAAACATTTATTCAAGAGCAAAACAAGCAAAAGTGCGAAATCCACTTAATACTCATGACTTGTCCAAGAGCAAAAATAACTATGAAAAAATAAAAAATAAGATTAAAAAAGAAAGGGAGTAGTAAAAATTATAAAATTTTATTTCTTCATTATGTTCTTCTTCTTTCAAAATGCTGAGTGTCGATTTTGATACTTAGTGTTGATTTGAATTGGAATCACACTATCGCAGCAAGTAACAAGTAAACTAAGATTTGAAACTTGTGTTTTAGGATTAATTGGGAGAAAGAACCTGATTAAATGCGTATTGTTTGGAGTGGGATTTGAAAAAAATTAAAAACAAAGTTTTATTGGGTTTGGGTTGAGATTATTGGTTAGATTTAATTGTGAAAGAAAAAAAAATTAAAAATTTGAATATAAAACCAAGCCCAGTTGGAAGTATTTGAAAACTCAGTGACAACGAATACACCCACTGGACCTTAATAGGTCCGCCCCTGCTTCCAATAACTAATTTATTAAGTTGGCAAAAATAATAATTCCTGATGTATACAAAGGAATCCCTTGCGCTCCACATCAATGAAAGTTATTGTGACAAGGCTTTGTTACGCATTATCTCAACTTCTAAACAAAACCAAGCACATACAGAAATAACAAGTTAGGTCCTATTTGAAATAAAGTCAACTTTTTCAATGCATATACAGAAAGCACAAGTTAGGTTGTTTTTGTACTGAAGAAACAACAATTTATTAACTGAAACATTTTTAAAGTTGTTTCATCAACCTCCATCGAAATAATACCACAATTGGCAGCTTTAATTCGTAAAGCATCCAACTGCGTTCACAACAAATATATAATGATTTTAGATAAGTAAAACTCCATCGACAAACTGAATGCAAACACACTAATTAACCAACAAACGTCCAAATCCCACAAGTTCTTACAACCTTCAAAAAAGTTCTGCCAAAACGACCTAGTACATTCAAAAAATGACAGTGGACGTGTTTAAAACAACTATGGGCGTTCTATTGTTGTCGTTCTTTAACTACTTGTGTCATTTCAAACGACTATCAACTTGAAATGTACATCTTAACCAACATTTACAACTATCAAACCTTGATATCTACAGCATTTAAACCAGACAACAACATATCAAAATCTAAAACCAAAACACACAAAAAATAACAATGAATAGTAAAGTAAAAAAAAGTCTTCAAGTGGTAGTTTTGTAAAATGACTAGAGCTGTTATATAACGATGAAGTCGTTTTATTTTTGTCAATCTAAGTCTACTTGAAAAAAGACTAGAGATTTTTTCAAACACGACTACAGTCATTTTAAAACACCTGTGTCGTTCTAGTGTATCGTCGACACGATCTAGTTAGACGATGGTCATCAGAGTGTGGATTACTTAAACAGAACATATAATGGGGTACGATCAACGTATTACACATTTTATCGACACAATCAAGTTAGACGATGGTCATCAGAGCGTAGATTAGTTAAACAGAACGTATAATAGGGTACGATTGACGTACTATATATTTTATCGACATGATCGAGTTAGACGATAGTCATCGGAGCTTCGATTAGTTAAACAAAACATATAATATGGTATGATTGACGTACTATACATTTCATCGACACGGTCGAGTTAGTCGATGGTCATCGGAGTGTGGATTAGTTAAACAAAACATATAATAGGGCACAATCAACGTACTATACATTTCATTGACATGATCGAGTTAGTCGATAGTCTCGGAGCGTGGATTAGTTAATCAGAATGTATAATGGGGTATGATCGACGTAGTATGTATTTTATCGATACGATCAAGTCAGTCAATGGTCATTGGAGCATGGATTAGTTAAACAGAACATATAATGGGGTACGATCCACGTAATTTATATTTCATCAACACAATTGAGTTAGTCAATGGTCATCGAAGCGTGAATTAGTTAAACAGAATGTATAATGGGGTACGATCAATGTAATATACATTTCATCAATATAATCAAGTTAGTCGATGGTTATCGGAGTGTGTATTAGTTAAACAGAACAGATAATAGGATACGATCAATGTAATTTATATTTCATCGATACGATCAAATTAGTCGATGGTCATCGGAGTGTGGATTAGTTAAACA
Organism: Forsythia viridissima; assembly: GCA_030279155.1. Classification (NCBI taxonomy): domain Eukaryota; kingdom Viridiplantae; phylum Streptophyta; class Magnoliopsida; order Lamiales; family Oleaceae; genus Forsythia; species Forsythia viridissima. The sequence continues at coordinate 21,567,266 of CM059035.1, read as the reverse complement.
TAATGTATAATGGGGTACGATCAACGTAATTTACATTTCATCGACACGGTTGAGTTAGTTGATGGTCATCGGAGCTTGGATTAGTTAAACAGAACATATAATGTGGTACGATAGACGTAATATACATTTTATCAATACGATCAACTTAGTCAATGGTCATCGGAGTATGTATTAGATAAACAGAACGTATAATGGGGTACAATCAATGTAATTTACATTTCATCGACACGGTCAAATTAGTTGATGGTCATCGGAGCTTGGATTAGTTAAACATAATGTATAATAGGATATGATCAACATAATTTACATTTCATCGACACAATCGAGTTAGTCGATGGTCATCAGAACGTAGATTAGTTCAACGGAACGGATAATGGGGTACGATCAACGTAACTTATATTTCATCGACACTATCTAGTTAGTCGATGGTATAAGAACATGGATTAGTTAAATAGAACTATAATGGGGTACGATCGATGTAATTTACAATTCATCGATACGATCGAGTTATCTTGTGATTTCCTACCAACAATATTGGGAGACGTTCAGAACTACTACATTCGTTCTGGATTATTCGACTACAATAGTTTAAAATGATGATAGACATTTCAAAACCTGTGCAATGTTGAATCATCTTTGTATGAATGGAGATGAGATTTCTTCTCCTTGGAAATGTATAGTTTTCAGTTTCAATCTAGATTATTTGAGACAAGCAAGTGCAGTGGTTTGTATCTCTCAATAAACAAGGTCATCATTGTTCCATTTGCATAACCCTTGCGAGCAAAGGTCCAATTGAGAATCCACACAAATCAGTTAATGATCCATATGACAAAGGTCCAATTGAGTATCCACATGAATAAGTTAATTATCCATATGATGAAATATAAGACAATGAAGTAGATTGTGAGATGCAAATGGAAGTGGGTAATCTTCATTGTAAATTGCAAGTGAATAATTATAAAATCGAATTGTGAATGATTGTTGGAATGGGTTGGAGATAGCTCAAGAAAACAATGTGAATTATTATTGGGATGGCATAGAGATAGTTCAAGATAAAAATGTTGTCATTATCAATGAAAATTTTAACAATGTTGCTTTCTCTACACATGGACCTGAGATAGTACGAGACAACAGAAAAGAAAATCGTTTTAAAAATAAACACCTTGTCACTTCAACTCTTATAGCTCATGTGATTCCTGATTATGCAGATTTGAAAGACCACCAAGTTTTTAAAACAAAAAAAAAAAAAGATTTTATGAATGAAGTGTACTTGCTTGCAATGAAGTATAACTTTGAACTCAGAGTGAAAAAAATCAAATAAAGAGACATACACGATTGTTTTCGTAGATGAAAAGTGCATATAGCGTTTGCGAGCAACAAAATTCAAACAATGCGATTACTTTGAAGTTTACAAATATATACTTGAAAATACTTGCTCTTTGAGTGTTCGTCAAAAATCGGTCCCTTGGACATAGTCCTTTCGGGCAGTGACCGTTTAGTCCATGGTCCATTGGATGGTCGATGCAAGGCCAAAAATTGGAACACATTGATTCCGCTTGTTCCCATCCTTCGCTTCAAGGCCTATCACTCGGATCATAGTCAGGTAAGATAGTGGGTTGTTGGAAGACATATCATGCCAAAATTTTAAACCCTTGTATATAAACCTATATATGTTATTAATGACATCCGTGCGGAACTTCAGGGTAGACATGAGTTATCAGAAGGCACGAAAATCTAGAGAAAGTGATTTGGTAGATTTAAGAGGTTCACCTAATGATAGTTATGCTAAATTGGCCTCATATGCCCATTACTTGGTTACAACTAATCCTGGCATGGTATACTCTATAGAGACCGATAGTCACAACTACTTCAAATACTTTTTTATGGCCATCAGACCTTGCATTCGAGGATATCACTCTTCAATGCAGCAAGTAGTTATTGTGGATGGAACATTTTTGACTGAAAATATAAAGGTACGATGATTTTTTATACTTGTCAAGATGCAAATATTCATATCTATCATTTTTTGGGGGCATAGTTGATTTCGAGAATGACGCATCGTATAATTGGTTTTTTACAAAGTTGAAAGAAGTAACGGGTGACACTGAAGATCTTGTGAAGGTCTTGTTGTGATATATAATTGACGTCCAATTATTGTAAAGGGCATTAAAAATGTCTATCAAAATCAACACCATGGACATTTCATCTATTGTATAAAAGGCAATTAAGGACCATAACTCGAAATACCGAGTTTTTCTCACTTTTCAAGAAAGCAGTAGAGGTATATACTGTAGAAGAGTTTAGAAATTATATGAACTAAATTACTAGTATAGATGAGAAAGCTTGGAAATATTTATTCAAAGTAGATTTCCAAAGTTGGGTTAGGTCACATTTCTTGTGGAACCTTTACAATGTCATGACATCGAACAATGCAGAGTTACTGAACTTGGTGTTTAACAAAGATCAACAATGGAAGATAAATTGTGTAAGAATCTTGATAGTGCCAAGAGGTTTGTTTCTGAGCCAATAGATCAATTCAGTTATGACATGAGGAATGGAACCATTAATTATACTCTTAACTTGGATGTAAAAATTTGTACATGTAGACGGTTTCAATTAGAACATTTACCGTGTGAACATATAGTGGTAAAGGCAAAGACGATAAGGTATTCTGTTTATTTGTTGTGCTCTCCATATTATATTGTTGATTATTGGAGAGCTACATACACTAAAACTATTTTTCCTATGCTAAATAAAGTTGATTGAGAAATTCCTAAAAATATTAAGTCTCTCAATGTGTTGCATCCGTTAATCTAACAACGAGATGGACGTTATAAAACAAAACGGATAACGTCAACTAGAGAGTTACCAAAGAGGCACAAATGTGGTGGGTGCAGTGCAACTGGGCACAAGCGACTGGCATGTACAAGTCAGATACCATTGGCCAATAAAAGATCAGAGGATTAGTATCGTATTTGTTATTCGAGGATTGCAATTGTAATTTATGAACATTTGAATAAATGAATTTGTGTTATTTATGTATTACATTTCATTTATATAATTAATATTCCTTTTATTATATAAATATGTAAATGCAATGTTTTGAGCATTTGAAATGAATATATGGGATAATTTATATTGTTTGTGAAAATATTGTATTTAAACATAACTTTAGTTTGCTAACTTGTAATTTATTGAAAAACGACCAGGGTCTTTTAAATAGAGTTTGGTCATTTTCCAAAAATGATTGTTGTCACTTTCAAAGTCACCTATTGTTTTTTTTTTTTTTTAAAAAAAAAAACAATTTTGGTCTTTTTAAAAGACACAAGTCGCAAGCTGTCATTTAAAAAAAAAAAAAAACCCTTGTCATTTTGTTGTTGTTTTTGTAAAACGACTCTAGTTTTCTATACAGACTGAGATCGTTTTCATTAAATAACTAGTCTTTTAAATACACTACAGTCTTTTTTTATAAACGACCTGAGTTTTTTGCATTTAATTATTGATTTCAATTGAAGATGAACTTTTGCAAGTACGACTTATATTACAAACTTAAAACGCATTCGAAGATGAACTTTATTAGTATAGTTCCTCGTGCTCTAGTATACATTGTTCGATAAAACTATGGTCGATTTTTTACAAATATTACTCATAAATTGATTTCAATAGGTTAAATCATCATGTATAATAGAACAAGAGATGCCAATTAAACGTATAACTAGTGCAACATCCAACTTATGTGTTAAATGCATTCTAATAGAAACTTTGTTAATATAGTTGCTTGTGCTCCATTATACATTATTCGGTTAACTATAGTCAATTTTTTGCAAGTACAATTCATAATTGATTTCAATAAGTTAAATCATCACGTAAAAGAGAACAAGAGATGCTAATTAAATGTATTACTAGTGCAACTTTCAACTTATCTATTAAAATGCATTCGAAGGGGAACTTTGTTGATATAGTTCATTGCTCTCTATTATACACTGTTCGATAAACTATGGTCGATTTTTTGCAAAAATGACTCATAATTTATATGAATAAGTTAAGTCATCACGTATAACAGTACAAATGATGCCAATTAAATGTATAACTAGTGCAACATTCAACCTATCTGTTAAAACGCATTTGAAGGAGAACTATGTTAATATAATTCCTCGTGTTCTATTATACACTGTTCGGTAAATTATGATCAATTTTTTTGTAAATACAACTCATAATTGATTTTAATAAGTTAAGTCATCATGTATAACAGAACAAAAGATGCCAATTAATTGTATAATTAGTGCAACATTCAACATATATGTTAAAACACATTCAAATGTGAATTTTGTTAATATAATTCCTCGTGTTCCATTATACACTGTTCGGTGAACTATGGTCAATTTTTTGTAAATATGACTCATAATTAATTTCAATAAGTTAAATCATCACGTATAACAAAAAATAGTGCAACATTCAACTTATATATATGTTAAAACACATTAAAATGAATTATGTTAATATAGTTCATCGTGCTTCATTATACACTGTTCGGTAAACTATGGTCCATCTTGTAAATACGACTCATAATTGATTTCAACAAGTTAAATCATTGCATATAATAGAACAAGAGATGCCAACTAAATGTATAACTACTGCAACATTCAACTTATCTATAAAAACGCATTCAAATGCTAACTTTGTTAATATAGTTTCTCGTGCTCCATTATACATTATTTGGTAAATTATGATCAATTTTTTGCAAAATGACCATTATTAATTTCAATAAGTTAAATCATCACGTATAACAGTTGAGTCGTGCTCCATCATGAGTATTAACCAAAAAAAGACGGTATTCATTTTAAAAGACATTTGAAGTTTTTTGAAAGATGGCTAGAGTTGTTTTAAACGACCCTGGTCAATATCTCCAAAACAACTTGGATCTTTTTAAAAAACTTTGGTCATTTTTCAAAAACTGACCAGTGTCTTTTTTCAAAAATGACTGGAGTCTTTTAAAAAGACCCTGATCGTTTTCACAAAATGATGAGACATTTTTCTAAAAACAACTGCTTTCCTTTTCCAAGCAGGATTATAGTCTAGCAAAGTTTCGACATTGTTTTTCCAGTAATTTGAACTAAACCAACTTGAAGAACAACACAATTGCATATATTTCTACCAAAACTAAACCAACCTTACACAAATTTGGCACCCATTGCCTACCAAAACCCACAACAATCAAATCATGTAGAAACAAGCACATTTCCATCATAAACAACATACAAATAGACAACAAAAAAGTCCTACGGATTATATTCAAGGACATATAAATCGACAACCATCTTGGTCCTTCACTTAGCCATATGAAAGTTATTAACTTGTTCTACTGGATTGTTGATGCTCAAGAATTCTATATATTTTATTAGGTAAACACCGCAATCACCTCTGCAAGACGATAAAATAATGGTCAACAAGAATATTATAACTAAATAAAAATGAATAAGTTCATATTCATTTGTAATATAAAACTAACGAAAAACCTTGTTTCATGGTTTTGTCAACCCTTTCTATTGCAAGAGTATCTCTTTCCATAGTAATGTTGTTTCTCTTAAAAGCATTGGGAGAATGATACTAACAGACCTTAAGTCATCTTTAAGTTGACCATTCGTAAGGCAACTTTGGTCAGGATCATATACAAAGAATGTCGATTTGAGAAAGTCGACTTCAACAGTGAACCAGTGCTAACGAATACACAACAAAAATATAAATGTGTACGCTCCTCCCATTTCTTGCCCGATGACGACAACATTCCGATGATGTATTCAGCCTATCACGTTTATCAAGGAAATAAACCATCACAAAGGTCACTTTGATAGAGAATTGCATGTCGAGGATAGCTTGTGAACCACTGAATGACTTCGGATAATGCCCAAACTCGCAAAAAATGCAACGCTAAATCTACATGCTACAAATTAAATAATCAATTATAAACAAAGTAATTATAATTATTGCATAACAACATATTTAATAAAATGAAGATACTTACATCATCTCAAAGCTAACTCTTAGATGTCATAACTTCATAAAACTATTGTTTCGTGTCTTTTTTATTGACGTAACCCAAATTAAATAAGACACTCTAAAAAAAAGTAACGACAATTCTTAAAGAATACAATTACAAATAGAGAACAGTGAATTGGTACTTACCCATCGCCCAACTTCTTATACCATTTGACAAATTGTTTGTCATTTACCAAATCAACCTCCCAGAAGATATCAACATTTGTGTTATCAACATGCTTTCTCTACTTTGTTTAAGAGTGCACACCAACAACGAAAGTATTTTTATTCTCTTATCTCACATCTTTACATCATTTTGAGGATATTCTTGGACCAAATTTCTCTTTTTCCTTGTAACATCCTTAGTATGTCTCTATGTCAGCCTATCAGCCTGCACCAATCCTATCTCTCCATCCGCTTCCACTTGTGCTTCCATATGCACATCTATCTGTACATTTTACCCAATTTTTCCTTTTGTACCTCTCGTGTGCACATCTGTATACACCTTACTATTTACACATGTATTTCTCAATTTTCTCAACTGTCTACACCACCTCTGTCTCCTACTCCACTTGCACTACACATAGTGCCTCGACATGCGCCTGTCTGCACATTTTTCTCAATTTTTCCTTTTGTACATCCCATGTGCACCTCTATTTGCACATTTGTTTACACTTCACTATTCACCTCTATATCTCTCTCTCAAGTTTCCCATTCGCATGCACCACATATATCTTTTCTCCTCTTGCACCACATCTAGTGTCTCTACATGCACCTCCATGTGCACATCACCTCCAATTTTCCCTTGTGTATGTCTCGTGTGCACCATCGTTTACAAATCACTATGTACAACAGTATGCATTTCTGTTTGTACATCCATCACTCTAAAATGCACATGTGTCTCAGTCCCAACCTTTCCTCGGTTATCTCTCCCAGTCTCTCTGTAATCTTCTATTGAATTTATCTTAAGATGTAGGCATGGTCATGTCCATTCCATTATGTTATCCACTTTCTTGTTTGGTTCTTTATACTGGATGGTTAGCCTCTGTACATTTTGCATTAGTTGTTTTAATAGATCATCATGATTGTAAGAAGTTTGACGCCTGCAGAGACAATTTACAAAAAGAAAAGGTCATTGTTGCTTGGAGATGTCTAATTTGTAAGAGGAGAAGACTATGCCTGCTCGCAGTCCCCGGACTCTGAACTTAAGCAAATAAGATAACAAATAATGAGCATACAACACAAGAAAGATTACAAATTAGCATTACAAATATACATACATCTATCTTCACGTGCGTTGAGAGATAATCTCTCATTCTGTCTCTGTGGTAGATCAAGATCATCATCTTGTTCTTCATAACAACCCTCCATAAAGGTAAGCATCGAGGAGTGGATCTTCTTTTCTAGGCTATGAGAGAACAAACTTCGAGCTGACAAATAAAAAAACAAAAATATTTTAATAATAATTGAAGCAATGCGTAAAAGTAAACACAAATATTGAATGTATACTCACTCCTGGATCGTCCAAAACAGTGGCAAGATCAGAAGAGTTAGGTCTAACACTCGAATTACAAGAACATATCATCGGGAGTCCATTGTCAGGCAACCTTGCCTGATACATGTTTGCTAGATGAGGAATAAACTCGAATGCCTATACCTAAAAAAAGATCTATAAGTCATTCTAAAATTTTTACACTCGAATAAAACAACATCTAAATCACAAGTTTTTGTCATTTACCTGTATTACTAATGGAAACCTCCCACAAAGTATATTTGGGCTTTGGTTCCTTCCACTCTTTTTAAAATAAGTATAATATTAGGTTGAAACTCGTTCTCCCCCATAGATATTTGTTGAATAATTCAAAATCATATACTATATCCATTGAAACTCGTTCTTCCCCATAGATACGTGTTGAATAATTCAAAATCGTCTACTATATCCAATGACAAAAGATCAATGAATGTATTCTTCTCTTTGGATTTTAGCACTGTCTCGCAGATAAATACTAAACCCAGCTTGTATTTATCGTCCATATCTTTTGTCTCATTTTCAAAAGAATCATACAACTCCTTAGGCATCAATGAACGTTTTGTTTTCAACAATTTAGCTTTTGTACTCTTTTTCTTCAACAGGGTTTAATCTTGTAATGAGTGTAAACTCGTAAAAGAATAAAAGAGCGACTTTTTCATCCCCCAAACACAACCATAATTCATCATCATTCACAATAAGTTATGAATAAGTTCGGCTAAAATTTTCATGTTCCTGATTTCGTACAATTTTTCTAAAGCATGAGTTCAGGAAGATTTATGTATGGGCATCATCTATAGCATTATACACTTTCTCCACATTGGACGTGTCAAAACCTTCGATTCAAATCTATCACCAATGTCGATGATGTACTCCATCCTACAGACAGCACCAGACTATTAGTAATTTAGTTAAAGTGAGTGAGAATATGTAAAACAGGATGACCATTTCTGTGTATATTAAATTATATTCTTGGAGAAAGATATTGTTGGAAATTGGTTTAAGAATTCGAGAAATTGACTAAGTACTAAAATGACTTGGTGTCAACTTGGCCAAAATATACAGACCTAACCCATTCTGTTTAGGCAAAATAGTTTGCCACTTTGCCGCTTCGGAGAAACAGAGTTCGACCTGCCCGGTCAGGTCACAAGGGTCGAGGGGACAGCGCCACTCGTGGGGGCTCTAGGGCAACGCTCTCGAAAGAGAATTCAAATTTTTCTGCATGTGTTGAAGGATATATTTGGCATCTCAAACCAATATCGAATGAATGAGAAATTACAGAAAATGATAAAATTAGGTCGATTTTTGACCATGTGATCGCATGGGAATTTTATATTGCGATCGCAACTTGCCTAATTTTTAAGCAGAATGTTTTCTGGTCCTACCATACGGTCGCAGGAGACAAAGCCATGCGATCGCATGGTTAGCCTAGATTAAATTCTGTCTTCAAAAGTGTACCTTGCGAACGCAGCATGTTAAAACCATGCGATTGCATGGGTATAAGCGCGAACAAGCATGTCCTTTTGAAGTGTTGCACGATTTGGCTCCACACCTCTTCGTTCCCAATACTTCATCAACGATAAAAGGCCCCTCTGGACGTCCTTTATCATACATAAAAGATATGCAAACACACTAAAATCATATTTCATCTTTTAAACCAAAATTCTTGCATTTGTTGCATGAAATTCTGGTTTTTCTCTATTCATATTCATCTTTGGAGTACAAAAACCAATTTTAGTTCGTTGTGCTTGGGTTTTGAAGTGCTACAAACACAAGTAGAAGTCGTTGTATCTTGGGAGTTGATTGCCATAAACCGTAAGCACCGTTGCAGGATAAATTCGACTTAAGGACAAAGTGTTCAACACTTGCCTCGACTTGCATATCATCCATTTTCATTTGGTTTTCTCGTTTCTGTACTCATACAAAATCTGCCAACAGATATATGATAGTATACACACAAATTATATTTCGAGGTGTGACTTTCCACGACTTCAGATGTTTAGATTACAACTTCATTGGCTAAGGTTAACAGACAACCATTGAGAAGCTCGTAACATCACAACATAGTCTCAAGAATCTCTTAATTGAAACTAGACCTAATTAGCAAGGAGACATATTTAATTTTTCAGTTTCAGTTGCAGCAAAGATAACATAGCTAGGGAAACTAGGTCATTGCCGTGGAAAAGAATAGAACAAAATCAATTGGTAAATTAACTACTTAATAGGAGCAGATAAGGACAAAAACGATAATTTCAATTGTCTTTTCCAGTTGGTAAATTAAAATTAGTAATTTGGGACTACTTCAATAGAGCATCACAAATACTTCACTATATTATCATGGGGTGAGCATGAATTCGTGCCTACATGATTCATAAACGCACGATTATCCCTGTTGTTGACTTTTTTGTCATATGAAATCCTTCAACAGTTAATACATTAGACAAATAACATCTTGTCAGTTTGCTTCTAAAACAAAAATGTGATAAGTATCTATTGGCATTTTTAATCTGGTAAGTGTACGGATTGTTAACAAGTAATATAATAATAAATATAGTGTCGAATCCACGATAACTAAATTTCTATGTATTTTACTCTAATTAATGCTAGATCTAATTTATTAAAAAAAAACAATCAATAATTTGGAGTTCACGTACTTACATCTAATTATTAAGTTATAATTAATGCAAACAAATTCTTGGACTTAATCAAATCATGAAGGCACCAGAACTCCAAATACACCGTTGTTAACCTACTTTAATCCTCAATTGCCTGGTTACAATCAATTCTCGTTTTATGTTGACAATCAATAATCCTTATATATAAACTTGCTCTCTCAATACAAATTAAACCAATTATCATCTATGACCCAACTATATTTATATGATGGATGCAAATAGCTAAATAACACTACACGAAGTTAGAATACCATCAAATATTGTACTAAGTATAGAAGTATATATCTATCTCCTATCGGACTTAATGTCGTTTGTTATTTGAGCTAGACATATATAGCACCTCTTGACATCAACACAAATCCTAAGAACTATCCTAAAATCTACCAATTTATAGGATGACAATTAATTCAACAACAAACAATCAACAAAAATAAGAACTTAGATACCTAGGTTAAAAATCAATTATCCAATTTTAATTAGCATCTCTCGATGGTTAATCGATTCTATACTTATATGTGATTCTAATTATCTCTAATCAAATTGCGTACATATAAATATGCATTAATTTACAAAGATCATCATATAACAATTTAATAGAGTATAATGACTTAGACAATCAATTATAGGACTCCATGTTGTTTACTACCATGTGTTAATTTATATTGAATCTCTCAAAAGTAATATAAATCACTAACGTGTTCCAATGGTAGTTAATCATCAAAACTGAATAAGGGAATAATAAACAATTAATCCAATAGCAAGAATAAAAACTAGTAATTTATTGGATTAAAGAGTCAACAATGTTTCATCAAAATCCTAGTCACAAGAGTTTTAACTTCTCATATTGGAGTTACAAAAACACTTAATTAATTGGAAGTACATCACATGGATTCTATGCAGATGGAAGAAAATAGAAGATAAATCTTGACCCATTGAATGTCTTGAACAATCGTAATTTTCTTCTTAATTGAAACCCAAGAACCAACTTTAATGTCAATTCCCAAGAGAAATATTGTCTTTTTGCCTCCTTTTCTCTCCCAAAATTCAATCCAATTCAACCATTCATATTGTTCTTTGTTCTCTTCTGTAGTCTCCAAATTAGGGTAGAAAAAGTGTCCCAAAATCCTCAAAACATGTCTAAAATAGAGTTTTAAACATACTAAAGTTCTGGTCGGAGGATCGTTAGGCCGGAGGATCATCTGCTTGAGCAGGTGCCCAGCCCACTCAAGCGGACTGAACAAGTGCATTTTTTGCTGAAGGCCCGCTCGATCGAACATAGAGTGCTCTGTCGGTGACTAATTTTCAAATGACCATAACTTCTTGTAGGAAACTTTGAATTGAGATCCGTAAAAGCGTTGGAATCGTAATTCAAATATGTTTCCAATGGTATATTATTTTCCTTTTGAATATTTTTGAACCAATCTTAATGCTCTAATGTCCCCACATGCTCCGGTCGTAATTTCTCAATTCATTTCTTTGGTTTTCTAGTGTTTGATCATTCACTTCAATTTTTCATTATCACTCCTAAGCAGCTTAAACTTCTTGCTTTTATGTTCTTTCTCATCTTTCAATAATTTGTTTATGATCTTCACTTTGAATATTCAATTTCTTCTTATTTTCTCGTCAATTTCACCAATATGACTCGAGTTAGAGTATTTGATCCTACAATCACGAAAATGACTACACTTCAATAGTTATAGACTCTAAAACACTTAGGACCACCATACGAAAACACTTCATTAAGAATTTGATATAAGTGTATAAATTACATTTATCAAACCTCCAAACTTGAACTTTTCTAGTCTCGAGCCAAACAATATAAAACAAAGAATAAAAAACATACAAAGAAAAGATTGTGAACATCATTGGACTTCTTACCACTTTTGTTTGCAGTCGTGATCTAAAAATTTAAATAAAAAAATTCCAAATATTGCTACATAAAAAGATTTTAACACATATCCAATGCTTGACTTGTGTGTATGTGAATAGCTATTTTAACTAATTACTTTAACCTGGATAAATTTATGCAAACAAATGAATTCTTAAGTCCTTTCAATTCCGACTTTCAAAAGTCATATTTTCCTTTCTCATCTCGTGAATTTCACACCATATTCAAATATTTATCACTTCTCTCCGTAGGTGTTCAACTAAAGTTATACCTTACTTAACTCCACTATCACTCTCAATATGGAGGGATTTAACTAATTAAGTCGATGATTTAAATAGGCAATGATCCTCCATGGTGTCAAGCGTTCTAGTTTATAGTTTTTCCTAAGCAAGTCAAAGTTACTAGACTTCTAAATCTCATTTCGTGCCAAGACTTAGCCAGGCAATTGCAGTACTTTTATTTCATTTCTTATCAGGTGTTCTACCTATAGAATTCTATTAAGGATATAGGTCATAGTCAACAAAGTATCTTCCAAAAGAAAATAGGTAAGTTATCTTGCACCATCATGGACCTCGCCATTTATAGCAATGTCCTATTCCTCTTCTCTACACCACCATTTTTTGTGGTGTACTGGGAATAGTTGACTTCCTTACAATTCCTTTATCATTACAAGTTCTTTGAACTCTTCATATAGATATTTATGCCATCGATTAATTCTTAAGGCTTTCACATTTCTATCTATTTGATTTTCTACCACATTTTAATATCGTCTAAAGTATTATAATGGTTTTAACTTATGAGAAATCAAATAGACATAACTATACCGTGTGAAATTATCTATAAAAGTAATGAAATAAGAGGCTCCATGTCTTGCCCTTACATTATAAGATCACATATATCTGAATGGACTAACTGTAATGGAAGGTCGGCTCTCAAAACCTGATTTTGTGTCATTTTTCCTACTAGGAAATGCTCACAAATAGATAATGAAACCTTAGAGATTGAACCTAGTAAGTCCTCTTTAGCTAACATATTCATTGTCTCTTGCCCAATATGTCCTAACCTAGCATCTACACATATGTATCTACATTCACATCTTTAGAAGAAGATGATGCATTCATAGAAAAACAACGATCAACATAATAGTTATAAGTGTTTGGTTCACAATCTAACACTACAAAACCACCAGTCAAATATTCAGATCCATAATAAACATTGCCATAGTTAATACAAAAGAAGTACCACTAAAATTCAAACTGAAACCTAATTTTAAAATAACAAAAACTGAAATTAAGTTTCATAGTATCCTTGGTGCAAATAGAACATCGTGAAGGAGAATAGTACGGCCACGATGCAAATGCAACTTGCATGTACTGGTTCATTTCACGTCCACTTTATTAGCGTTGTTGACCTACATCCATTTTGTACCAGCAGAAAATCAATGAAACTCCACAAACACTTCTCGATCCCTAGTTATATGGTCTGTCGCTCTTGAGTCTAAGATTCAGTAAGTAAAACAGTGCTAGAAACACAAACAATAATAAAAGAACTACTTTCTTTAGCTCTTGGAAATCTCGAGGTAAGTGACCCATCACTTGATAGTTATAGCATTTAAGCTTGCTCTTGTCTTCCTTCTTTCCAAACCACTTTTCCTTTTTGTTTGTGTTTGGGCTTGTTCTTTTTAGGTCCCTATCCAGTCTCTTTTCATTTCTCTTTTCCACTTTTTCTTACACTTAAAATTTGAAATTTTGCCAGAACTAGACTCAGCTACAAAGTACGTCCTAGAGATTTGGTTCTACCAAGCCGCCCATCCTCTAGTTCAGCATGACGGATATCATCAACAAAAGTTATGATGCTATCATTATGAGTCAGATTGACTTTTAAAGTCCCAGTTATCGAGAAAAAAGCAAATCAAAGCCTGAACTTACTACTCATCAGAGAGTATGTGACAAACTGATTTCAGTTCCCTGATCATGTTAGACATAGTTGTCAGTGATTTTAAATCTTTAATAATTTCGCAAGTGCATGGATCACTCAAGTAATAAAGTGGATTGTGAATCCAAGTATCGTTCCCACGAGAATTTAGATAATTCAGTTGCAATTATATCAACCTTAACCGAATCTAATGAACTTTGAAAAATTGGAGATTTTGTAATTAAAAACTAATTAAAACATAAACTAAGAACAATTAAATAATTATGGCTCAAATGATTGAAAGATTAAATTGGTGAAAATTTGACTTAACTTTAAAAAGGAAAAGTGCTAGAATTTTGAATCCACTTATAATTGTTAATTCTTCTATCTTGATTCTTGGTTTTGACAAATTACATCAATTATGAAGATCAATATCCCTAAATTGTTTAACAATTTCTCTCGAATAAAATTAAACATATTCATAAGTATGAATCGACTATATCTCTATAACGAATGCGAATACAAATGAAGCATTAAGTCTTTATGGATAATTAAAGATCACTTAAAGCATAGCAGTATATTTCTATCATCTATCAGACTTTAAGATCATTAAAATAGCATCTAGCTTACTTTCGATCTTTCGATAGTAAAACACACCACAACAATCATACAATTACTACGTATATAATTGTAGATGCAAACAAATCAAAATTAATTATTTAAAACTATATTGAAATAAATTGTCAAAAATTAAGTCTTAAGATGAAAGAATTTAAACGACAAGCTTCATCGTAATTCTAGCACTAATTAAACTAGCCTAGCATACTAATAATAAGAAAATAAGAAGGAGAAGAAAATATGAAATTCATCACCCGAAGAAGAAGAAAACTTGAAAGAATAATTGCTTGATCTTGTTCTTCGTTGAATTCTTCAAAAGAGCAATCTTGATCTCCGTTTGATGTTTTCGTCTATGTTTTTCTCCCAAAAACTCAACAACCTATTATGAGTTAATAACTCATATATATATACTACCCCAATGGTGACCCAAAATATGCCAAAAAGATCTAAAAATCGTGGGCCAAAAATTACCTAACTGAGGTAGAAGTCTAAAATAGAAAAAATTCACGCAGGCAGAAATTAACACTGGGCGATCGCCTAGTGCTTTCCCAGGCGATCGCCCAGGCTATGCAGATTGCATTCTGCTTTTAAATTTTAGTGCTAGGCGCTCGCCCAGCATTAATTTGGGCGATCGTCTAGTTTGGCTCTTTTCAATCTTCACAATTTGGTCCTTCCAATTTCCACACCCTCCAATTTGGTCATCAATCTTTGGGTCTTGGTCATTTTAGTCATCCAACTATCCATAATCTGTAATTTGGTCCTTCAACTTTCCAATAGCTCCAATTTGGTCCTTCAACTTGCAATTAAATGCAATTAAGTCTCCATACTTCCGATACATCTTCCAATTTATTGCATTTTCATCCATTCTTTTCCAATTTCTTACAAACGGGTCCAAAACTGAAGTAGAAGCAATAACAAACTAGATTAAGTAGAAAATCGATAAAAAAAAATGTGATAAAAGCTTAGTTTAAAAATTCAAATAAGTGCACAAAACGCACTTATCAAACACCCTCAAACTAAACATTTGTTCGTCCTCGAACAAAAATAAAAATAAACTATAAATTTAAACTAAGCTAAACAAATTAATAGGAATTGAGCTTATGTCAAATTTCTTACCATATGCCTCATGTTTGAAAAATAAAGTAACACGTTTAGAAAGAGATCAAACAACACAAAAAATTTTCACTTATCCAATGCTCGACCTTTAGTGAGTGTGTGATTAGCCAAAATTGAACTTACACATGTATTAGACCATGATCAATATTGTATTGTTGATATTTTTACAGTCCCGAACCTTTTGTAGACATTTCTTCCTTACACCTCTCGTAAATTATCACACTTCTAATACTTTTCTCTCCAATCCCGAGGTGTTCTAGCAAATTTGGTTCCTATTGATCAACACAATACTTTTTTTTTAGTTATACAGACCCGAGTGATAAGCGAATTCAAAAGCAGCCATTAAATATCCTGATACTTAACCCACCCCCAAATGAAAATATTACATTGTCCCCAATGTAAGCAAATTAGAACAAAATTAAAGGAGGAAAAGATTAGGTACTTCTCGGGGGTAAATGTGGAGAAGAAGGTCTTGGTTGATCAGATGGTTCATCAGGAGTGGACCCATGGTGAGGAGCACTCGGGGCTGGGGCTGAGAGATGATGGTATAAATGTAATCCATGCGCCGCGCAAAATGGAGCATTCGGTGGTTGACATCGTCGTATGTGTAGTTTATAGTCCGTTGCTCCCCTCTAAGCGCAGTGTTTGAAGCGTTCAAGGAGTCCATGTCAATCCTCATATGGTCAATCGTGTGCTGCATGGCATGCTGAGTGCGCTGAATGGAACTCAAAACCTGACCCTGTTTGGATAACTGGGTAAAAATTTGACACAAGAGACGATCAATCTCGGCAACTGGTATCGGAGCTGGATTGTCCGCTACTCGTCTGGCCACAGGATTTCCCAATGTCTGTTTGTTAATAGGTGGTTCTGGAGTCTCGGGCTCTTCATGAGGAAGTAATGGCACTCCTATGCTAGGCAAAGTGCACTAATGTGGCAAGGAAACATGGAGATTCGGCCTGATACACACTGGGATGCAAGATCAACAATGATTCTATATAAGTGAGTCCCCAAGTCAATTTTGTGCCCACTTGCAAGATGATATAAGAACTGGGCTCGAGTTTCATTGAAGTCTGTGCGGTGAGAGGTAGGATCGATGTTATGACACACAAAAATATGGAAGATACGTAGACTCTCTATCAGCTGGTTGTGTAGGAATTTGGGTCCAACAAGAAGCCAAGCGTCTGCTCGTCTATAAAGAAACTGAGTTACTTGTGTCATGTCAAAATCGGGCAGGACGTGCTCAATATCGTTGACAGTAAGCCCATAATAATTTTCAATCACAGCAGGGCTGAACTTAATCCACTTTCCACGGACCCAAGTTGTGTACCTATGGCCTGCCTCAGGTTCCTCAATGGCGTGATTGAAGTTGGCAAGCAATTCTTTGACCAAGAGTGGGTAGGCCAAATGAGGTTTGCCCGCAACCCTTTGCCAACCACTAGAATTGATAAGATTTGCCATCTCGGAGTAGGGGAAGTCTATCAGAATTACCTCCCTTTCGGCCCATAAATTTTTTCTCATTAGCCACTTATTGTAAATATTCTCTTCTTCGAGACCCTGAAATCTTGGGATACCTCCGTCTTCAACATTTGCTTCCACTTGTCGACGTCGGCTAGATGATGAGCCGACCTTCTCTTTCTCTTTTTTCGTCAGTGGGTCTTTCTATTTTGGTGCCATTATACCTATGAAAGATTATTTCATTAGGCACCATAATGAATGAAAGAATATTGAAAACACACCAAAAGTAAAGAAAAATAGAGAGAATTTTCTTGTCTTAAACTTAGGCCGATCACCAATTTTCACTACCAGAGAAGTTGAGAAAATATTGAAATAATTCCGAGCCATATTCGGACATATGGTTCTACATATATTGTTCGTTAAAATATTCAAAATTGAGGTAAAACAGAGGTCATATGACTAGGACGAGAGGAGAACGAAATTAGTGACGTGAAGTGGTCGGTGCATAGCCATGGCAGTAGAAAACGGGTCAGGTGGCTTGGTGCAATGTGTAGTGCAATTCTATGAAAAGTATGCACAATTAGCAGGTGTAAAGGCGTAAGAATAAAGCTCAAGTAAAGGAGAGACCTAATTGTATAAGAAGTGGCACTTAAACATTTCATCACACACATAGGAGGCTTAAATTATTCAATAGAGTGCAAACGACTTGGAAGTTTGAATCTAGCCCAGAAATTTCAACTTAAAAATGCAACATCAAGAATCCATCATCTAACTAATCCCATCCTCCTCAATATATCATAACAAATTTGATAAAAATTGGACGCGAAAAGCATAAACAGGCAAAGCGGATGAAAAAGCTTACCTTGGATGGACTTCGGCCGAATTCGAAGAAGGTGAAGTGAAAGCGAGGCAAATACGATCAAATGTGTTTGATAAGTGCAGGGTTATGTGCAATTTGAGGATGAACAGTGTTGGCGACGTTGGGTTTCTAGTGTTGGTGCGTGAGGAGAGGTTTTAAAACAATTTGGCCATTTTGATGTTTAAGTGCTGGGCATTCTGCCCAGCTACCGCCTGAGCGATCGCCTGGGCATATCGCTGGGCATTCTCCCTAGTTGAAACTTGTTGGGGCGACCGCCTAGGCTTAACCTGGGCGATCGCCCAGTTTACCAGATCTTTTTTTTTTTTTTTGAATTCAAAGGTAGAAAAATGAATGTATGCCTAACTTAACATGCCAAAAGTTCAAGGCGTGCAAGAAATGAATACGATGAACCGTTAAAATCAAAAAGTAATAAAAACAAAAATTGAGTGAAAAGCCAAAATGTGAAGAGACTACACCTAAAGTCTAAAGAAAACACCATAACGGCATGCAAAAGGAATCATCTATCGAAAGTGGATGTATTTAGACCTAACCTAACACGTGAAATCTAAATTGCGTGCCAAAATGAAAATGAAGACGAAACCACTCTAAAAATCAACTAAGTGTAAAAACTAATGCAAAACCAAAAACTAATGAAATAAAACTATCCCTACTGCATGCATTGAAAGAAATAGAGAAAGGGATAGAAAAATGAGTTGTCTCCCATTAAGCGCTCGAGTTATAGTCTAGAGCTCGACTTTTTGGGACGATCATGTCGGTGGTGCAAGATGAACGGTGGACTTTTTTTTTTGAGAATCCATCGCTCCAATAAACCTTCAACCGCTACCCATTGACTTTAAAAGTGCATTTGCTTTCATGGTTGATTTACACTGCTCCATATGGATAGACGTTGGTGATTGTGTAGGGACCCGACCATCGAGACCTCAACTTGCCCGAAAAAAGCTTGAGACGAGAATTATACAACAAAACTTGTTGTCCAACCTCAAAGTTTCTTCTTTGAATATGCATATCGTGCCACTTTTTGGTCCGCTCCTTATACAATTGCATTCTCATAGGCTTCCAACCGAAACTCATCCATTTCGTTCAACTAAAGGAGTCTCTTTTTACCTGCGGCCTTCAAATCAAAGTTCAACTTCTTTACTGCCCAATATGCTCGATGTTCCAGCTCAACTGGTAGATGGTACGCTTTTCCAAAAACTAGCCGATAAGGAGACATGCCAATAGGAGTTTTGAAAGCTGTTCGGTAGGCCCATAAAGCGTCATCTAGTTTCTTTGACCAATCTTTTCTTGATGAACTCACCGTTACCTCAAGAATCCGCTTCAACTCCTGGTTGGAGACTTCTACTTGCCTACTGGTTTGAGGGTGATAGGGAGTAGCAATACGATGCTAAACACCATATTTAGCCAATAAAGACTCAAAATGACGATTGCAAAAGTGTTTACCCTCATCACTAAGGCTGCTTTTGAATTTGCTTATCACTCGGGTCTGTATAACTGAAAAAAATGAATGTATGCCTAACTTAACATGCCAAAAGTTCAAAGCGTGCAAGAAATGAATACGATGAACCGTTAAAATCAAAAAGTAATGAAAACAAAAATTGAGTGAAAAGCCAAAATGTAAAGAGACTACACCTAAAGTCTAAAGCAAAACACCGTAAAGGCATGCAAAAGGAATCATCTATCGAAAGTGGATGTATTTAGACCTAACCTAACACGTGAAATCTAAATCGCGTGCCAAAATGAAAATGATGACGAAACTACTCTAAAAATCAACTAAGTGCAAAAACTAATGCAAAACCAAAAACTAATGCAATAAAACTATCCCTACTGCATGCATTGAAAGAAATAGAGAAAGTGATAGAAAAATAGATTGCCTCCCATTAAGCGCTCGAGTTATAGTCTAGACCTCAACTTTTTGGGATTGGTAACATGCGCAGCAGTTTGAGGTTAATGCCTGATTTCCATATGAGGAAAACTGTCGCAATACTGGCCATAAAAATGGCTGCAATGTTTGGGAATAGCAGTGGATGTGAAGAGGGATTTGATTGATAAGAGTAAATTGTATTGCGCACTAAGATGAGCTTTGCTATCTTATCCTAGAATTGTGAAACAACTTCAAGGAGATCAAGAATCATGACATTAACCAATCTTAATAAGTTTAGCTTAATGAGTGGTTTTTATTTGTATTTTGGTACAATATTTTGAGTTTAATGTTATATTGATTGACACTAATAAGGTCTTAGTTTAATTTGTTGTCTTTTTTACATTTTTATATTATTTTGAAGAAGGTAAAAAGAATTAACATATTATAATAATTATATAAAAAAAATTAATTTATCCTTACAAATTTTATCATTGTTGTTAAAAATAATTTACTTAGCCTACAAATACGCTCTCCCCAAAATATCATTTATTTGTAGAAAAAAAAATAGAACGTGACCTACAAAATTTTTTCGACACAAAAGTTTATTTGTAGGGAAAAGTACGATTTGGCCAACAAAATAATTTTTGCCTTGTGCCTACAAAACATGTTTCGTGGGCCAAAGTAATTTTAGGAGACGAATAATTTTGTCGAGAAAGAGTTTAGAAGACAAATTGTATTCGTTTTTAAAGGATTTGTAGTGAGAGATTTTTGCCCAAAAATTTCCACCATTTGTCGTCTTATACATTTCTCCATGATGTTTGTCCCACTAATGCCCCTACCAAAAAATTTCATTGGGAAATGTTTTTCTTCACAAAAAATAATATTTCCCTACAAATTTATTTTATATGTGGAACGTAAATTTCTTGTAGTGTAGTATAATGGAATTATTTAAGAATATGTTTCATTGTTTTAAAGATGATTAATCCTCTTGCAAGGATTATTGGTAGTTAATTTGACTATTGAGAGTAATCTTGTAAACTCTCAATTTAAATGTTAAGGTGCCTCACTGTGATCACAGTGTTTAAAACATCAGCCTCCATTGAATTTGCAGTTTGCTAATGGAATGTAAAATTGATAAGAAAAACAAAATATGTATTTCTAAATTATCTCCCAAGTCTAATGGAGATCAAATATACTATAAGGTAACCACACACTGGGTTTTATTTTGAAACCATAGGGGGCAATGTGAACGTACCATTTATATATTAGAAAAATTATGAAAATGCTATATGTTCGATCACCATTAGACGAAAAGTTCTATTTGAGGCCAACAAATTATACGTACAACATTTGGTTGAACAATAATAAAATTTTTGGCCAATATGGTTGAATATAATTTATAAATGTAGAATGTGATTTTTTTTCCTAAACAATAAAAATTGTTCCTAAAATAATCCTCAAAATCTGACTTCATAGAAAATAAGTTTGCAAAATAAACAGCTCTATTTTCTATCTGGAGGATGCTATTCATTCAAAATCTCAATTATATAGGAAAACACATGAAATTGAGGCACATGTATATATGCAGTCATGTATAAACTCAAGCATGTTATTTAATGCACTAATAATTCAATCAATGGTGGTCGAAATTAAAAATTCAGCAAATCAATGAAAAATCAATTATAATATAATTAAGAGATAATTGTATATTTGATCTCCAGCTTTTCAAAGACGTTGGGATATGTCCATAACCTTAAAAAATAGCATCAGACATCCTCAACGCTTGAAAAACTTGGCATGCTAGGTCTTTTATGACGAAATTGTCATTCCTTTTAAAAAAAAAAAATAGTTGAAAAATAATCAAATTTATCCCAAAAAAAATAAAAAATAACAAAGTGGCCCTTTTTTTTTTAATCAAACTTCAAAAAAAGAAGAGAAAAAATATTCTTCAAAGCAAATCAATTATTCCAGCTCCATCATCTCCGCATTGCCTACCAGCCCATCCCAGACCACCCTAGAAAGGGGGAAAGAAGAGAAGAAAAATCCATATTCCAGCTCCATCATCTCCCAATTTCAGGTCTATCCCTTTTTCTACTGTTCACAATTGTATACGAATACACACACATATACATAATTGGAATTTGGTAATTTCCTGTTTGTGTGGTAAGAGAGGGGAGGAAAATGATGAAGAATAGAAGCTATGGAAAAGTGTCGGCAAAATGGGTCCCCATATTTTTCTATGTGTTTCTTTTTTCTTGGCATGTTCTTCACCAACAAGTATGTGTAGTTCAAGAATTTCAAATTTTTTGTTTTCTATAGTAAGTATTAATTTAGTTAGATTTTGAGACGATTTTGTGTTTGATCTAGGTTTTACAAATTGCGGGTTCCATTGGAATTGGACAATCAGCTCATAGCTCAGTACAGACATGAACAAGAGTTGCAGTTCGTATCTGGGGAGATGATGAAGCTGGAATATTTGATTTGCTTTGAAGAAGATTTTTCTCTCATTTTTTGAAGTTTGATAAAAAAGAGGGCCACTTTGTTACTTTTTATTTTTTTGGAGTAAATTTGATTATTTTTTAATCATTTTTTTTTTCTTTTTTCTTTATTTAAAAAGAAGTGCAATTTCGTCATAAATAACCTACTATGTCAAGTTCTTCAAACGTTGGAGATGTCTGATGCTATTTTTTAAGGTTAGAAGTATATCTCCAATATTTTTGAAAAATTGGAGACCAAATATACAATTATCCATATAATTGATTTCAGCAATACATGCAAAAACACACACAGACATAGACACACACTAATAATTTATAGAAGAGAGATGGAGATTACAAAAAGATCTGGAGAGGTTGCTTCGAATTAGATGCTGCTTCTTACATTCTTCTTTTTGAAGTCTGGAGAGGTTGTTGTGAAAGAGAGGTAGCCATTGATGAATTTTATTTGGGGTCGTTTAACTGAGGAGGGTTTGAAGTGATGAGTTTATTGAAGGAGAATAGAGTACTTTTAAAAGATGCAAAAAATATTTTTATGATTTTTTTTATAAAAAAAATAGAAAATGTGGTCAAAAGCTAAAAAAAGATAACGTCCGAGTTAACCTAGAGGTGGTAATGGCTCGACTCGGTCCGTTGCCCACCTTGCTCGGCTCGTCCCTAGAATGGGCGTTCGGTTCGACCCTTTGGCTCGTGGGCCAAAAAAGCCAAGCCGAGTGGCCCACGAACTCGGCTCATGTTTTTTTTTAGCTTTGAATATTTTTCGGAGAATTTAAGAATAAAAAAGAATTAACGTTAGTAGATCGCGTGCCATAATTAAAAGAATTGAGTATTGACATTTATATTGCCTCCACCTTCATAGTATATCAAAATTTTTTCTCTCTTCATCATCTAAAATATTTAGCATGTCATGCATAAAGTACCTAGCTAACTCTAAAGATCTATCACTAGAACAAAAAATGAAGAAACAGAAAAACCACTATCATGTTGGACAAAAAAGTGACAGTTGGACATGAGCCACGAGCCGAGCGGCTCGTAAGTCGTGGGAAAGGGCTCGTGGGCAATTTTGACAAGTCAGCTCGTTAGGCTGGCCCATGAGCCGGCTCGTCTTTTTGCCGAGCCAAACAGGCCCGGTCCTATTTTTTTAGCCTTGGCCTAAACTGGGCTCATTCTGCAATGAGCCCGAGTCCGAGCCCATTATGGACCGAGCTGGCGAGCCCAATAGCCGCTCAACCCATTTGTCACCCCTAAGTTAGCTGGCCATTTGCCTACTTTCTCATATTATATTTACACTAGGGCTGTGTTTGATTGCCAAGGATGGAAAAGAGTGGAAAAGGAAAAAGATTTTCATGTAAGTTGGAAAAAAAATCCACCAAACCCATAAAAAAATGTTTTCCATGAAAGTGGCCAAATTCATGCTTAAAGTGGTTGTAGGTACCTTAGAATTCATTTTCCTTTTCCATCTTGTATCAAACAGCCGAAGTAGGAAAATATTTTTCTCTTATGTGACATTATTTTCCTCGGATGTGACATTTTCCATGGAAAATATATGAATCAAACACATCCTACATTTCTTTATAAATGTACTATATTTTAATTGCATTAAAGGTTCTTACTCTTTATTCATTATCACATTTATATTCTTAATTTTTTTTCATCGCATAAAGAGAAATTGTTTTTAGTTAAGAAGAATCAAATAATTTGATATACGAAGTTTTTGGTTGATTATTTTGTACATAACAAAAATGGGAACAATATAAATTTAGTTAGAAATTCTATTTTACAAAGAATTGAAAAATTAAAATGTAAACATTATAGTAGAGGTGTCAAGACAGGCGGGCCGGCCGAACCGGCATTGGCCCACCCGTCTCGACCCAGAACCGCGGGTCGACCCGTGAACCGGGTGGGCCGTTTATGGGCTGAAGAGGCCAACCCGCGGGCCATTCACGGGTCGAGGAGGTCGAACCGCGGGCCGGCCCGTGAACCAGGCGAGCTGTTCAGCCTTTAACTCCTGGCCTATTTTGATTTTTTTTTAATAAATGGCAGAAAGCCGTTTAAAGTGAAAGATGTGACAGATGCGTACTGTTTTAGTCTTTAAATATATATAAAAAATAGAAATTGAATCAAAAAATTAATAAATGTGAATTTTTTATTGTTATTTATTTTTTATTTAGTAATTTAACATATTTTTTGCTATATATGTAAACATTGTTTTTAAATTATGATAGGTAACTAATTTTTTTATAGTAATTTTAGAAAAATTAATTTTTTTATTCATACGGGCCGAACCGGGTTGAACCGCGACCCACATGGGCTCGACCCGGATGGGCCGACAGGTGGGCCGAGTTCGTGTTTAATTTTTGTGGGCTGGGTTGACCCGGCCCGCAACCTGCCATGGCGCGGGCTTTTTCTAATGCGGGCCGTCACCGAGCTTCATCGAAAGAGGGTCGACCCGGCCCGCCTGACCCGGATTGACACCTCTACATTATAGTATAATAAGTTTACACTGTAAATAAATTATAGATACAAAATATATAATTAGGACTGGGCAAAAAACCCCCGAAACCGACAAATCGACCCGACCCGAACCGACTTGGGTCAATTTCGGGTTGGGTTTTACCCAACCGGAAACCGACTCGGTTCATTAAAAAAAAATTTTGTTCTTCAAACCGGCCCAAACCGAAAACCCGAACTGACCCGAGTCGGGTCGGATCGATTTCAGGCCCATTTTTTTAGATTTTTTGGTGGTTTAGCCAAACCGATTTTTGGTCCGGTCGGATTGGGCCGAAAACCGACCCAACTCGACCCATGCGCACCCCTATATATAATGACAAATAACTTAAAAACTTTATTTTATTTCAAAGAGAAAAATTTTCTTCGAATTTTTTTTACATAATTTTGAAGTAGTTGTCCACTGGTCGACCACTGATTCGGTGATTCAACCAATGACCACCTGGGAGATGACCAATATTTAAGATGGTACTTGCTTTTTATTTTTAATTTTTAATTAAGGTTTTGAAAAAAGTTTATTTTTAATTAAAATTAAGTGTGTAGTGGGTTTTTTCATCAAAAATTTGACTTTGAAACTGGTAATTAGTAGGAAATGGACTAAAATGACTATTTGTGCTATAGGTTGAGGATGTCTGTGCCAAGACACAAATATTAAGGACCGAAATCTTACATTGGCCATAGTTAAGGGGCCTTTTTGCCAATTCCCCGTAATTAATGTGTCAACCTTTCCGTGATAAAAGTTTGAGAGGTTATATTCACACTACATTTTATTATAAATACACTATATTTTAATTACATAAAAAGTTCTTGACTTTTATTTATTGTCACATTTATGTCTTTAACTTTTTTCATCGATTTCTTATAAATTAACATTCTATTAATTAACAAATCTTGTTTCTACTAACAATTTTCTTCTAAAAATTCTACTAGTATACTGTTTTTCTTTGCGGTGGAATCCGACCATAGATGATTTTAATGAATTGAGGAGTTGAGAACAACGCGAGAGAGAGAGAGAGTTTTGTTTGAGGGGAGATTGATTTTGATGAATATGGAGAAGAATATAGAGAAATTGAGGAATTGAGAGAGAGATATGAGTTTTAGTTTGAGAGAATGAAGACGCAGTGACGGACAAAGAATTATTTTTTTTGTACTTGTAGCGAAATAAACTTCTATACGATCGGTGATTAATGTACTTTAAAATGAGAGAAAATATTTAATTGAAATTTTGTATGTATTTATTTTTTTGCTTATTTAAAAATATGAGAAAAAAATGAGTTTTTTTTATTCTTTTTTAATGAAATTTTTGGATATGAATTGTTATTTGTGATAATATATGCTAATTAATGAAAAATTTATGATAAGAATATGATAAAAAAAAATATTAAAGATATAAATATAATAATAGTTAAAGATTATGGATCTTTTATGCAATTTAAATGTAGTACACTTATAAATGTGAATATATTTAGCGTAAAAGTTATTCCTCAAATTCCTCTTCACCAGGCGAAATTCACAAAACCCTAACCCTAATCGAAATATGGTGTGCATCAGGAAAGCAACAGTAGATGACCTGTTAGCTATGCAGGAATGCAATTTGTTCTGCCTTCCGGAAAACTACCAGATGAAATACTATTTCTACCACATACTCTCCTGGCCGCAGCTCCTCTACGTGGCGGAGGACTACAATGGCAAAATCGTGGGCTATGTTTTGGCCAAAATGGAGGAGGAGAGCTCCGAGTGCCATGGTCACATCACTTCACTTGCCGTGCTCAGGACGCACAGGAAACTGGGCATTGCGACTAAGCTCATGACTGCTGCACAGAATGCCATGGAACAGGTGAGTTTATATATTTTTAATTGTTTCCATTTAGGCGTTTTTGTCTTGCCCATCGGGTCACCCCAAAGTTTATGAAATTATTATATTTTTCTTCTTTTAGTTTTTGTGTTAGCATTTAGGATTTGCATTTGATTTCTACTTTTTGTGTATAAGGGGTTGTCTAAATTATGTTTGACTGATCATTGAGATACTATTCATGCCTTTGCCAGTGAAAGGTGGAATTTTGGATTTTGTCTTACTCAGAACTTTTGGATATTCTGTACTCTTTCGATGTTTGGTTGCTGAAATGGTCCGTTTGTTTCGATTTTTTTCTTTCATGCTGTGGGTTTTTGGTTCTATGTGAATTATGCACCCAAGGAAGTCGCTGCCCTGTAGAAAGCCAATGCACAGGGGGGCTAATCAATTTCTTCTGTGGTTTTATGTTGTCTTGATGTGTTCGATAGGTTAATTTTGCTGTTTTAGACACTATTCTTCATTTATTTATCTGATTATGAATTTATGGGTGTAATTATATTCAATTTTGCTTGTTGGATAATATGTTATTTGTTTATCCATAGTAAAACTGGGCTATGACTGGTTCGGGACTTGGATCCTTTTGTAAAAGCCCTTGTTTAACATCCACTGCATGATGTGTGTTCTTGATTTGTGGTGACCCGCTTGTTCTATTTCAATGGTCTGCTGATGTGACAACTGTCAGGAGATATTTTTAGTATAGGTACATATCTGGAAATATTTGGGCGTGTTTATATAATTATAATGAGGAAACAACTATTAATCTTTTCCCAGGCTATGAAATTGTATAAGTTTTCACTAGCATGGGTTGTGCCAAAAATCTTCTACGATTGTCAACTGCAGCTAAGCTAAATATTTTTTCAGTTTTGTACATTATGGGACATATTTTATATTTTAGGTCTGCCCTGAAAAGCGAGTTTACATCATTCTTCATTCTCGATTTATTTTCTACTCAACAAGAAATTTGACTTCCAACTGAGTGGAAGTCATTTGTTATGCAACTCCATTATTCTGTTTTGCTTTCATGTGGAACTTTAGACAAACTAGGATTCGCCTTGGTTGATGTTGGCTTTGGTACTCTGTCAGCTAACCCATCCTTGGTTTCTTTCTTGAAAAGGTGTATGGGGCGGAATATGTGTCACTGCACGTAAGGAAAGGAAATAAGGCTGCATTTAATTTGTATACGGAGACATTAGGGTACAATATTCATGATGTGGAGGCGAAATACTATGCAGATGGGGAGGATGCATACGATATGAGGAAGCAATTGAAGGGGAGGAAGCATTATCACCATCACCACCACCATCACGGTGGTGGGTGTTGTTCCGGGGATTTGAACCCGGGGGAGAAGGCTGGATCAGCAGAAGCCAAAGCGTAGTAATGATAAAGGTATTTGGAGTTTGGAATTTTATGGTGTTACTTATTGTATTTGTTATATGAACAAAAGTGTACCAAGGAAGGTTTTTTATTTTTCATTTTTAAATCAGTGGAAGTTCAAATAATTGCGACGTGTGACGGGCATGCATATGTACCAAAGAAGTTTCTGCTTTCAAAACCATCATTGCATGTTATCTAAAAATTTAGGTGGTGAATGCTAGATTTTGAATTTTCATGTTTAGCAATAGCTATGGTGGACATGCTTATATAGTTCTGGTTGTGCATTTGGAGTTTATTTTACACTTTGAAATAACAATTGACATGGACATCCATCCTTTTTTGTATTCAATATTTTAGGAGCTTGTTGCTGCTTCACATCTATGACTGAAAATCTTCGTATGTTCATTGAATTACTAGTCACGAGCAATATATTACAAGTGATAAATATAGTATGATTTTGTTATCATAGGTAATGTTGTTCGGAAGAGAGTATGATGTTTTTGATCTCGATTACTCTTTTCGTTTACTCTTTATGTTATAAGAGAAAACTTGCAAGATGTCTCTGTTTATTTTCATTGCAGTCTTTCCCATCTCATTTTATAGTATGATTTTGTTATCATAGGTAATGTTGTTGGGAAGAGGGTATGATGTCTTTGATCTCGATTACTCTTTATGTTATAAGAGAGAACTTGCAAGATGTCTCTGTTTATTTTCATTGCAGTCTTTCCCATCTCATTTTCTTGTAGTGTACGCTTGATAGAAGACTGTAACCCACAATTCACTAAGGAATTAAAATCCGAAATTTTATACCATGTTTCCCCAAAAAGATATGCTGTTGGATACAACTAATCTCAATTTTCCGAACAGTCTTTCTCTGTTCCTCCTTGATGTCGGGATATTCCTTACTTATATGTTGGGCTATCCAATACTTCTATACAAAGCACAGATATTGAAGTGGGCATTATAAACTTTTCGTAATGAAACACATCAAAGTAGCAGTGATTTAAATAAAAGAAGAGAAAAATATGTTGTACTTGCAAAGATGGGGAAGGAGAGAGAATAAAATCAGTGAAGAGAATGGAACATTCATGACTAGAGGTGTAAGTTGGGTTAGGTCTCTTGAACCGAGACTGTGTTTAGTCCAATAAGAGTCCAGTTGGAGTGGTGGCCATGACGGGTTTTTAGCCTGTGTTTTGTTGAACTGCTCTCAGTATCAATGGGCTTGACATTTTCTAGATTGGGTTTGGCTGGTTTGACAACTCTAAATGTGATGTAGCATTGGTTTAACCAAGAAAAAAATGATGAACACATGGTTTAATCACGGAGAGCTGATTTGAATAAAGGTTTGTCTACAAAGTACATTGGTTTTATAACCTGTAAAATGTAGTTAGTTTGGTCCATTGGTTTTGCGGGGGAGAACCTACGACGGAATAAGTCAATAGATCTGAATTTGTTGAAAATAGATTTCAATGATACAGATGTGATGTATTTATCAGTGTTTAAAAAGGTATAGTCTAGTTGTGAGGAAAGCTCCCCACAAATGGAGAATGTCAGAAAAAAGTGATCGAATTTTGATGGCCTAATGCCCCTAAGCGCCAAAAGGCATGAATAATGAGGGTATAGGCCCCAAAAGATGTGACTAATTATGGCCTGTGCCATAAAGGGTGTGCGTCTTTTTAATTTTTTCAAAATTTTTTAAGGTTAAATTAATTAACTAAATAAAAGGAATACTTATTAATGGTCTTTAAATAATTAAAATAATTATTAATAATCTTAGAATAGTAAAAATAAAGAAATACTTTATTACGCTTAGGTTTCGTCTACAAGAAATGCTTTATTAATAAAATAATCATTAATGATTTTAGAATAATTAAAATAATAATAAAATAAAGAAACATTTTATTACGTTTGAATTTGACTTTGCCGTGGTGCTATACTTTACGCCTTTCATAACCTTCATATTTATGTGTTTATTAAAATTATTTTTGGGTAAACGAGAAATGGAGTTCAAAGTAAATTAATTATGGTGATAATTTTGTCATATAATTGATTTATATTAAAATTTTACAATTATTTTTTAACTTTTTAAATTTCAAATGTGATTAATGTAAAACACATTTTTTATAAGATAAGTAACAAATATAACAACAAGTGTTACAAAAGTAAAATAATATTTTTAGAATAAAAAAAAATTAGATAGTATTTTTTAAATTATTTTAAATTTTATGGTCATATTTCGCTTGGGCTTGATCATGGTTCTGGTTCTGGGCTGTGTGCTTGGTCATGGGCCTACAAATTGGCAAAGTTGTAGGCTTCGGGTACCATAAACCTAGAGGTGTCAATCCAGGTCAAGCCCGGCCCGCCTCTGATGAAGTCCGGTGACGGTCCGCATTAGAAAAAGTTCGTGCCATGACGGGTTGCGGGCCGGATCAACCCAGCCCACAAAAATTGAACACGAGCCCGGTCTACTCGTTGGCCCATCCGGGTTGAGCCCATGTGGGCCGCGGTTCGACCCGGTTCAGTCCGTATGAATAAAAAATTAATTTTGTTTTTTAAAATTACTAAAAAAATTTAGTTATTTATTGTAATTCAAAAAAAATGTTTACATATATAACAAAAAATGTGTTAAATTACTAAATAAAAAATAAATAACAATGATAAATTCACATTTGTTAATGTTTTAATTCAATTTCTATTTTCTATTTATATATTTAAAGACTAAAACATCACGCATCTGTCACATTTTTCACTTTAAACGACTCTCTGCCATTTGTTTTTTTATTTTTTTTAAATATCATTTCAAATATGAAAGTTTGAATTTTCTACAATTTTTTTTTTAAAAAAAAAATCAAAGCGGTTCACGGGTCGGCCCGCGGTTCGGCCTCTTCGGCCTGTGAACGGCCCGCGGGTTGGCCTCCTCGGCCCGTGAACAGCCCGCCCGGTTCACGGGCCGGCCCGCGGTTCTGGGTCGAGGTGGGTGGGCCGATGCGGGTTCGGCCGGCCCGCCCATTTTGACATCTCTACATAAACCTGAGATTTCTGTTTACAAAATAATGTGATAATTTTGCTACTTACTTGATTTTCTATTTAAATTTTATAGTTATTTTTTAATATTTTAAATTTTAAAAATAACAAGTGTAACAAATATAACACGCATTTTTTATAAGAAATATAATAAATGTAAAAACAAGTGTTACAAAAATAAAAATAGTATTTTTTGAATAAAAAAAATTAAATAATACTTTTTAAATTATTTTATATTTTGTGGTTAATAACGAAACTATCCCGAAAATAATTGAATGGCTTTTTGATTGACCCACCCACCATAAAGGGAAGCCAAGTAGGCAAAATTGAAATAAACTAATGACTATTAGTAATGTTTTAAATACAAAATCAATGTTAATCACGAAAATGGCTAAGGGCATTATTGACAAAAGGAAATAAAATATAAGGACAAAATTGTTAACAAGATTTTTTTTAAAGAATGATTATATTACCATCACATTTTTTCATAAGCGTACTACGTTTTAATTGTATTAAAAGTTTTTAACTTTTATACATAGTCATATTTATGTCTTTATTTTTTTCATCGAATTCTTATCTTTAACCTTCTATTAATTACTACATCTTGTTCATAATGATGATTTTTATCTAATAATTATATTAACGTGCTCTAAAAAGAAGGACAAATATTTTGTCACAATTTTATATTTATTTATTTGTTTTACTTATTTAAAAATACGAAAGACAAATAAGTCATTTTACTCCGTCTAACAAAATTGTTGGACGAAAATTGTTATAAAAAAAAGATGTGCTAATTAATAGAAGATTGACGAAAAAATTGATGACATAAATGTGCTAATGAGTAAAGTTTATAGGCTTTTAATACAATTAAAATGTAGTGAACTTATAAAAAAAATATTGTGTTAATATATTTTACCTTTTTCAAATTACAACAGTCACAAAGCTCAAACTAAAACAACTTGCAATCGTCATCTAAAATTACACAATTGATTTTGTGCTAGCATTCTCGTGTGATTTATATGCCCAAATATAAAGGGACTTTTATATAAATAGACTATTATTTAAAAATAATTACATGAAATATATATATATATATATATATACTAGTTTTGGCTACGTGCAATGCACGTATGTAAAAAATGAAGAGAAAAGTGTAAAATAAAATAAAATCATTCGATTTGCCTCCAAGATTTGACAACGTGGATTTTGTAATTCTTGAATTGCATTTTTTAGCATTTATTTAGAATAATTAGTAAAAGGTAAAATAAAAAAATAATATTAGTAAAAAATTGAATGAAAATTAAGTGTAAAAGAAAAAAAATAAAGATTTTTTTTTAAATTGTTGACATATTCCAACGATTTTAAAACAATAGGGACCTTTTATGCAATTATTTTTTGTAAAAAAAAAATTATTTAAACACTGTGATTGCCGAGCCATCTCGACAATCACTTTAAAATTTTTTTTTTTTTTTTTGATTGCCGAGCCATGACTTTGTTAATATGTTTTTTTTTTTTTAAATTTTATTGTGTTAAAGAAAATAGGCTTAAGATCGAGTTGCTCGACAATGAACAATTCATTGCCGAGAATTTTACTGATCAAGTTTTTTTTTTTTTAATGTGGTAACATTATAAAAATAAAAACATTCAATTTGTTTAAGATGAAATAAAAAAGATTAATAAAAACGGTGGAATTTGAAAGCATTTTTTAGCATTTATTTAGAATAATTTGTAAAAGGTAAAATAAAAAATTAAGATTAGTAAAAAATTGAATGAAAATTAAGTGTAAAAGAAAAAAAAAATAAATTAAAGATTTTTTTTAAAGTTATTGGCATATTCCAAGGATTTTAAAACAATAGGGACCTTTTGTGCAATTATTCCTTTAAAAAAAAAAAAAATTAAATAGTTTATTGCCGAGCCATCTCGGCAATCAATTTTTTTTTATTTTTTTTTAAAAATTTTATTGTGTCAAATGGGCTTAAAAAAAATTTTGGTGAACCATACAAAGGTATATATACATTTAGAATTCAATAACAATTTTATCATTATATAAATTCAATTATACATTGAAAGAATAACAAAATATGCAGCTGTATTTTAATCCAAAAACATATCTTTAAATTCATACACATATCTGATTATTAATGGAACGCTTGGTGCCCAACATTTGCTTATAAAAATCTCGGCTATCAATTGATTGCCGCCAACTTCTCCAACTCCACTATCAACTCATCACCACCGGCCTCCACCATCACCGCTGCTCAACTCTCCTCTCCCTCCTCCAACTCTACCTCTCAAACCACTGTTATGTTGTGAAGCTTGGCATGGATTGTAATGTGAATATATTAAACAGTCTTGTGAGTTTTTACATGGGTTATGTTAATTTAATGAATTATGCCGATGTTCTGTTTAAGATACATTCTTCCTCAACCTATATTTTAAAAATGCAGTTGGCAGCATAATATTATACAGACATTTATGTACTGGCAGGTGCATGTTGCTTCTCTGTTGCTAAAAATATGAAAAATTTCCATTTCATTTTACAATAGTTCGTGGTCTTATAAATATGCAGTGAGAATGTAAGTGAAGTTGCCCTTTATTTTCTAGCTAGATTATGGAGTCTTAACATTATTCAGTATTGTAGTACTGTATATTATATGGCATTTGGTTGCCGAGATTGCTCGGCAACCATCTTTGGTTGCCGAGGCATTTGTTTGCCGAGATTGCTCGGCAACCATCTTTGGTTGCCGAGCAATCTCGGCAACCAGTTGTAGTTTAAAAAAATATTTTTTTTTTCCTTAGAGCAATCTCTGCAACCATGTAGTAAAATGAATAAACACTCATTTTGAATACTGGTGGCTAAGGAATATATATTTGGCTCAGCTTCCCATATGATTTTCATATCCTTTGAGAGTTATTACAATTTTTAAGTCCAGTTCTTTGATCTTAAAATTGTTGTTCAAGTTTAGAAAATATGAAAGATGTTAACAACCAATGATGGTTGCCAAATTGCTTAGCAACCAAGACCAAGCTGGTTGCCGAGTTGCTCGACAACCAAAAATGGTTGCCGAGATACTCATTATCAGGATAAGTTAAAATATTTTGTAGACATTATTGGACAGATAAATTTTATTAATAAACCAAACAGATTATTAGTATAAATCATACATATACACACACACATATATATACAGAGAGACGCACTGTTGCAAATTTGAATCCTTTTTCCAATTTCTCCCGTGAGTTCTATTCTCAGCTTCTGTGTTTATGCATACATATGTATGTAATTTTGCATGTACATCTGTTATATGTATAAATGATTGAAGCATGGAAAAAGTTTTAATTTTTGGTTATTGATTCATTCTTCTTACTGTATTTTTTAAAAAGTCTGAGCTTTAATTGATTTCTTTTATTAATGCAATTCCAGGGTTCATCTCAGCTTTGATTGAGAGAGAGAAGAAATTTTTTTGGGTGAAATGTTGGATAAAGTAAAAAATTGCGGCTGGCTTCATTGTCAAAACGACGTCGTGTTGGACGAAAAAAGCTACAGTAAAAAAATTAAGACTCTTATATTATTGTAAGGATATATATATATATATATACACCATAAATTTTAAATATATTTATTATGTTTTTTTAATTAGTAATGTTATTTTTCAATTACATTATATACCATAACTGAAACCTAATTAGTAGAGAATTATTGTAATCCAAGATTGTAGAATTTTTAATTATGGGATAACTGTTTCAGTCATCCAAATATAACTTCGATATATCTGTTTTAAAAAAAAAATTATCTCTTCACATAAAGAATAAACTCTCGGCAATTAACCACTTATAAGCATCAACTCAATCAGTTAATATAACGTTGCAAGAACCAAAAATCTCAACGAGATCACATTTGTAACAGTTGGTGCTATATATAGTAAAACTCATGATAATAACATTTGCAACACTTTATAATACATAATATTTGTATCACTTTATCTTATATACCATTTGTTACATATTGTCACAACAAAATTACTTAACGTAACATGGCAAAACCAAAATTCTCAACAAGATTACATTTTGTAACGGTTCGTGTTACAAATAAAAAAGCTCATGATAATAACAGTAGTAGTACGTTATAATACACAACATTTGTGACAAGATGTCAATAATCCTACACAATCAGTTGACATAATATGGCAAGAATCAGAAATCACACATGAATACATTTGTTAAAATTTGTGATACATATGATAATATCAATTAAAACACATAAATCCACTATTGTGACACATCATAATACATATGATACTTTCAATTGTAACGTATAAATCTACAATTGTCTAATTTTGTTGTATCAGACATTTACTTTTTTGGATTCTTTTAGGGTTGAATATTTGATGCACGGGTGAAAATGACAATGGAAGAAATTCTGACGAAGACAACAATGCAGGAATATTTGTTTTTTTGATTTCTGAGCTTCAACTTTCTGATGAAGATGACAATGAAGGAAATTTGATTATATTGAAGACACTTGCAATTTTTGCGCTCTATTCAAAAAAGAAAAATGACTACAATTTAGGGATTTATCTTAGATTTTGAAAACTAAATTGTTAAAACTCTGATAAAACTAATTTCTATATTTATCAAACTATTTTAATTTAATATATTATAAATATAAAATAACATACAATATTTTTAAAATTAAATGACAATTGAAATATTATAATTATTTCTAAAAAATCAAATATTGGGTGTAATTTCCTCAAATATAAACAAGTATGCATGCGTATAAATTATCTTTGTTATATCTCTACACCCGTAGATAACACTTAGTACACTTTTGGCTTTGTCCCCACGTGTAGAAGTTGAGTGCCAAAGTAGGCCAAACATCTAGACACATTTAAGTCTCAAAAAGCCTCTCGTACTACGGTACTAGATATAAGAAAAATGACTTTTACTTTGTTCATTTACAAGGCTTTATTATATATAAAATTGTTGAACTATTGCTTGAGAGATGAAGAATGACACACTTGGAAAATTCTGTTGTAACAAAATTTGAAGTACAAGAAAAGATAAATGAAATTTGGGATTTGAAACGCGTAGAACATTGTTTTAAAAGAGTTATTTGACCATTTTTAGTGAAATGAGATGCTAAAAGGTCTTTACTCAAATAACTTTAGCGGATTTCAAACATCAAATCAGATTGCACTAACACAATGAAATCCGAGAAAAAAAGAACTTTTGAATGTACATAAAATCTAAGATTTTGATATATAAATTTGATATTTTTATTTTGTATGATGTTGTGGGATGATTATTTTTTATGTATTTTTTAATCAAATTTCATATGAATTTATAGTGTACATACAAAACAATTTGGGAGACTCATCACTCATGACGAAGAGCTCAAATTGTTAAACAAACAAGAGTGAGAAACACCATTGTTTGCCGTAGTTTGATCTTGGCAAGCCAATTTCGCCCTTGTTTGAAGTGGTCGGACCACGGTTTGCTTACCGCTGTTCGGGTTGGTTGATGAAAACGACCCCTATATTTCACAATACGATCTTATTTTCATTTCCCGCAATCTCTATATTGTTTTCTCAAATATATTTGAATAATTTCCAACAATCCTCCACTTGTTACTAATTATTGTTATTGTGTGGGGGCACGTCAGTTCATTTGTAATCGTCTGCAA
Source organism: Forsythia viridissima (assembly GCA_030279155.1). NCBI lineage: Eukaryota > Viridiplantae > Streptophyta > Magnoliopsida > Lamiales > Oleaceae > Forsythia > Forsythia viridissima. Next base: position 21,530,356 of record CM059035.1, on the reverse strand, counting down.
GAGCACGTCTTTTCATCAATCCTCACAAAATATGACGTAGTTTTATCATTCACTTGACGTGTACTCTTACTTGAAGATATCTATTATGAAAATAATGTAATTGCAAGTGATAAATATCGCAAACAAGTAATAAAGTGGACTTATTGAGTCCGAATTATTGTTTACAAATTGTGGTTGACCGGGACAAACAGTGAGAAATTTGCCAAATTCAATTTCAATCACAATTTGCAACCTTTAGTCCTTCAAGTTTTGATATGTATTTTATTTGGTCCCCACTTCTTGTTTGTTCATAATTTGTCCTTTTGTCCTCTTATTTGCAGTCCAAGTTCTTCAACTTTAGATTTTGTCCTCTTTAGTCCTCTGATTTCTTCTTTCATTTCAATTTAGTCCTATTTTATTTGCAATCCAAGTCCTTCAACTTTTGAATATTTGCAAGTTGATCCCCATATCCAAGTCTTCGAACGCCTTCAGTCATTTTTTTGCCTATTTTGCTTTGTTTTTCTCCAATTCCATCCGATCTCAAGTTTTGACCTAAAACAATTAAATCAACACACAATTAAGTAAAAAATCACTTAAGAGTACTTACAATTATCCACTTTTGATGGTCTAGATAAGTGTAAAATCACACTTATCAATATCACTTGATTGATTCCAATACATATTAGAGATCATTTCATCATGTTAACGATACAATAGTTCAAATATGTTCTTTGAATCACAAAAAAAAAGTAACATAATAACTTTTTACATAAGTTGACATACAGTGATAAATCTACATTTACCTCCATTCTGATTAATTCCCTTGATCGTTCCTGCTTCATGCACTCATATCTTGTTCCAAGATTTGTTAAAGTTGATTTAGCATCGTTTAAGTTCTTGAAAAATTAATTTTGGACTGTGCAACGCAATGACTCAAAACAAAGTCTCTATTGGAGAGTTCTTGGCCAATCTCGTTACTGAATTCATTGACTCTATAATGTTTGACATCATTGTGGAGAACCTGTTTGTCTTCATGTAAGCTCTAGACCACCTATGATGCCCGACATCTTTATGTTTGAACATGAATATATATTATCAATTATTTTACAAATATTTTGGCACATTTATATACTAATTTTGAGCCTATTTTACTATCTAGATACTCTGTATATGTTTGTCTATATTGTCCAAATGCCTCATTTGGATTTCAAATTCAAATTTTATGTAAGCTCTTGCAGTTGTGTTGAATGGTTGATGTATGAATTTAGCATTGTTACCAAATTTCTTCTTTAAATTCAGGAATAGGTGCTAACAACAAACACCATGCATCGCACTTCTATATACCTTCCTAACTGCATTTTCAATACCAATATGTCTATAAAAAATGACAACATAGCCATAACGCTCCTCGTGTGCTTCTTTCAGTCTTAGCAGAAGCCACTCCCACGAATAATTATTTTTTGAATCACCCATACCAAAGACAAGTATGAAAATGTTGTCATTGGCGTCCTGTGTCCATATGGTGAATAGAGTCCCACCATAACTACCTGTTAATGTACCATCAACTACGATAATAGACTTGCAATGTTTCCATCCTTTTATTGATGACCCTAATGCCACAAATTTGAACATGGACCTATTACCATCACCAGTCTCAATGCTCGTATACGATCCTGGATTTGATTGTTTAAGCATATGTAGGTATCCAGTAGTCTTCCATACAACATTTCCAGATCAACTCTTATTATCTCCAATGCACATTCACGAGCCCTCCAAGTCTTCTCATAACAAATAGATGTCCCATAATATCCCTTACAATGTCAGCTAGTGTATATATTGTCTTTGTAGAGATAAACTTGTACTTGATGCTATTTGTTATTACGGAACATGTAGCTTGTCTATAATCTCCTAACACTACGTTCAATGAGCATGTGTGACTATTCTTTATGTTTTTTATTTGGAACATTGTTGTCCTCTCGATTACCGAAGCTCTATGTCCCCATTTGCAGTTACTATCCAAGCACTTCAATACATATTCATTCTTTTCTGATTTATACATTGTGAACTGAAATATGTAGTTAATTGCGTAGAGTGCCACACTTGTTGTTAACAAATCCTTATTCCTGAAAATTGTATTTTGTTTAACATTTTCAATACTAGGTCAAGAGATCACATTGTATTCATTCAATAATTTGATCTGAATTACCTAAGTACCTCAAATTATCTTCATTACTATCCACTTTCTCAATATCCACACACAATGAAAATTGGTCAAATCAGATCTAGTATTTTTGATTTGTATATAGAAAGACATAGCTATCACTACAAATCTGAATGAGAGGGCCTTTGATTAAAATATGATATTGCACGGTTGTAGCATATTTTGACTGATTTGTTTTTATCTCATTCATTATCATCCCAACCAAGTTCACGTAAGTACACCCCAGCGAGACTATTAACCCAACCACTGAGTAATTATTGTAAGTTCGTGTTTGATCCCACTCACCTCCTTAATAAACCCGCACACTAACACATCACATCCGTGCATGAAAATTACAATTTAAAGTTATAGTTCGCTGCTAATATATATTCAAGCTACTAAAATGTTCCTTTCAATATTGAATCCATTATACAAGAATCTTATTGATCATATAGTCTGCACTTTTTGCATGTATCCTATTTTCTCATAATTTTATTTCCAACCAAACAGATTATTCATGCCTTGAGCATTTCAAAATCTTGATACTCAATAGGTACACATTTCAACAGCATTGCATATTAATTGTGCTATGTAGTTTACAAAGTTAAATTCGAATTAGACAAGTGACTATACTAAATTACTTTTGGGTAGTTGTCCAATTGTTACTCTATTATAATTTAGTATTTTTCTATATTATCTTCTACTCAATCACAAAAGCAGGACGTTGAAAAAGTTCAAAAAAAAAAAAAAAAAAATGATTATCATCAACAAACATTTTTCATATACGATATCCATGTCAATACTATGAGTTAGAATTTCTAAAGGTAATATTACAAAATTCAAAAGATCAGAACTACCAGTAATCGAATTCTTGCAAAATGATGGCAATATATTTCAACGAATCTTTTCTTCTACAAACCAAGAAACTAAAAATAGGTTGGAATTCACAGGTCTTTTTGTCTTTTGTGCTTAACCTTCCCAAAATTATTTGCTGCCTCTCCCAATTGATTATGATTTCGAAGGACTTCATTTTTTAATTTTGAATTTCCCATCATTTATTTGATAACTCTTGCTGATTTTGAATGGATGAGCGTTATCATTTATTGTTTGATTTGACAATGAGTGTTAATGTTGGACTGAGTATCATTGGCTTAATCATGGGCTAGTTTTAAAGCACAATAAATCTCATCTGATTAGATGACAATCTAACATTATTGTGTTTATTTTAATAGTCCATTAAAATTGAGATTAACATGTATAATTAGTGTACATATGTTATTAACCCCAAATCTTTGGTTAAACATGCTATTGTATTAAGGAAAAATTGTCTAAAAGTCATTTCTAAGTGACTTGTTTCAAATTAGGTCAAAACAAATTTCAAAATTGTCAATAAGTCATACTCTTCAACAATTTTTCATATTAATTTCAAAATTATTCATGTGATTCATATTTACCTTTGGCACTATTCCCACCACCACCACCACCACCACCACTACCACTGCCGCCTACGCCTACTTTCGATAATAGATTTCGAAAAGACTAACGACAGGGAAAAGCAGGAGCAGCATCATAATTACAGTATGGAGTATACAGAAAATTCAAGTAGGAATATTGAAGGGTTTGCTGGATTGGAAGGTGCAATTTTGACTCAAATATATGTTGTGATGTATTCTCCGGACCATATGTCACTCATATTTATGGTTGCAGTCGGGCCAACAATAGTGGTCATTGCTCTAATATTTATTATAAGACCTGTAGGATGTCACGAACAAGTCAGATTATCTGATGGATTTTTTATAGCATATGCCTCCTTTTGGCTGCTTATTTGATGAGTGTCATGCTTGTTGAAGATCTTGTCGATTTGAGCCACCTGTAATTACAATATTCACAGTGATTTTGTTTATTCTACTGTTTATCCCCATCAAAATTCGTATCACGTTGTGTTTTTCTCGAGAAACAAGAGTGCCAGCAGAAGAGACACTTCAGTCACAGAAATAAGAAACCTACGAAATATGAAGACGATACTCAAGAGATCATTTTTAGTGAAGTTGAAGATGAAAAACCAAAAGAAGTAGAAAGTGTGTATCTCCAACATTCATCACGTAGTAGGAGAAATTCTGAATGAAAATCTGATTGTGTGGGCAGAGGTGGATAAAATATTGATAAAGAGATTGAGAATATTGAAGAACAATTACACGTACGAGAATGTGAAGTTGCAGATGAAGTGGATAATGAAATTTCTCAACAAAAATATGTTATACAAAACAGTATCACAAAATATTTCTTTATATTGTTAGTCATGTGTGTTGTTTGATACTATATTATAAAAAACAATATCACAAAATATTATCATAATAGAAATGGTATAGATTTCGCATACATGCTCAAAATTTTTATTATAATATATTTTCAGAATGGTCTCGACGAACTGGTCAAGACCAGTCACTTCGTACGATGGATTTTAGCCATTTGAAGTCGTCTCTTTAACTTAAAATGGCAATTTTTAATTTTTCTTGTCAAAACAGTATCACAAAATATTATAATAATAGAAATGACATAAAATTCGCATACGTGCTCAGAATTTTTATTATAATATGTTTTCAAAATGGTCTCGATGAGACGGTCAAGACGAGTCACTTTACCACTACGTACGATAGATTTTACCCATTTGAAGTCGTCTCTTTAGCTTAAAATGACAATCTTTAATTTTCTTATCAAAACAATATCATACATCTTCTAAAACAGTATCACAAATAAAAGTATCTTAATATATTAGTATTATACATGAAAATATGTTATTCTTAAAATGCTCCATTAGTAGTACAAGTCCATTGATACTATTTGTATTCAATAACATTAACATAGATTAAAACAGTATCATAAATGTTTTACTAGTTGAAGTAATTAAATTGTTCTTAAAATACTCCATTAGTATTATAAGATCATTAATACTGTTTACATTCAATAACATTATCGTAGATTAAAAACAGTATCAAAGATAAAAGCATGATGTAAGTGTACCATAACACATTATATATACAAAAATAGTATCATAGACAAAATAGTATCATATATAAAACTAAGTACAAGATATTTTAATGATTGAACTAATGATAATGTTCTTAAAATGCTTCATTTGTAGTACAATATAATAAGTTTAAACATTGTCATAAATAATAGTATCATAAGTTAAAAAACAATATCATAGGTTGAAACATTATCATAATAAAACAGTATCAAATATAAAAGCGTGGTATAAGTATATCAATGTAAATTATATAAATAAAATAGTATCATATATAAAACAAAGAGATTGAAACAGTATCATAGGTTGAAACATTATCATATTAAAATAGTATCAAAGATAAAAGCATGGTATAAATATACCAATTCACATTATCTAAATAAAACAGTATGATAGATAAAAAGTATCATAGATAAAACAAAGAGATTGAAACAGTATCATATGTTGAAACATTATCATAATAAAACAATATCGAAGATAAAAACATGATATAAATATATCAATTAGAACGTCAACCCCAGTTCCCAAAGGGAGATTCCAACACCCAATACGATGTTATTAATCCGTTGGTAATGTTCGTCTTCATCTTCGAACCTACATGCCCGTATAAAGCTCTTCCTCTTCCTTTCTTTTAAAGTTTGAGGCCCCTCGTGTACCTGACGATCTCAGGTTTCATTCGCTTTTTGGCATAGCCAGAGCCCAACTCATAGTTGACATCAAAGACTTGGTAAGGTCAGAAAGGAACTAGTCAAATGAAGGGTTCTCCCTACCCTACGACTTAGATCCATTGAATTTGGATTTCAAAAATACTCCAACACTCCCTTTCAACAGGACTCTTGATCCTATCCTAACCAAGATGGCGAATGGTCATCGATAATAGCAATAGCTCGGCTCTTTCTTTCCATAGTCACGAAATGACTGGGTTAGTCGAGTGGATGGATGTCAGCACGGCGAAGGGTGGGTAGGCCCAAGCACCACACTACACGTATAGACGCGAACCCCCATTGTTACTGTACGTGCTATTCTCACCGCATACGGCTTGCACAAAGACTCCTAAATCCATCCCGAGCCTTTTCTTCCACCTCTCATCTCCAATCCTTGATCAAACTTACGTTCCCCAGGAGCTATGAAATGGAGGGTCGCCTATCGTATGTATCGGCTAGGCTTCGTCCCGAACCAATGAGGCATTCTGGCGGACGCATGCGTGTAGGAAGGCCGACGACTATATAAGCTAAAAGATTACGACTACAAGACAAGCCGGAAGCAAATGGCTTCTATTCTCGTTGGAATTGGATATAGATGGGGAATCTATAGATCGTAGTAGTTCGCCAACCTCTCTAACTAACATACGATACAATTTCACTTCACGGCACGGCCAAAAAAAAGAAAGAGCTTATTCACATTTATCTAAATAAAACAATATCATAGATATACCAAAGAGATTGAAACAGTATCATAGGTTGAAACATTATCAAAGATAAAAGCATGATATAAGTATACTAATTTACATTAATTCAAATAAAACAATATCATAGATAAAAATAGTATCATAAAACTAAGCACAAGATATTTTAATGGTTGAAGTAATGATACTGTTTTAATAGATTGAAACAGTATCATAGATTGAAACATTATCATAATAAAACAGTATCACAGATAAAAATATGATATAAGTATATCAATTCACATTATCTAAATAAAACAGTATTATAAAACTAAGCACAAGATATTTTAATGGTTGAAGTAATAATACTGTTTTAATACAGCATTATAAGTTGAAACATTATCATAATAAAACAGTATCAAAGATAAAAACATGGTATAAGTATACAACTGCACATTATCTAAATAAAATAGTATCATAAATACTATTGGCTTAATATATCAACATATTAAAGGTATCTTAATATTTCACTATCATTAAAAATAGAGATGGCAAATCATAGTTATCAGACCCGGCCCAGACATCGACTCGGACAAGGAGACGGGTCATCGGGTTTCTGGTTCAACCGGTGGTCTGGTGGTTGAACTGGTAGGTCAATTCATGTTAAACCGATAAGTCTATTTTTGTTAAATCATCACTATCAGAAATTTATTTAGCAAAATAAGTACGAGACTACTAGTATCATCAACTAATTATTGTAAAAAATAACATAAATTATTGTAATGAAAAAAAATAGACTAAAAAAAAAAGACTAAAAAAAGACTAAAATAATTTGAAATTTTTCATTATGTAATAACCCGGCCGGGTCACCGGGTTACGGGTCACCGGTTTACTAAAAAAATCGGCAGTTTTTTCGAGTCATAGCCGGTTCAATTGCTTAGCGATCCAATTAAGAGAACCGGACCGGTTGGACCACCGGGTCGCCGATTTTTTGGTTCAACCGACCGGTCCGGTCCGGGTTTAATAACTATGTGCCAAATAGTGTTTGGCTCGGCCCATGAAGAGACGGGTCGAGCTTAGTAAAAAAGGTGGGTTCGGACCGGACTGGGGTCCGCATGCCACACGGGTCGAGCCACGGGCCGGTTCGTGGACCCACTTGAAATTTAATTTTTTTCTGTAAAGTTTAAAAAAAAAGAAATATGGAAATATAATTGTTAATTGAAATTTTTGGTCCCCAACTTAAAGTTAGGGATCAATTTGGTCCCATTTAGACCACGGACCACGGGCCAAGTCCGTAGTCCACGGGCCAGATCTACGAGCCAACCTGTGGACTTTACGAGCTCGGCCCGTGTGTCAATTTACAGCCTGATCCGGGATCGGGTCCGTCGTTCGACCGGTCCGGGCCGGGCCGGTCCGTTTGCCATCTCTAATTAAAAACAAAGAAAAAATCAGCAAATTTCACTATCATTAGAAATAGTATCATATATTGAAACAGTATTAAACATTTTACTTGTTCTAACATAAAACCCTAACTCATAGTAACTACATTATAAAAAACTAGTTGAATTAGTTCATCCAAACTCCTTTCATTAACTGCATTGCATATGTTTCAATTGGAACAATATCTCAACATTTTCATGATTATTTTTAACTGAAAATGGTTTCTTTATACAAAAAAAAAATTAAAAAATATGTTCGCCTTTGAAATAGCAGCATTCGAATTGTTTGTATGCGGTTACAGATTACGGTGAGAAGAATCAAATACAAGAAGAAGATGAAAATTGCTAAAAGTAAATGGATGAGTTTCTAAACAGGTAGTGAGATGATTTTGTAGATTTTTACGTGTTTAAATGGCAGTTTTTGCAATTGGAGGGCATATTGATCTTTTAGTAATAAAGTATGACTTTAGTTGAATTAAAATTAGATCATTTGACTTTTTAGCCCACCATGACATTAACAGTGACCGGCCCAAAATTTTCCCTTGTATTAAAGTCAAAACTGATCGGCCTAGGTAGGCCTATATTGCTAGCCCACAATGCATCAGATTTGGGTACGTAGTTGGACTCGTTAGAAAGCAAACTGCTGAGGATCAGATCAAACCAGATGGGTTTATCTAGATCGTTGACACGGGTTTAACTACTAAATCAATTTCATATCAAAATTTAATTAGTGAGTGTAAACAGTCGCAAACTTGGTGATGCGAACCCGCGAAGAATTGAATCTCGGAACCCACAAGAAAGATTGATATGAACCCCAGGAAAGCTAAAATCAAGTCGCAAGACCTTGAGCCGATAATTTCTTGAATCAAAGAACCAAGTTTGAACGTCACAAAGATTTGCGAAGTCTTTGATAAGTTTTTGTTAGTTTAACTAAGAACAAGAAAGAAAAGTAAATCTCACTTTCAATTAATCTCTCAAAATCAAAGTTGTAAATTGTCTACAATCAAAAGTGCTTATATAGTAAAAAATAATGAAAAACTAGTCTAATTCGAAAATATAACTAAAAACTTATCAAAATAGAGTTCTAAACGAAAAAAGAAACAAAAATCTAAAAAATTCAAAATTTTCCCTGAAAATGCATTGGCGATCGCCCAGTGTAAGTCTGGGCAAACACCCATGCTTGACATTTGGGTTATGTCTTTACATTGAAACTTTGGACGACCGCCCAAAGTTTTGCCATGGTGATCGCCCAAGCCATTTTTCAGCCTCTCGCCCATTTTGGTCTCCAAACTTTAATTATGCTCATTTTGGCCCTTCAATTTTCCATTAGCCTCCCTTATGCCTTCAATATGGTCATTAGTTTGAGTCAAATGTACCAAAGGTCCATGACTCGCATCATCTCTTCCTTCCACAAAAGGATTTGACCTCGAATCATTACCTGTACCAAAGGGATAAAAATCACATTCCGTCCTCATATGCACCCAAACCCAATCACCAGGTTCAAAGATGAGTCTACGGCCTTTGCTGGCTTTAGCTATATATTGTTTATTCTTCTTTTTAAATTGTTTCCTTTGAAGCTCATTTATCTCATCTGGATTACTTCTACATGCTGGTCGTTTTGGAATAACAACTTTAGGTACAAAGTGAATTTGATGTTCAATGTTTCTAATAGGTGGTAACCTACTAGACATCTCTTCTAAAAATATATCATCAAATTCCTGTAGTAAAAAAATAGGCAAATTAGAGAGGGGTTTGTTAGTTTTGCTAATTACAATCTTGTTTTTTTTTTTTTTTTTCTCACTCATTTTCTTTTCTTATGCTTATACTTCACCTTTTCTTTTCTGATATTCCAAATCATCTACATTAATTTGTGCATGAAGAGCATGCTTCACAAATAGGACTTCACCTTCTACAGGGTACTCTACCCCATCATCCTCTAACTCAGACATCTCATCACTATCATCCTCAGTCTCCACTTTCTCTATTATCACGCAAAATCATTACCTTTTTGTTTGAGCATTGTGCAATATGCTTGGAACCCAAACATTTAAAACATTTAATATTCCTATTCTTAGAAGGTTGAAAATCTGACTTGAGTTTATTGTTGTTAGTTATATCCTCTTTTCCCTTAGGTGGTTTGGTCTCCTCTTTTGAAACTGCCCTATTACTCACATCATTACTATCCCATTTCGGTTTCCAATGAGGGTTAGATCCCGAAGAAAACCTAGCTGCCCATTTTCTTTTCAATTGCCTCTCCACCTTCATAGCCATGTGCACTATGTCCTCCAACTCCACATAGTGTTGTAATTCCACTACATTGGCTATATCCATATTTAACCCATTCAAAAACCTGTCCAATGTGGCCTCCATATCATTCTCAACATTGGCCCTAATCATGTCACATCCATCTCCTTACGGTAATCCTCTACACTATTTTAACCTTATAAGGTTCTGCAATTTTTGATAGAAGTCCCTATAGTAATGTAATGTTCAAATATTCTTTTCATTAGAGCCTTTAAATCACCCAAGTTTGTACATGCCTCTCGTGATTTGTCCTCCTATTTGTCACCAATTGATCCTACCACATTATAGCAATGTCAGTGAACTCAATTACTGCTGATTTCACTTTCTTTTCTTCTGAATAGCTATGGAAATCAAATATTAATTCTAACCTCATTTCCCACTCTAAATAGGCGTCAGGGTTATTCCTACATTGGAAGGAATGTATTTTTATTTTTATATTCTCAAGGTTTCTATCTACCCTATCGTGGCCTCTATAGTCTCCTCCTCTATGTGCCATTTCATGCCTATCTCCTCTATTCCTCATCCTACCTATATCACCTATATAATTATAATCATCTTCATCCCCAAATTCAGCCATAGAGTTATGATCACGCCTATCCTGTCTCCTAATATTAGGGATCCCGTGTTGTTGTTCCCTTAGTAAAGTTGTAATCATCGTATCATGCATATCTATTATATCCCCCATCTCTTTATTACTATCTCTCATCTCGTCAAACATCATGTTCATCCACTCAAATTTTTGTTGCATGGTTTTTAATTCTCTTCCCTAGGTGTTGATTCTTCATTATTAGAAGTTTTAGGACAAATAATTAAATAAAAAAAAATAACCTCACGTGTTTATACTCGTGTTTCACTCTATTTAGCTTTTTTCTAATAATAATCTCACCACTCTTACCTTTTACCTCTCTTTGTTTTTTTGCCAAGTTTTCTAAAGAACTAACCAAACTCAATCAGGAATTCTGTCTTCGCAACGTTCAAGAACAAGAATAAGGAAATAAAATACAACGAGAACGATCAAGAAGAAAAATCACAAAAAGAATAAGATTTGAATACTTAAACATCGGATGATGTTTCTTGCCAATTATAACACAAAAATCTAAAAGAACAACGTTTCTTGAATTTTCGTTTTTTAACTTTTGCGATCCAACGCAAGAAACTTAAAAGAATAAATTATCACAAGGCAAGAATTAGAAACGAATTAGCTTTTGTGCAAGAAAAGACTATATATATATATATTTGAATGATTCTCACGATATGATGAATGTGAACAAGAAAATTATCAAAAAAGACTCTTATGATGAATAACGAAAGAGGATATATATAAGAACAAAGAACCTAGTTTGAACGCCACAAAAATTTGCGAAATCTTTTGTAAGTTTTAATTAGTTCAATTAAGAACAAGGAAGAAAAATGAATCTCACTTTTAATTAATCTCTCAAAATCAAAGTTATAATTTGTCTACAATCAGAAGTGCTTATATAGTAAAAATGAATGAAAACCTGGTCTAATTTGAAAATATAACTAAAAACGTATCAAAATAGAGTTATAAACGAAAAATGAAACAAAAATCCAAAAAAAACTCCCCGAAAGCCCAGGCTTGACATTTAGGTTCTGCCTTTGCATTGAGGCCTTGGACGATCGCCTGTGCCATTTTTCAGTCTCTCGCCCATTCTGGTCTCCAAACTTGAATTGTGATAATTTTGGTCTTCAAATCTTCTATTAGCCTCCGATATATATTCAATATGGTCCTTAGTTTGAGTCAAATGTACCAAAGGTCCACGGCTTGCATCACTTGGGTTGTTAAGTTTGAAGATTATTATGATTTCACATAGTGATAATTTTGCCATATAGTTGATTTTATATTAAAATTCCACAATTACTTTTCAACATTTTAAATTCTAATGTAATAAATGTAACAAATATAACATACATTTTGTAAGAAATTTATAAAAAAAACGTAACAAATGTCACAACAGATGTTACTAAAGTAAAAATATTATTTTTAAAATAAAAAAAGTGAAATAGTATTTTCTAAATTCTTATATATTTTTTTTTATGGTATATGGTGAAACTATTCATTCCACATAACCATATTTTCTTTTCATTTAATTTCTTGCTTCAAAAATATATTCTTTAATGTAATTATTTCTCCATGAACAATGATAAAAATTTGGAAGAATTTCTTATTCAAACTTATTGTAAAAACTTAAAATTGACTAATGTAGTAGAATGTATTTATCAAAATACATTTTATTTTATTACAAGAGTTTTTATTAATTCAAATCAGCATGAACAACGCGCAAATAAAGACATATAATTCAACCAATGACAAACTGACAGAGTCTAGGTAGCAAAAGAAACAAGTTTGTGGACAACTCAATTCTCATTTCTAGGAACAAATTGGCAAGTGCCACCACCGGCCTCGGTGAGAAATGCTACAACATCATCTAGAATCTAGTAATAAATTGTCAAGCTGAAACCCAACCTCAAAATCCACACAACTTGGAGTGCATCACAATCTGCAGCATTAATATGCAACCCTTGATCTTTAACCAGTTGTAAGCCTTCCCAAAGAGCGATAGCCTCAACAATTTCAAGTGTGAAACTTTCCTGAGTCAGGAAAGCAATCATGATGCCTTTACAATCTTGGACCACGGTAATAGCCATCTTTGAATGACAATTCTGTTATTAAATTTTAAGACTCCACATGGTGGCTTCACCTACTCATCATTGTGTTGTTGCTCTTGGACATATTTAGCAAAGTAGGAACCAACTCTCTTTGCAATGAAATTTGTAATCTGAGCCCACTTCTATGAACAAATCTGTTTCGTCATCCCAAAGTAACTAGAGAACCTAGAAATTTTTTGCAAACTCAATTGTAGGTGACTATGAAAAATACCCAGTAGTGTGTCATGCAAATAAAATATAATGTGATCATTAATCATTTTTCACCAACACGTCTTCTTCCATACAGCCCTTGCAGCAAGAGAAGAGAATAAAGTACTCATCTTTGTCCTCTCACACTTGAGACACCCATCTTGAATCCCCTTTTGTCGCCTAACAATGTTACTACAAGTGGAGAGTAAATTGTGAACACTCGCCATATAAAAATTCAATTATTTTGAGTGATGGAAAGTGATGTTTGTGTCAAATTTCCTCTTCCACTAATGGAGGTGCTCATGGCCTAAAACCTGAAAAAAGTGGCAGGGATTTTCTCCTCTGTGGCCACTCCGCCGGAAAAATCAGTAAGGAAATATGAAGATATATAAAATTTATGTAGAGAGTGTGTACCAAAAATGTTCTTCTTCCCCCAAAAAAAAAACATGAAAGAGAATGACTTTGTATATATAGGCCTCTCTCCCAAGACACGTTGTATCCATTTCGATAGATTAGGGAAACACGTGTCTCTATTCCTAACATTGTAGCGCGTATGGGACGAAAAATATCTTTCAATTGCAATGTTTGTTAGCGCGCACGTGAAGAATCTTTAGGTCCCATTAAATCATTCTTATATCGATCGGCTGTGTGTATTCATGAGGGTTCAACTGACCATCTACATGCTTCCAAATCTCCCATCTTCTTGACCCTCTAGTCCTTAGTTTGGGTGTCTCTCTTCTTACTACTAGTAGGCACTTTGACCCTTAGTCTAGGTGTTTCTCTTCTTGGTGACTAGCAGATGATATATGTTGACCACCATCTTGTCATCAAACTATTTTTCCTTACCAGCAGGTGGTGTATGCTGACCACCGTCCTGTCTCTCTACTTCTTCTTCCTAGTAGGTGGTGTATGTTGACCATAGTTTGTCTTTCTACATCTTCTTCCTGACTGGCATTTGGTGTGTCCTGACCCACTGTATGTCTCTCTACATTTTCTCTCACTATCACCATAAGCTTCATACTCCTGAGCAATTTCATCGTTGATGAGTAGATTGCCACATTTGGCAAATCTACGAAGGTAGAGACATTTATTTCCATTTTTTTTTCACGCGTATTTTTTGTTGAGCCCCATGGCTCTTTTTACATTCAAGTATTTATGTATGTTAAGGGTCGAGTCCCCAATATCTTTTGAGTGTTGAAACTGGACTACTATGACTTGCATAAGCTTTTCAACAAGATCTTAATGTAGTTTGTTATGTCCATATTTGACTTGGGCTATCAACTCCAAAACCAATTCGCTTAGTCGGCCAAGTAGCTAGATGTCTTAGCATTTTTTGCTAACGCTAATGGATTTGGAAACCCACTACGTTGATCGAACAAGCTGTCTTATTTTTGGAGTATACTACGTCGTTGAGTGATTTACGCTACATTTGGATTTTAACTTGATTTGATCGATTAATAGATCTACTGTTGTACCCCTAGCCATTTTCACCTTTGGCCTTTAACTAGATTTACTCGATCGAGTGTTATAACCTTAGCCATATTCTGGCTAAGTATATTTTCAAGGTGACACTCGGTCACTCGACCAAGTGTTCCCTTTGCCTAAGCAAAATTTTGGAAATGCACTTGAGAAATAATCACACACGCATTATTTTAGCCAAATTTGACTATTTATTTTGAGTCCTTGGTGAATCGGGCCCAAATTATTTTTTGAGCTTTTTTGCCTTTCCACCAATATTTGTGGTTTACTCGCTCAATTGAGCAATTTTTGTCCCAACAAAATCTTTGGGTCAAGCAAGTGATTTAAAGCGTTAGCCAAATTTTTTCACCTTTTTAGCTAACAAATCAGTCAAATGAGTGATTTGGAGCATTATCAAATTTTTGGTCTTCACGCTTACCACCCCATCAAGTGCATGACTTAGTATCAAGGGGTGCCTTTTTTTCCTATCGCAAAAAAGTCACCGTACGACAGTAGTCTACTCCATTAGACTACCTTCTGCATATTATTGGACTATTCAGAAACAAAAGACAATTTAAAGAAAGCTTTATAATAGAAACTTTGAATGCATTGAAAATAACTTATTCATTGATTAACGAAAGTAGTAAATTACAATTACTGGTGTAGGGATGGGGAGGGGGATTGGGGGAAACACCAGTGAGGATGACAAGTCGATACCAACTGCTCTCTATAATACTTTAAGTAAGAAAAACTTAAGTGAGATGAATATACATTTAAAATATGGAGAATCATAATAAGTATTTACAAACAGTGGAGTTCTTTTACAACTGAAATGAATTATTAAAAATGAAAAGAAATTACAACTTAAACTAATATGTAAAGTGCGGCGAAAGTTGGGTGAATTGCGGCTGCGAGTAATTATGGTCCCCATTTGTTTTGGCAACGTCATCAGCACCTTCAATGTATGATATGCTTCAATTAGAGGTTTGAAGGCTCCAAAGTCTTTAACTTATTTCCAAGTATTTTCCTCACTGATGCATCATCTCTATTTCACCAAGTACTCTTGGTGGTTTTTTTGAAAGCCGATGATCAAGAATAGCTTCAGCAATTATCTTTCCTATTTTCTTCAATTCAAATTCATGTCAATTCGACTTATTTCTAAATGTGTCCTCCTTATCTGTAAAATTTGGTTTAGGTACACTAATATGGAGAATATTGTAGGTTTTTTTTACCATGAATGAAGTTCTACTTTGTATGCAATTTTTTCGATTTGCTTCATGATGTGTAATGGTCTGATATGTTTTGGCATCAATCGAGAATCCTTCCTTCTTATCTATTTATAAGAGTTTTTGTCAAAGATTTTAACCATCACCAGTTCTTCCATTTTAAATTCTAACAAACGTCGTTTTTGATTAGCATCCTTTTTGTACCATTTATGTGCTTCCACAATATTACTCCAAACAATTTCAATATTTCATTTCCATTTTTAAGATAAGCTTTCACTTGAGGAGACTTGGTACTTTGATCAATATCCACAGCATGAGGGAGTAACGGTTGCTAGTCAGTGACAATTTTAAAAGGACTCTTATTAGTGGAAGAGCTTTTTTGGGCATTGAAGCAAATATGAGCCGCATCCAAAAGTTTCATCTAGTTCTTCTGTGAAGTAAAGATAAAGTGCTGAAGTTATTCTTCCAATATAGAGTTGAAATGCTCTGTCTGTCATTTAGTTTGTGGGTAAAAACAAGAACTCACGAGAAAAGTTGAACTAAGAAGTTTGAATAACTCGGTCCAACATGTGCCAATAAATCGAGAATCTCGATCACTGACTATGTCTTTAGGCAGTCTCCAGTATTTGACAATATGTTTGAAGAAGCGTTGAGCGATCTCTTTGGTGGATACACACCTAGGTGCTGCAATGAAAGTTGTATATTTTGATAGACGGTCTACCATGACAATGATTGTGCCAAGATCTCCAACATTTGGCAAGCTAACAATGTAGTCTATCAATATACTCTCAAATGGCCTAGTTGGGATGGGAAGGGGATTTAGCAAATCTATCTTTTTTGAATAATCTGCATTATCTTGCTGATAAACCAGACAATATTTTACATAATTCGCGTTGTCATCCCTCATTTGCGGCCAATAGTATGCATGCTACAATAGCGTACAAATGCGTTACTCTCCAGGATGTCCTGCCAAAAGCATGTCGTGGCATTCTGTAATTAAAGATTTTCTCAGATCTCTATCCTTCGGTACATAGAGACAATTTTCTTTTGTCCTCAGCATACCCTCATCCAGACAGACTGTAGAGTATTGCCCTACTTGATGATATCGACTAATATTGTGTTGCAAGGTCCTTGTCCATAAGTGTCCGTATTTGGTCTCTTATATTTGTAGTAACATCACTCTCCAAATAAGTGGCCATTGAACATATAGCAGCTAAGTCAGCCTGTCGACTGAGTGTATCTGCTACATAATTGCAGTACTCCAGCACAAAATTGATCTCCTAAAGAAGTTCCTGCCAACAAACCTGCTCGCTCAAGAGTTTAAGTTGGGGCATGAATTGACTATCAATGTTATTGTTGGACTTCACGATGAATAGAGACACAATCACACAGTAACGCCATACTATGAAGCAAGGACTACTGCCAAAAACTTTTTTTCACTCGCTGAGTAACGACACTTTGCATTATTCAGCTTTCGGCTCTCGTATGCAACTTGATGCCCTTCTTGCATTGGGACTCCTCCGAGAGCAAACTCTATTGCATACATTTTCCCTTCAAATGGTTTACTCATATTTGGTAAGGCCAACATTGGATTCGTCCATTTAGAAATCTTCAATTTCTCAAAATCGGGTGACATTGTACCGACTAATCCCAATATTTTTCCTTCTTTGCTAATTCGTTCAGTAGTAGTGTGATCTTTGAATATCCCTTCAAAAATCTTCGGTAATAGTTGGCGAACCCTAGAAATGAACACACATCATGTACGTCCCTTGGCAGTAGCCAAAATTTGGTAGTCATAACCTTTTTCATATCTATACAGACTTTTTCTTACTCAATAATATAACCTAAGAAGCTGATTGAGATCTAGGCCAATGAACACTTAGATTTGCATAAAGTTCATTCTCCCGTAGCCGAATAAGTACATTTCTCACATACTACACATGTTCTTCCAGGGTCTCACTGTAAATTGAAATGTCGTACAAGTATACCACCTTAAAGTCATCCAGAAACTTGTGAAGTACCTGATTCGTCATTGTGCAGAATGTTGATTAAGCATTTGTCAAGTCAAAAGGCATAACCATGAATTTGAATGCCCCATATATGGTTACCATTGTAGTCTTCTTTTCATCACATTTCTTAATTAGAACATGTCAATATTTGGACCTTAGATCAATATTTGTATAATAATTTGCCTTGCTCAAAAGGTTGAAGCACAAGTAGAATTGGATAACTATTTTTTACTATAGTTTTATTCAGGGCTAGATAATCACAGCACATTCGAAGAGAACCATAAACCTTATTCTAGAGCTCAATATGACGATGTCACAGGCATGATAATCCCACTGTCCAGCATTTCAGTCAATTTTATTCTAAGCTCCTCGAGCTCAAGTAGAGACACGCGGTAGGGCACTCTAGCAGGAGGCTTGGAACTAGAATAAGCCCAATTTCATGATCGTTTGTCCTCTTTAAAGGCAATCTCTTTGGAAATTCGTCCAGTATAACATTTTAAAATTCATGCAGAAGCCTTCTAATAGGTTTTAGGATACGACTAGTCGCTTCTTCAATCTCTTCCAAATTGAAGAATGCAAAAAAAACGAGGGTTCATTCTATTTGTAACCTTTACTAAACTACATAGTTGAGATACTCTTCTCAGCCATCTTCTCAACTAGTATGGGGATGGCACATGGCTTTCTCTCCATCATCATCAACGACTCAAAATATGGCAATATTGTTGTCTTCGTATCCCAAAGAAACTCCAATCTCAAAATCCGTTTGAAGTCGTCTATCTAAACTTTTGACAAATTAGTTTTCCTTTCAAAAAGATTAGCTTTAATGAGCACAGATTTGGCTACTCCGGCAATCAGTTGAGCAGCTTATTAGATCGCCTTGACTTTCCTACTACCTTTCTCTAGTACAAGCCCTAGGCGTTCTACTTTGGTATTTGCAAGGTAGTTGTGAGTAGTATCATTATCCATCATGGCCTTGAATGGCTTCCTATTGATCTTTACATCAATGCACATCAAGCATTTAGCTCTACAAACATTGGGTTTTAGCTATTCTTCTTTTACCTTTTTTTAGGAGAACATCTTCCATTTTAAAAAGTTGGTGCGATATTATGCTGCACTGATGTAAGAATGCCTCCAACAACATCCCTCTCCTCTTCATAATCAGTTTCGCAATGACTATTGGCATGTGGGACATTTTTCTTAGAACCTGACACTCCACCTATCAATTGACTCAACGTATTCATAAACTGTTTTTGTAGGCAATCATTAATAAGGCCCGTTGCATAAAAGCATTCATCCTTTCTAGAAGTAGTACCTGATTTGCTCTTCGGTGCCTTTCCTTTGCTAAACTTGTTTTAATGGCCACCCTGATAGTTGCCTTGACGGATTTCCTTATAGTAGGAGTAGCGTTCTCACCCGTTTGAGCTCAAGGTAAGCTTGAAAGATCTATTTCCTATCTATTTGGATTGGCTATTTCTTTGTAGCCAATCATTTCTAGGTTCAGGTTCAGATTGATAGTCCATCAAGCATTCTACAGCTCATATTGTCGTACTTAAATTAGTCACCTTTTATCTTTTGAGTTCAGTTCTTACCCACTGTTTCAGCCCTTCCATGAATGTAAAGAGATCATCCTTTTCTAACATGTATCGAATATCCAACATATGCTTTAAGTTTTTACGTAGTCCCAAATGGAGTTGGTATATTCTAGTTCTCATAGTGCCCACCGGGCTTGATAATCTCATAGTTGCATTTCCACGCAGATACATAGTAGCTTTCGACACCATTCTTGCCTCGTCTTCAATAGAAGCCGCAAAAAAGTATTGTTCTTTGTCAAACAAGAAGTTTTTGACTTCTTTCGCATCACGTGCTCCTCTGTAGGTGCGTGTTGCAAGGATTCTGAGCCGCCTAGGTGCATACTCTTGTGCAGGGCCTTACCCATTGCCAACTGCACATTGAAGTATCCGCAACTAAAATCTCAATGTTTTTATTTCTCGTTGCAGATTGAGAATTATTGCAGCAATATCAGACATCGCTGCTTAAATCGTTCGACTTTCATCCAGTTGGATGTGTAATTCGCAGATCTCCAATTCTACCATCTCAATCATTTTCTCAAGGGTGTTGACAGCATAACATAACTTGGCATTTTGCTCATCAAGCACATCCATGCATTGTTTAGTACTCTTGATCTACCGCCTCAATGGTGTGTCATGTATTCAAATCTATTGCTTTCTAATTGATGGTTTTTAGCTGCAACTATGATATCAACTATCATGAGACACTTTTTAATCTAGCGTAGAAAGTGGCACTGTATGGTAGTAGTCTTCTATGCTAGACTACATTTTGTATATTCTCAAAAGATTCGAGAACAAAAGACAATTTAAAGAAAGCTTTACAACAAAATATTTGAATGCGTTCGAAAGAAAAGCAATAAATTACAATTGTTGGTACAGGAGACGAATACCAATGAGTTTGACAAGACTTTGAATACCAACTACCTCCTATGATAACTTAAGTAAGAAAAACCTAAGTGATATGAATAGACATTTAAAAGTTGATGAATCATAATAAGTATTTGCAAATGGCAATGTTCTTTTACAACTAAAATAAACTTTTACAACTAAAAAGAAATTAAAACATAAACTACTAATTACAAAGTCTGGCCGAAGTTAGAAAAACTACGGCTGCGAATGGTCAGGGGGCTAAGTATAGATGCGGTCCTAATACTTAGATCCTTCTTCATGCTCACTACCCGGTCAAGCAGGTGATTTGGATGTTAGCCATTTTTTGGCTTCTTCTCGCCCACCACCTGATCGAGTGGGTGATTTAGAACATTCTTCAATTTTTGTTTATGGAGAGATTGAAACAATGTTAGTTTGTTTACACTTTTAGTCCTCTTAGCCACGGTGTGGCCAGAGATCACTGTGTACTTATCTTTACTCTACTTTTGCTCGTAGCACTTCATGGATGCGCATTCACTATCTAGGCTTCTTTTACTTTAATTGTTCGGTTTGAGAATCTTTGAACAATTGTCATCATCCTACGTCTAGGCAGGCTTTAGTAGTAGGTATACTCAACCTTCATGATCGACTGGTAGTAACACTGGCCTTTCGGCCCTTTGATGTTGGCTGACTCCCACAGGACGATTGATGGCTCTCCATAGCCTGTTGGGTACTATAAATATTCTTTAGAACTCATAACCTACATGTATATGTAAGGCGTAGAGTCGATGAAGGCCTATATGCCAAGAATTGGTTAACTGAGGAGCATCTGCCGATCGACTCTCTAGGGTTTGATCTTTTTTTTTTTCTTATCTGAGCATCGAGAAGTAAAGCAAGTTACCAAGCAGGCTACATCTAAGGTCGCTAGGAGGGTACATCCAAAGAGAGCGATGACGATAATCCCCCAGCATAACGCGACTGTCTATCTTCTTTTTTGAGTCTCTTTCAACTTTTGTTCACGTAGAGGTTAAAACAGTATTAGTCTATTTCAAACTTTTGGATACTAATGGCCTAGGATGTTAGCAGGCATTATCATCTATTTACCCTTGCTTTATTCTACGTTATTAGTATCTTATGAAATATTCTTTGTGTTTAAGCTTTGTTTTCATATAGTATTTTTTCTTTACTGACTATTTGACCTGACAAACTTGTTATTCTACCTAAGGACCTTTGGACCCTTATGCCAAGTATGAAATGATCATTTTCAAGAGATCTATCGATGGTTTTTTGCCATGCCCACTTGGAAACACATGATTGGTCGGCACCTATTGTCTGTCGATCCTCTGTGGCAGTTGACCCTTTGGATCAGTCAATTACTTTAGTCAATGAAATGGTCGACCATGTGGCCCCCAGGCCTACAGACGTTGAGTCACAACTTCGTATGGATCAATTGAAGGTTTGCATATTGCCAAACTTACCACTTTGTCATTTTTTGATCTACTTTCGTCCACCTTTTTGGCAATTTAAAGCGTTAACCACTTCATTTTTTTTTCTACTATCCAACTTCTCAAGAAATTTAATGCGTTAACCACTTATAATTTTTTATTAGCCTACCATATTACTTTCGAGTGATTAAATGTGTTAACCACTTGTGATTTTTTATTCACCTATCGCTCGACTTTTCAGTCTATTTAATGCGTTAACCATTTGTAATTTTTTATTTGCCTACCGTCCGGCTTTTCATGTGATTCAATGCGTTAGCCACTTTGTGGTCTTTTGGTTCACCTACCACCCTACTTCTTGTGCGATTTAATTAGTTAACCACTTGGTGGTTTTCTGTTCACCTTCTGTCTAGCTTCTCGAGCGACTTAATGTGTTAACCACTTTGTTATTTTTTTTGTTCACCTATCGCCTAGCTTCTTAAGCGATTTAATGCATTACCCAACCTTTGGTCGCCTACTTCTCAACTTACCAGGAAATTTAATGAATTAACCAACATTTGGTTTAATTCGCCTACCGTCCGGTACTAGGCAATTTAATGTGTTAACTAGTTATGGTTTTATATTTGCCTACCGCCTAGATTTTAGGGTGATTTAATGTGTTACTGTAAGCCCCTATTTTGACGCTTCCAATTACTTCATTCAGCATTTCCAATTTAGGTTCTGACTCGATAGGAGGGTGCCCCACTACTTTAGTATTTTGAGAACTAGGTATCCCTTCTCAAAAGTTATGGGTTTCACTTGTCGATCAAAGTATTCTACAGCTTTCCACTTGTACGTTGCAATCTTCATAGCTACATTTTCTATCATCCCTTAAGTTGGTCAAGTTCGACATCATCATGTGTATAGGTCACCCAACTAGATCTTCTTCATTGAATGTTATGTGACTTCTGCCCAGTGCTCTGACTACCAAAATGAAGAAATTCAACCACGCATGACTATTATGATGACCTATGTCATGGGATCCAACCTTTTGATTTCCCTTATCATCTCTTATCTTCTGGCTGTCTTATGACTTTAACTTATGGGTTTTAGGTTCTGTACATTCTCTCTTAAGCTTTTCGTTTCCCCGTCACTTCTTGAACATCCACATACTTGTCTCATTTTCTTAGAAATTCATGCATTAACACTGGGGATTTTTTTAAAGAGACATTTTAAATAATCGATTCAAAGTTGTATTCATTATAATCATGACTACAACTTGCATTTGAAGGTCCATGGTTCCAACTGGGACTATACATAAGTGAGCGATGTCTCATATTTTTCCTAAATGTCCCAAATCCAATCTCTAGCTTCTCTTGGTAAAGTTAGGGAGAAAGACCGATACATTAGTGCATCTGGTGCAGCGTATAGCCTCATCATATCAATGAAGTTCTGAAGGTGTCAATTGGTTATATGATTCCAATGAATGCCTCTATCATAAGCTGTATAAATCATGTAGAGAGATGCACAACCATCATTTCATCCAACCTTTGTTCAAAGTCTATTATTTGAGAAGACACGAGTGATGGTGTGTCAAATGACTAGGACCCCTATCGGATGGTGCAATACTTGACCGACTGAAAATCTCCTTACAGAGTGAGGGTGCTCAATCGACTAGAGCTCCTATTGAAGGGTAGGGTACTCGATCGACTGGAGCCCCTATTGGAGGATAGGTTGGTTGATCGACTAGAGTCACTAGAAAGTAGTGTGTGCCGACAACCGTCCTGTCTCTCTACATCTTCTTTATTACTATCATCAGAAAGATTCCAAAACTTCTTCCACTATCCAGCCATAAAATTAGTGCTCGATCCCACCCCATTCAACCCCTCATTCAACAGTTAATTATTTCCACTACCAACAATATAGCTGCAATGTCTATAAAACTTCCAAATGATCTTGTTTGGTCGTTGTCATGCACTTAAGGCAATTTTTTTGAATCCTCCAATGGTCACAAAAGTAATCTTTTTGGTCCACAAAATATTTTTAAAAAAAAGCAGTTAGAAAACTAAACCAATATGAACTCCCCCTCTCTCCCCAACTTCATTTTTTACAACTCTCCACCTTCTTAAGTTCAAATTATTATAATTTTCATATTAGCTCATTTATTGTGCAATCTAAAGTTCTAGTGTTTCTATTGCTTATTTGAATTATTTCTTATGTCTAATTGTAGTATAATTGTCTTTATTCTACATTTCTACTACGCCTATTTATACCAAATGGAGGACACTCTAGGAACTGATCACCAAATATATGATGATTTCAGTAGTCTTATTGATATTCCAATTCCTGTAGAATTGGATGATAATTATGGGAGCACGAATCCAATTGATTTGGAAAATATTGAAGAAATTTGAAAACACATACCTAGACAACTAGCGGTTCGAGTACCAAACGACAAACTAAAAAACAAAAGGCCAGGTGTTGAAAACATTTCAATTTAATGCTCCCTAGTACAATAGTAGACGAATATACATAGTACAAAGCAGTGTGTAAAACTACAGAGAGGAGTTCTTGTGGAAAAATGGTGGGGGCATGACCCATCTAAATAGATACTACCCGAAGTGTCTGCTCAAACATAGAGGGTTAGATACTAATTAGGTGCAACTCTATTTTGAATCTCCTGGTGGAACTTCCAGTTCTACTCCTAATCTTAAAAATTGGGTGTATTCACAAGAGAACATGCGCCGCGAAAGTATGACGATGTTGGTGGTAAGTGGTAAGTTTTTGCTTAGCTTAGTGAAAAGCGTTTACTTTACCAACTTCATACAAAGGTATCTCCAACCTAGGTACAAATCCTTTTCTAAAAACACTCTTCGTTCAGACATTATTAGCTTATACAATAAAAAGAAAGAACAGCTAATATGTGGTTTAAGTAATTATTCTGATGTAACTTATGGTCCGATAATAACCATAAATGATACATGACTGCAAAAAGATTATTTCCATCAGAATAATTGACTACCCTCATAATAAAAGTAATATTTTTAATATTTTAGTGAGTATTATTCAAGAATTTAATTGCAAAAAACAAAAAAAGAATATGCAGTTTTACTTTTGACAATGCTATTATGGACTAAAATTTATATATCAACAATTACAAGTAATTAGGTGTGCTATAATTTTATTACAATCTCACCTGGCCGAAAATAAGCATTCGATGGTATGTGTGTAGAAAATTTACTTGTAGTAAAAACATTCTTCACATGTGTATACCATAGATGGAACTCTACTTATCTTATGATTGCATTGTTATAAACATTGCATCGCTGCATATTATAACGGGCGACACTCACACGGTCAGAGTATGATTTACAATCATATTATTGACAAATTTCATCCCATGTGAGAAAATTTTGAAATTTTTTTTTCGACACCTCAAACGCATGTTCAGGCGTTCTATCTGTTAATTTTCAACTATTTTTATTATATTGCTAATAATTTTAATAAGTATATATAATTTTTTATTTTATCTAATATTATAATCCGATTGAGTCCCTAAATATTGAGAATAATTGCATATGTTATTTCTATTAGCGTCTTCTATAAATTTAGAGAGTACAAAACATACTTTGTCGGTAATTTAAATAAATTAACTCATGAAATCCACTAACGTACAATAATCTAGAAAAAAGTTTATGTGACTTGTATGAGATACACGTGAAAAAGACCGAAAGGAATGTTAGACGACCCTATGTACTAATAGCTTATTCGTCGTCAATTGACAATAATGATTTATGGAGTTACCTTTGTTCAGCTTGAAGAACTCAACATTCTGGTAGTTCTTTTTCTATTTTCCATGCTACAAATGTATGAACAGATATAAGTGACATACCATTAGAGTTAGTTATTTATTTTACTAACGACATGCATAGTATGTTAGATGAGGAAAAGGAAGAGGAAGAAAATTTTAAAATACTAAGATGATGGAGACATAATGAGTATCAATACTCAATTGTTTCTATTATAGCCTTGATCTACTAAAACCTCATGTATCTACTGTAACACCGGAGTCTGCTTTTAGTGTGAGTGGCAGGGTTCTATCTGATTACAGATTAAGACTCTTAAAGTAGCCGTATTAAAGATCTTAATGTATCTAAAGGACTTAAAGGAGGGCACAACTTCAATTTAAGATAAAGTGGACAGAATAATAGTTAAAAATTTTGAAGATTTGTCTTCATAATATTTAAGTATTTCTTGCATAAATTTCTTTAATTTTTCTTACATTTACAAAAAAATTGTACACTTAACAACTTTTTCGTATACAATTTTAACCCCACATACACTGAATGTAGCCAGTTCCAAGTCCAAAAAAAAGAAGAGGGTTTCAACTGTCAAATTTCTCATACCATATTTCATTTTGAATTTTTAAAATCCCCAAAAAAATTGCATTAAATAAAAAACTAAAAAATCTGAGTTGTGCTCGTGTGCGGCTCGGCTTGGCTAATGAGGCCCACGAGCCATGGGCCAAACCGAGCAGCTCTCTAGGAGACGAGCCGAGCTCATGCTCAACTTATCTCAACACGGGCCGAGCTCGGCCCATTGCCATCTTGTGATAATAGAAGTTTAAGGTACAGTTTGATTAGGAGGAGTTGAAGTTGTGTACATGTTATTATTAAGTGTTCTAGATGATACATATTGTTATGGTATTTACAGTGGTACCTTTCCATGAATGCACTTGTGAGTAATTCCTGAACTATTTCACCACCACTGACAACGCAAGACCTTGGATTCATTGTAGCATTACATAACGTGGGTGCATCCCGATAAGAATATTACATATCAAGTCTAAATATAAAGTGACTTGTGATCATATTAATCTTGTTGAGATGGAGTTGAATTTGTTGATAAGTGATCTCTACAGATTGCTGCATATGGAAAAGATTTTGTGAAGGCATCACAAGACACTTGGGATCTATTTGAGAAGAGAGAAATGGAACCGATTGTCGACTCTGATATAACAAGTGCCATTTGCTTTCTCACTGAAGTTTGCAGTGACTCAATCTGTGTAATTGTTGTAGCTTCTTGGACAGCCACAGTGCACCGTGGTTACACCGCCACCCTCTCGGTCCTAGCTGCCTTCATCGGTTACCTAATGGTTAGTCGACTCAACCTAACCAATAATAATTGAATCTTTTCTGTATATTTAATAATGCATTAGTTAGAGCCTTAAATCAAATTGAGCATTTTTATTCAACAGTTGCTTGTTTAACATAATTTTATTTATAATGTGGCAGACTAGGATTGTCATGGTGCTACCCCATGCCTGTGTGAGTTGTTACTGCTATGCTGAGAATCCTGAAAATAGGCTATTTGATAAAACAATACCAGATCGCATCAACTTGATAAAATCCGGTCGTGATGTGGTTGTACCAACGCCTAGGATTCCCCGACGATTCACAAGATAACTCAAAGTTCAGATATTATGCTCTAAATGTAAGTTAAAGGGACTCGTATATCCATGTCGAAGGCATACATATGATGATCTAAGTGCCGAATTATTAAAATCTAACGTCTTTTTTTCTGAAATTAAGCATTGATTTATCATTCTATTGTTCAAGAATTTAGTTCCATCGATGAGTACTTCAACCCTAAACAACTTCAAGAAACTAAAATTTGTTCTCAATAAATTTAAGGTCGACTACGCGAGTCCTTTTTTTATATTAAGTCCGATTCATTTCTAGATCAAGCAACTAGATGGTGGTGACGTGAGTGTTGAATGTTGAAAGTTTGATCAGTATTGGATGCTTTTGAAATGGGAGGGATAAATAGTGCCCA
This sequence comes from Forsythia viridissima, assembly GCA_030279155.1. NCBI lineage: Eukaryota > Viridiplantae > Streptophyta > Magnoliopsida > Lamiales > Oleaceae > Forsythia > Forsythia viridissima. The sequence continues at coordinate 21,502,764 of CM059035.1, read as the reverse complement.
CTGAGATTCCCATCAACAATGATACAAAGACAAAGTGTCTTTTGGTCTGTCTTTGTTTGGGATATACTTTTTGGGTATAGTATCTTTCATGTACCCACCATTATTTTATTGTCATTATCTTAGTTTGTCAAGTCCTTTATTAAGTAATTACATGTCATTCTTTAAGTACTCTTGTATAGGAGCTCATAATGCAAAATTTTCTCCTTATTTTAGGGTCCGTTTGACAGAGATTATAAACTAGTTTATAAACCAAAAATGATTTATTTGAGTTGAAATTGTTGACTTTTTATGTTAAAAGTGCATTGAAAAGCTAAAAATGACGGTTAAAATAAACTAAAATTGATTTATAAACCATGTCAAACAAGCCCTTAGTTGAACTTTGTCATAAAAGGTAGCACTTTTCTTGGTATATTCTGTAAGGTTCTCTGTACAGTAAAAGATTTAGAATCAAATGTGATCTTGATGATAGAGGTTGTCACTAACTTAAAAATAGGTAAAACTTATTTTTTATTTTCAAAAATATTTGAAAATGTGAATTTTTTTTCTTTTTAAGTAAAAATGTTACTTGTTTTATAGGAAAATTTTGCCTTAATGTCAAATAAGTAATTTATTTATTTTTAATTTTAATCAATAAAAGAATTTCTTATTTTAAATTTAATGTATTTACTTTTAAGTAAACTTTAGTGTAAATAGCAATCGGTGTCTCTAACCTTTATTTTCTTTTGTACTTCTATCTCCATTTATTTTTTCTTGGCAATGCCATTTCCAACCTTTCATTTAAGGGCGTCCACTGCCCCTACTAAGTGGTCATGTGTTATTCACATGATCAATTAAGCAAGGTCATTAATGTTCAAACACTACTTAAATCGGGTAAATAGCAATTACCGTCTCCAACCTTTACCCTCTTTTTGTAATTTTATCTTGAACCCTTTTTTTTTTTTTTTTACAACGCTATTTTTCAACTTTTCTTATATTGGCATCCTCTACCCCATTGACAGATTCAATCCAAAAAAATTGTTATGTGATCGTGTGCCACTCATGTGATCAATTAAGCTGGGGATATTAATGTCTAAATACTATTTAAATAGGGTAAATAGCATCCACTGCCCCCACAATTTTTACTCTTTTTTGCACTTCTATCCTCAACCTTTTTTTTCTTGACAATGCTATACCCAATCTTTCGTATATTGGTGTCCTCAGTCCCTACCAACAAATTCCATCCAAAAAATATGTTATGTTGTCACGTGCCACTCACTTGATCAATTAAGCATAATGTATTGTTGTCAAAATTAAATATAAAGATATAAAAAAGTTAGAATTTAAAAATAAAGATATAAATAAAACGTTCATCAAGAAGTAATCTTTTCTAAACCCTACCACTAACACCTCAAACCAATACATCAATGATTATCATCAGAAGTGTCGATCAACCAAACAAATTGAAGATAAAGGCTTAAGGAATAATAAGACGAAATGACAACCAGTCGATGAAAGGAATAGGTGGTGGATGGAAAAAAATGTGGTAGTCGAAGTCGTAGCTGATGAATCGCACGCCACAAAGGTAATTAGGGTTTACTGTGTATGTTATTCCATTTTTAATACAGTCATTTGGAGAAACATTAGGCATAGGGTGCTCGCACCGGACTAAGATGTATTATTTGAACTATGATGTATATTTGTGACAATGAATGTTATTCTTGTAGCTGTGTGACCGAATGTGATTATCTTAATTGAAAAAATGTAAAATGTCTATCTCATGTTATTTTTTATTTTGCAAAACCTCCTCCTTTAAGTCGATATTGAGAGATAGACATGTTATGATTTCAAAATTTACTATTAAAGATGTAAATTTACAATTTTCATAGTCACATTGGCCACTTTGTCTCAATATGAAATTTGCGATGAAATTAAAAATAAATGCATAATTTTATTTATATCTAATCTCACATCGTCTATAAATAAAAGTCAGATGATGGAAAAATATTCGTCATTCATCACATAAGTAGTTTATAATGCTGGTCAAATAATTCACAATAAAATTATACATGATATAAGAACTCAAAAAATTAACAACCAAGGCCACAACTAATTTTTTTCGTTTTAGATTAAAATAATATAACCACCACGAACGATTTAAAAATTTGTTGGACAATATTCAATCAAATACTCTTATTCGCAGCCACACATCTAAGCCACAAATTATGATAGCATATGGATTACAGTAGTCACATTAATTATCATTCGTGATCACATTTTGTACATACAGATGCTCAGTAAGCCGCCAATTTTTGCCTCAATATAGAGTGCGAAATTCGTCACAATATTTGTTAGCAAGCAATTACAATCCACAATATTATTATCCAATCAACTAACACTCAAGCCACAATTTATTTGTAGTGAATCACAAATCGACTATAAATAAAGGCCATATGATCAAAAATCTTCGTCTCGTGAAACATTACTAGCTAAAAAATGTTGGTCACACTATCATGAATCAATATTATACGAGTCAACTTTCATGAAATTATAACATATGAAGCCACACACACCACACACACCAGAGGTCACAATCATCTAATACAAGCTACAAAATTTTTTCACCATCACTTAAAAAGATGGCCACATTTCGTGACATAAGAGTCACAAAACAGAATAGTAGTCACAACATACAACAATTTTATTTTATTGAATAAAGAATCAGTTATAATAAGAATGAGTTAAGTATTTGGTAATTTTTTGTTTTAGAAGTATTGTGTTCTAAAATCAGTAGTTTAGCATTTGGTAAACAAAAGTGATTTATTGTTGTTTTTGTATACAATTCTAAAAAAGGAATTTACAAAACTAGACAAATGCAAAATTTGATTTTTGAAAACAGAAACTTTAAATAACATTTGCAAAAATAAAAATTTTTAGATGCAAAAAGTCATATATATATATATATATATATTCTTTTGCCAAAATGACAAATTTTTATTTTCTGGCTTCCAAGAAAGCGACCTTGTAACGACCCAAAATTCATAATTTTAATAAATTTATTTTAGATCTGAAAAATAGAATGAAACAAGGAATTTACTTGAGTCTTCCCGAAAAGTGCCTCAAAAAGTCGTAACATTTAGTATTTAATTTAAATCCAAATAATAAAAATGGGAAAATTAGATTTAATAAATTATGAAGAGACTAATGTGAGTCAAATTGAGAATTAACAATTCATGTAAGGACTTGATTGATTAAAAGTGCAAAGTTGGGTTGGAACCCAAAAAGTTGAGAAAAATAAAATTTTAAACATTTTTGGATAAGTCAAGCAACCATCTTTGGTGCATCGTACGAATTCTGTTTTGGTCAAAATTTTACGACTCTAATGGTGTTGCAAAGTATACAACAAGGCCTTTGAAAATGGTACCAAATACACCTAATTTCGACAAAGAAACCAGTCCCGATAGTTAATGCTAAAAGCGTTCCAGAAAATGAGAATTCTGGAAATAGTTAAGAAATTCCAGTCAACCATGTTTGGATAGCCATTTTTAGAACGGTGTTATAATTATTGTGGTACTCTATTTTTTACGATTCAAATTGCGTTGCGAAGACCTCCGTAAGATCTTCGAGACGGTATAAGAGATGTCAAAAAATAAGTAAGTATCGACCTTTAAAACACAACCCACAAACGGGTCCAGAAAGTAAGAAATCTGCCAATTTTTATATTAAACAATTGGCAAGTGAGCTAATAAAAATTTGCTCGAGAGATTTGTCCCCAAGATGCCTTCCCTAGTGTCCCTATCACACTCTACAAAAACTATAGGAAAATAAAAAATCATTACTTGAAGGCCAAGTAAAAATTTTATGTAAATCCAGCAAACTTTACAAGTGGCACAATGAGAATAGAATTATCTAAGAGAGGAGGTGAGTCAAGATCTAAAATCTGAAATAAAAGAGTTTGGTGTGAAGTCCCCTAAATTAATAAAGAAATCTCCACACCCGAGTCTCAAGGACCCTAAACGAAAAGTAGCAAAAGTGGAACAAAAACCTTAGGTTTCATGGTGGAGGAAGTTATATCTCAGGGGCTGAAAACTTAGTTTTCAAAATAAAAATATACTTCATACCTCTCTGTCCCAGAAGGTATTGGTACCCCGTGTTTTCTACTTTATAATGGGATATCAGTACCCCAAAATCTCTGCACCATGAAGGCTTGAGACCAAATTCTGTAAGGTCCGCTACCACTGCCTAAAGATTCAAGTAATATTCACCTTGTACAAGATTGTGATATATAAGACCATTTATTTTTAGGTGTATCAAGACTAACCGCAATAAATTGTACGTAAACTATATTATTTGCCTTATGTGAAACACGATAAGTAGATATTTCATAAATTTTATGTGCTCTAAATTGAGTTATGTCGATGAGATTAATTCAAGTAAAGATATAAAATATTGTCAGTAATTTACGTTATTTGCCTTACGTACAACACGATAAGTATATGTGTGCGCGCATAAATTATATGTGCTCTTGTGTGCTCCAAATGCTTTATGTTGATAAGATTGATTTAAGTAAAGATATAAGATATTATGAGTATCTTGAGCCTATTTATCATTTATTCAACAAGAAAGAAGAACAAAAATTAGAAGTTATTTATGTTATACATGAAACGTAGTCTACATATATACAAAGACAAGTTGTTTCATAACACAATAAATTTTCCAAGTTTACTTGTACACCACAAAGGGACGGTAAGGATCCAAAGAAAGGAATTGATCAACTATGTCCAAGGGTCAAAATGACACATACGAGGACACGATATTCGATTAAAGTTAATAAACGGCCAAGGGCAAGAGTAGCCCATAAAGGGACGGTAAGGGTCCCCAATAGTTGATTAACTATGGCTAACGGCAAAAGTAGCCCATATAGGAATGGTAAGGGTCCAAAGATGATTGGCCATTGTGCATATGCACAAAAAATATTTAATTTGAGCGCTCGGTGTACAAATATTGCTTAGAAAAAGTGCCGTAAGAAAGATAAAAGACACATTTATGGGTAATATCACACATGCACCGTATTTTACTCATTGAATGTCATCATTCATAGTCGTTTCATGACTTTTATAGGAAATGGATTGAGATTTCTTTGAAGTCATGGAGCAAAGGTGGGAGCTAGCTTCAGATGGCATAGAATACCATTTGATTACCAAGATTGATGTATGGTCTTCATATCCCCATCAACCCGGGATACAAAAATAAGAAGTCACCTACCTTTTTGTAAACGTGTATGACTATGAGACAATGTGGTATCTTACAACCCGCTTTTATAAATTGTAATAGCTTAAGTGAACTAGTCTTTAAAATATAAGATAAAACATTAATTTTGAAATGGGCTTAAAATATATGGGTCATTAATGAGACGTAATGATTTGTCAAGAGCCATGTTGGAACAAAGTTGTAAGTGATGCATTTCTATCATTTATTTAAGCTCATGTTTTATGTAACGATATATGGTAAGTGAGGTGAAATGAATCAAAAGACGAGATCCACATAATCTTCTCTTCTGCTATGTCTAATTTATCACGTCTTATCCTTTGTTTTTACTATTACTAAGTATACCCGTTTTACGTACCAAAGATAAGACGAATCCGAAACAAAAGAGAAAGAGCGACCTACAGATATAGTCTCTGATTATTTCTAACTGTTTTTCCTAAAATAAAATGTTAAAAACTATTATAAATATGATTCAGTCCAGTTTCTAAATGAACCAAAGAACTAATCTGATTTCCATATATGAGGGTACTAATACCTTCTTATCCAGTTCCTAATATCCTACTGAGCAGAATAAAAAAATTAGACAGAATTTCAGGGTCACAACATACCTATTGACTTTTTTTTTTTAAAAAAAAAGACAGTTGATTTGATAAATAACTGCTTGAACTATCGTTCGACAGCTAAGCCGACATTTGACTTTTTTTCTCTACCGACTATTCAGCTCAATCCATCATTTTCGTTTGTTTTTTTTTTTCGTTTCCACATTCTTCTTCTTCAACCAGACATTAATTCATGAACTCAATCTCTTCCAACAATTTTTGAGCTTTTAAATTCAACATATTTTTAGTATCTAAAAATAACCCAAACTATTCTAGCAAAAAATCAATTAAATATTTGATTTTTTATAATCCAAATTAATCTATCAAAAACCTTATGTTGGGTAGTAGCTAACGGTGGCGCCAGGTGGTGGAGTCCACTTTGAATTTTTAGGTGGAATTGTAGATTTGATTTTGAATTAGCTTTGCTTATATTTGAATGTGATATGTAGGGATTTTATGTAATTCTTCGAGAGTATTTTTGTCCAAAATTGTTATTTGTGAAGTTGTTATAAACATATGCTATATTTAAAAAGTACCACTTCCAAATGGACATTTCATATAAGTTACTCTTACTAAAATGGACATTTATATAACGATATCTTTTTGTATTATTATTATCATTGGTACTAATGTGAAATTTATTTTACTTTTATAACAATATGTAATGTTATCAAATATATATTCACTATAGCTATTTTAAAATATCAAAAAAAGTTTAAAATCTTAAATCTTAAAATTTATAAAATACAACATAAAAGTATAGTCTATATAGTAGAAAATAAGTTAATTTAACTAATTAGAGATAAAATTGAGATTTTACTAATAAATAAATGAAGAAATTAAAAGCAGAATCTTAAAAAGTTACATTTTTGCTACTTCTCAAAATTTGGTATTAGTTGATATAAATTATTCTATAATCATTTTTTCTTAATTTTATCAAACACCTAAACAACTTCTAATTGTTTGACAAGCATAAATTTGTCTCTAATATCAATCTCAAACGAAATCTATGCTTAAGAAGTTTACTTATAAGGTTTTTAAAAAATAATTTTTATTTCTAATTCGTTAAAATTGAAAATAATTAAATTACTTATTTTAACTTCAAAATAAGAGTTAATTTGAAAATAAGTAATTTTTTTATTTTAAACTTAGAAAAAAATTACATATCAAAACATGTTTGCAAATAAAATTAATTGTTACTTATTTTAAGCTGAGTCATATATGTTGACATACAGTTGTCCATATGTAAGGGGCATATGTGCTAAGTAGAAGTATTTCACGTGCATTTCTTTCATTAGTTATGGATACGTCGCGAAATTTAAGGACGCCGTAGCTTTTAATTTTTTTAATTTTTAAAAAATTATAATATTTTTGGATTCTCAATTTCTATTTTAATTCTTTAGTGAAAAAAATTATGCTACCGGTTGACAATCATTTTTGTACTATAAATCACTTTTTACTATTATTTTAGGAAAAATGGTTGAGAATCCTTTTATGTAGCATGATTATGGATTTTCAATCTATAAAAGTGAAGATATAAATTATCAACATATTTAAATATGTGAATATAGTTTCAACGCAATCGAATTCATCAATTTAGACATTAAAATCGTACGCGACTTTATTTGAATTAAAAAGAAATGATAAGTAGTTTGACAGGTTTATCGTCCATCTTCAAATCATGTGAAAGTCTTGTGTGAATTTAATATACATGTTGACGGTTTCAGTAACGTGGGGACTTAGATTTATAAATTTAAATAAGTTGAGGGTATAGAACTTCACTTTTAAAGGTTAAGAAACTATAACTACAACATGTAAAAAGTTGGAGAGCCTATTCCGAATCTTCCCATTATTTCACGGACGAAAATTTGTTGTCAAATTTACATGATTAATTACATTTTTGGATATTTAACTTTCGATAAAATCTCAATTCAATCACTAAATTTTAATTTGTATCAATTAAAACTTTAATTTATTTTCAATATTAATCACTTTATTGGCACCATTAATAAAATTAACATTTCAATTCTTTGTAGTTATTAAAAGTTGATGGCAATCTAACATGTTATACATATCTAAGAAAATATGGCACGTAATCAAGTTAATAGTATGACCAATTATGTAGTTATTCAACTTTAGTACGATTTTAATGAACATTTGTGAAATTACCTCTATTTAGAGGTGGCAAAATCGGTATAACATGAATTTTGGGTTGTGCTGGCCTTGGCATAAAAAAAAAAAAAAATCAGGCCTATATGGCCCAGCCCATCTACCCCTCATTTTTTTTTCCTACTTAACACTAATTATTCATTTTGTGAATAACCCCAATATATAATCTAAATAATATCAATCTAAAATGTCATAAGCCTAAGTCTCAAATTTAAGTTGTCTTTTTTTAAAACATTAGTCCAAGAATTCCAAGCACCAACATAAAATTGTTTACATTTAGTTAAAATTTAGTTTAATTACAGTTTCAATCCAAATTATGTTTGGTGTGACAAGTAAATTATTTATTTTAAATTTACTTATATGTAAATTTTTAAATTTAAGTCAAACATGCTTATATCTCAAAACAATTAGACTAGCATACTTTTACTATTTATATTTATAAAAAAAAAAAAGCGTCAACAAATAGTTTACAATTAACCAAAAAAAATATTATTATTTTGAAAGAAAATTGATGTTTATCTATTGACTAATACATGAGGGTCTCAATTTTATAAATTAATCTCTTTAAAAATCTTAAAATATATATTGTCTAAGTTTGTCTAAGATTGTATTTGATGTAATGTATTAGATTATATAAAAAATTTATTTAAAAAAAAGAAAACAATTAGGGAAAATTACCTAAAAGTCACCTCCAAGTGATTTGTTTCAAATTAGGTCAAAACAATTTTCAAAATTGTCAATAAGTCATACTTTTCAACAATTTTTCATATTAACTTCAAAATTATCCATGTAATTCATATTTGCCCTTGGAACTGTTCCCACCACCACCATTGCCACTACCACTGCCACTGCCACCGCCACCGCTACCTCTGTCGCCGCCGCTGGATATATGCTGTGATGCATTCTTCGGACCATGCGTCACTCATATTTATGGTTGCAGTCGAGTAAACAATGGTGGTAATTGTTCTAATGTTTGTTACAAGACCTGTAGGAGGTCACAAACAAGTTAGATTATCTAATAGATTTTTTTATAGCATATGTCTTCTTTTGGCTACTTATTTGATGGGTGTTATGCTTGTTGAAGATCTTGTCGATTTGAGCCACCTGTAATTACAATATTCACAGTGATTTTGTTTATTTTACTATTTATCCCCATCACAATTCCTATCACGTTGTGTTTTTCTCGAAAGACAAGAGTACCAACAGAAGAGACTTCTATCAGAGTCACAGAAATAAGAACCTACGAAATATGAAGACGGTACTCAAGAGATCATTTTTAGTGAAGTTGAAGATGAAAAACCAAAAGAAGTAGAAAGTGAGTATCTCTAACATTCATCATGTAGTAGGAGAAATTCTGAATGAAAACCTGATTGTGAATAGAGGTGGAGAAAATATTGATAAAGAGATTGAGGATATTGAAGAACAATTACACGTACGAGAATGTGAAGTTGCAGATGAAGTGGATAATGAAATTCCTCAACAAAAATATATTATACAAAACAGTATCACAAAATATTTCTTTGTATTATTAGTCATGTGTTGTTTAATAATGTATTCTATAAAACAATATCACAAAATATTATCATAATAGAAATGACATAGAATTCGTATACATGCTCATAATTTTTATTATAATATGTTTTCGAAATAATCTCGATGAGCCTGTCAAGACCAGTCGCTTTGCCACTGCGTACGATAGATTTTAGCCGTTTGAAGTCGTCTCTTTAATTTAAAATGGAAATCTTTAATTTTTCTTATCAAAACAGTATCATACATACTAAAACAGTATCACAGATAAAATATATTTTAGTATATTAGTATTATACATGAAAATATCTTAATAAAACAGTATCACATACACAAATTACAATCCAATAAAATAAAAATATCATAGATTAAATAATAGTACCATAAGTTGAAACATTATCATAATAAAACAGTATCAAAGATAAAAATATAGTATAATTATATCATATCACTTTATCTAAATAAAATAGTATCATAGATCTATTTTACTGGTTGAAGTAATTATATTGTTCTTAAAATACTCCATTAGTAGTACAAGTCCATTGATACTGTTTGCATTCAATAACATTATCATAGATTAAAACAGTATAATAGATGTTTTATTAGTTGAAGTAATTATATTGTTCTTAAAATGCTCCATTAGTATTATAAGACCATTGATATTATTTGTATTCAATAACATTATCATAGATTAAAGCAGTATCATATGTTAAACATTATCATAATAAAACAGTATTAAAGATAAAGCATGTTATAAGTGTACTATAGCACATTATCTATACAAAACAGTATCATATATAAAACTAAGTACAAGATATTTTAATGGTTGAACTAATGATACTGTTTTTAAAATGCTCCATTAGTAGTACAAGATAATAGATTTAAACACTCTCACAAATAACAGTATCATATGTTGAAATATTATTATAATAAAACAATATCAAATATAAAACGTGGTATAAGTATATCAATGTAAATTATATAAATAAAACAATATCATAGATAAAACAAAGAGGTTGAAACAGTATCATAGGTTGAAATATTATTATAATAAAATGGTATCAAAGATAAAAGCATGGTATAAATATATTAATTAACATTATCTAAATAAAACAGTATCATAGATAAAACAAAGATATTGAAACAATATCATAGATTGAAACATTATCATAATAAAACAGTATCGGAGATAAAAATATAATATAAATATATCAATTCACATTTATCTAAATAAAACAGTATTATAGATAAAACAAAGATATTGAAACAGTATCATAGGTTGAAACATTATCATAATAAAACAGTATCAAAGATAAAAATATGATATAAGTATATTAATTTATATTAATTCAAATAAAACAGTATTATAAATAAAACAGTATCATAAAACTATGCATAAGATATTTTAATGGTTGAAGTAATTATACTGGTTTAATAGATTGAAACAGTATTATAAGTTGAAACATTATCATAATAAAATAGTATCACAAATAAAAGCATGATATAAGTATACAAATTCACATTATCTAAATAAAACAGTATCATAAAAATAAGCACAAGATATTTTAATGGTTGAAGTAATGATAATGTTTTAATTTAGTATCATACGTTGAAACATTATCATAGTAAAACAGTATCACAGATAAAAATATGGTATAAGTATACAACTGCACATTATCTAAATAAAACAGTATCATAGATACTAGTGGTTTAATATATCAACATATTAAAGGTATCTTAATATTTCACTATCATTAAAAACAAAGAAAAAATCAGCAAATTTCACTATCATTAGAAACAGTATCAAGTATTTTACGTGTTCTAACATAAAATCCTAACTCACTGCAACTACATTATCAAAAACTAGATGAATCGGTTCATCCAAACCCCATTCATTAATTGCATTACATATGTTTCAATTGGAACAATATCTCAACATTTTTATGGTTATTTTTAACCAAAATGGTTTCTTTATACAAAAATAAAATAAAAAAAATATGTTCGCCATTGAAATAGCAGCTTTCAAATTGTTTGTATGCGGTTACAGGTTACAGTAAGAAGAGTCAAACAAAAAAAGAAGATGAAAATTGTAAAAAGTAAATGGAGGAGTTTCTAAACAGGTAGTTGGATGATTTCGTGGATTTTTACGTGTTTAAATGACAGTTTTTGCAATTGGATGACATATTGATCTTTTAGTAATAAAGTATGACTTTAGTTGAATTAAGATTAGATCATATGACTTTTTAGCCCACCATGGCATTAACAGTGATAGACCCAAAATTTTCCCAAAAAATTAAGACCGATTTGGCTCGATGAGCTAGGCTGGGCTAGCATATTTCTAGTCCACACAAAATTGGCACAGTCCAATTTCAAGTGTGGCCCTATTCTGACGGGTTGGACCAGTCCAACCCAGCCTATTTGCCAACTCTACCTCTATTCATACGTGCTTTAGAGCATTTTTCATTGGGGTAATTTCTTAAACTTAAATTAGTATAAATAATAGTATAAAAAATATCATTAAATCAAAGTGGCACAAAAATAGCAAGAAAAATAACTATATAATTTAGTTTGAAATTAAAAACTTAGAACAAGAACAAGGCTTAATATTTCAGAGACCAAAAAAAAAAATTATTATTTTACTAAAACATGATTTCATGTTCATTTGTGCATGACCTTTTATCGGTCCAAATTCGAGCTTTCTTTATAGGACACACTCAATGGTTAATCCAATTTAATTAAACACAATATTGTATGATAAAGATTTTAATGTTGAAAAATTATAGATAATGATGAATGACTATTTAATTTTATCTAGATGTCTATGTAATTATTTACTTAATCCAAAAGAGTGCATTTTAGTCAGATTGTAACTCTTATTGAAATTCTATAAATAATGGTCATTGTTATAATAAATTTACAAACTTAAGTTTTGATTCTCTCTATTCTCTTCTATTTTTCTTTCTATTTTTCTAGTTTCTTAACACGTTACCAGCACGATAGAGCTCATCTAAAATAGATAGAAAATCTGAAAGCAATAGTTTAGAAAATTCTCAGAATCTGGACATCATGCGTATTTGCGATCAAATAATGATAAGCTAATGCTCCATGGTCCGATCAATGTGAAATTTTTACAGCACATTCAAATCCCATTTTTCTTTAAATCCAACGGTGGAGATCAAGATCCAACGGTTGTGTGAATAGTAACAAATTTTGAATTCATAGAATAATTTGGGCAACCTTCGCAGTCATGATCCAACATTGATATCTCAACGCCTCATGGTTCGATCGTTATGAAATTTTGACGACAAGTTCAAAACTCATTGTTCTTTTTTAAAAAAAATGGTTAATATCAAGATTAAACGATTTATTCGTGAGATATTGCTACGTGAACAGAAGTACATTTTGAATTGGTACTAATTTCAACAAATGACTATTTTCTTATTCTAAGTAAGTTTATTCTCACAAATATTTTGATTATATTTTGTAAGATTAGATTTACATAATTTGTGATTTTTTTATCGACTAAATCTTTTGTTTTAATAAATTAAATATTTTAAAGAAGCAAAAATGTATTGATGTTATTGAATAAACATAAAACTAAATAAAAATTCAAGAAGAATTTTTTTTTTTTTTTGTTATTCCTGAAAATTCAAAATTTTATACAAATCAATATTCTACAAGAATATTATGTTAGTCCTGAAAATTAACTTTATACAAATCTAAATTTGATAAATATGTTAATGCTTCCGAATAGTACAATATTATATTAATATTTTAGAAGAATGTTACATGTCCCTAAATAAAGTGACATCACAAATTTAATATTTCAGAATAATATTTAGTTATCGCTCTCGAATAAGCATAATTTTCTAGTATCGATATTATGAAGAAAATTATATCGTTATTCTTGAAGAATTATCTATTAGTAAATATCAATAATTTAGAAAAATATTGTATAATAATTTGAAAGAAACACAACTCTTCAAATATCAATATTCTATTAGAATATTATTTGCTATCGAAGAGCATATTTGTATAAGATCTAAACATCTATTATGTTTTTGCTTCTGATGAGTAAATTCTTACATAATCTAATATTCCTAAATAACAATTTGTTGTTGCTCATGAAGTAGAACAACATTATATTAATATTCCAGTACAATGTTACTTGCTCTCGAAAAGTATAATTTTGTAAGATTTAACATTAAGTTACTGCTCCCGAAGACTTTAATTTTATAAAATCTAATATTTTATAAAAATATTTGATTAATACTCTTGAAAAAATATAACGTCATGAATATTAATATTCTAAAAGAAAATGATATTGTTGTTCTTGAAGAACACAAAGTATAAAAATATTTTAGAATAATATTGTATTGTTGTTTCTAAATAAGTACAACTTAATTCAACGAATATTATATGATTGCTCTTGAAGAAGTATATATATCAATCTTTTAGAAAAATATTGTGTTGTTGATTTTGAAGAAGCACAACTTTACAATTTTAGAATATTAATATTGTGTAATATTAGAATATTGATAATTTTACAAAAGTATAATAAATTTGTAAGACAATTCTCCATTCTTGTGAGACAATGAACATAAACTTGTTCCCCAAATAAATGAAAAATATGTTTGCTAAATTGTATTGAACCAGAAGTTCAATACCTCGAAATTTTATTGATTGACATTACTGGTTGAATCAATATGATGTGAATTATTGTTGAAAATATTTATTGAAAACCAGAATATTAAAATCAGGAGATTTTTCAATATAATAAATTCTCAAATGATGCTTTTCTCATGGTATATAAACTAGTACATATTCACTATCTAAACTAGAGACTGAATTCTCTATATTTCTGAAATTATTTAGAGTGATGTATAGGGCTCTGCTACACTTCATGTTGACCATCTAGTTATTATTTGTATCTAATAGATACATATACTAGATGGTTATATACTGTTATTATTCGTAACTTGAAGTTTGCGAGATTACTTGCTCAAATATTATATTATGAGCATAATTTTCAGATTGTACAATCAAGATGGTATGTCTTGTTAATGCTAGTGAGGTAAAATCTCAATCTTTTAATAAATGTTAGTTGAGATGACAATATATAGTTTTATTTGCAACATATTATGTTTTCTAGATCTTTGCATAAGGTAATACGAACCAAAAGTTCGACAGATAACTCATTTGTAAGTTATATAATTGACAGATGCATTTACTGACCAAAAGAATTAAATCAAATATCGTATACCAGCTGTAAATGCTCCAATTTATATTGACATTCTTAAAGGACAATCCATTAAGATTAGATCTGGTAATTAATGACACGTTTGAAGCGTGGTGACATTTGATTTAAAAAATCCTCAAATTAAAAATGGAGTCAATTGTAAAGATGACCCCTATTGAGGAGACATATACTGTAACGATTACGGACTTTCTCCTACAAGCCTTTCGCCTATGGGTTATTTCATGTGCCGTTAACTTACGTACTATCTACTGTGGGTTTGATCCCAAACTGAATTTCTTCCGCGTCCCCATCGATTCAAACCGTTGACCTCCATCTTAAAAGAATCTTAAGTGGAATGCTGGTACTATTTGGGCAAGTTGCCCAATTGATATCAGCATTCTACTTAAATTCTCCTTAAGAGGGAGGTCAAGGGTTCAATGTATTTTTTGTAACGACCACAGACTTTCTCTTATAGGCTTTTTGCCCAAGAGTTATTCCGTGCGCTATTAGTTTACATACTGTCCACTGGGGATTTCATCCCAAATTGGATTTTTTTTTCGTGTTCCCAGCGATTCGAACCCTTGACTTCTCCCATTAAGAAGAACTTATGGAGAATGCTGGTACCAATTGCACGTTTTTTGTAATGACCACGGACTTTCTCTTACAGGCCTTTCGCCTAAGAGCTATTCCATGCGCCGTTAACTTACGTACTATCCACCGGGGGTTTCATCTCAAACTGGATTTATTTCGTATCCCCAGTGATTTGAACCCTTGACCTCCCACCTTAAGAGGAACTTATGGAGAATGCTGGTACCAATTGAGCAAGTTGCTCAATTAGTACCAGCATTCTCCATAAGTTCATTTTAAATGAGGAGGTCAAAGGTTCGAATCGCTGGGGACACGAAATAAATTCTGGTTGGGATGAAACCCCCAGTGGATAGTACATAAGTTAACGGTGTACGGAATAGCCCTTGGGTGAAAGGCCTGTGGGAGAAAGTCCATGATCGTTACATATACTCTTGGAGAATGTATATACATAACAAATTATAAAACTCCAGAAGAGGTTCAGTTAACTAAAATAATAAGATGAAAAGATCTCGATAAATTATGTCGCTATGAAAAAGAAATGGATTCGAAAATGAAATATTGTTGACAACACTTTTTTACAAAATGAAGTGCTTCATTATGAAATGTAGCGGGGATATTGAAAGAAATCTGTCAAAGAATTAAGTGGCCAAATAAAAGGATGCAATTCGAGTAAATTGAACTTACTAGAGAAACCTGAAATTTCTAGACTTACAGTTCGTACACCTAAAGGTGTATACTCATGCAAAAAGGAAATGAGAAAAATAAAGTGGTAACATGTAATGCACAATATTAAACATTATGAATTTTGCAAAGTTTTATGTAAAACAATCAAAAGTCGATAGCTTATTAGCATGTCAATTCATGACATATATGCATATAATGGATATTGTTATAACCAACTCATGGTATGGTTAATAAAACTATGTATATAATCTTTGGAGGATTTAATATGCTTGAAGCATATAATTCAACTTTTTGAGAATTTAATCGATCAAAGTACAATTCTGAAGGGATATTATAATAAGGGGGAATAAATATGTGTTATACTCTTTTTTTTTTACCGATGTTTCATCCAATTGGGTTTTATGACAAAAATTTTAATGAGGCAATTTTCATAACGTATTAAAAGAATTATATACTTTTTTTCTTCAATAGGATTTTTTCCCACATGATTTTTTTTCTAGTGAGGTTTTAACGAGGCATATTCTTTCTAAGAATGACATTCAATTGGAAGTGATATAAATCTTATAGTTATCAATATTCATAACCTACAAAATATTTATCTTCAACATAACCCTAGGGTTATATTCTCGTATGTTAAAATTGTATATGAGACTCCTGAAGAGAGTAACAACAATATCTGATTTAATATAATTGCATCAGACCATTATACTCACTACAGTCGACCAGAGATAATGTATGGAGATGATATTGATTGGAGGTTATAACATGGATCATATTTCACCAAAATTGTTTTATACAAGTTTTAAAAAGATGGGGATTGAAAACAATGACGCATAAGATATGGATAGCTCGATACAAGGTTTTTTCATTGATTTAAATCATGAGGAGGAGCTGTACTCTTTTTCCTTCGCTCGGGTTTTGTCCCACTGGTGTTTTTTTTTTACAAAGTTTTAATAAGGCAGCATTTGATTACTCCAAATTTTTGATAATTTTTTTTTTCCATTCGAATGGTATTTTTGTCCCTTTGAATTTTTACCAAACAAAATTTTTAACGAACCAGTTATTGTATAAATAAGTCATAAAAGAGAGAATGTTGTAAAATTATACAAAACAATGAATGCCTATTTAGTTTTATCTAGATACCTATGTAGTTATTTACTTGAGAAAAGATTTGGACCCCGAATCGACCCCACCCCATCCCCTACTTTCTTCAATTTTTCACATATTTATTTACCACCGAATTTACATCCACATTATTAATTTAATTAAATTTATTAAATTAAAAATAAATTTATTTTATTATTATATTCATTGTATTTCTTTTTAAAAAATATAATATAAAATAATATTTATCGAGTTAAATATTATTTATATCATATAATAAATAATATAGTTAATGTTAATTTTATTAATATGATTACAGTGAGACTAATTAATTAGTTTATATTTGAGTAACAAATTAAATTTTACTTAAAAAATAAAAATAAATAAAACGTACATAATAAATTTGCTCCAATAGATAATTTACACACACAAAGAAGAAAGTACTATTGCATTAAAAGTAATAAATTAGTGACGAGTATTAAATCGTGCATCATACTCCCGTGGTCTAGGGAATATGATGCATTGTTACTGCCTGTGATCGAGTATTGTGAGTCTGGAGCATGATACGCGTACTGTGGGTCTGGTGCATGATACGCATACTGTGAGTCCGGTGCATGATACGTGTACTGTGGGTCTGGCTCATGATATTGTTGGTCTGACGGATCCTGCGAGTATTGTGATTAATTTGTGTTGTCCAAGCTGACAATCAAATTATAACTCATTATAAAACAAATGGACCAAACACTAATAAAATAATAAGTAAGAAATATATAACATTAACTTACATATTTTGCAACGTATGACAAGTTCTTCTATCGTGACTACTGGTGCCACATGCACGGCACTGCCTATTGGATTGGAAAAGTGCTTTCTCCTTTTCCAACTTTAGATGTTACTCGCACCCTTTTGCTCTTACAGGGTTAGGATTACAAACAACGTAAGTCTCTTCTACACTCTTGTTTCTGTTTCTGATCATGTCGACATCGCCTTCAGTGTCAATATCTTTGACCCGTATGCGCAAACTTTGGAACTCACTCAATAGAAAAGTACTTCGAGAATATGTTAAAGACCCCTCGTCAACTAGATCTGAAGCTGCATAAGACAACATACTATGTCTAGACATTAATGAATGACCAGGATTAGTATGAACATATGAACCAATCGTTGGATCGAACATTCTGACTTGCTTAGCATTCGTTGTCCACCTACGGAGAATATATTTCTCCGGCAAGAGCATCACTTATTTTTTTCATGTAGCACAGCATGTGTCGACATGGATAACCTTTAAAATCAAACATTTTGATAGCCCAAGAATAACTAACCAAGAGGGGGGTGAATTGGTTTTCTCAAACTTTTTCGAAAAATATTCTCAAAAATGATATTTAAGAGATAAAAATAGATTCACAAAAATATAAGCACAATATAAGTAAATAAAAGAGAAGAGAGAGTGCAAACGATTTTTATGGAGGTTCGATCCAACCAATGATCTACGTCCCCCGTTACCAAGCTCTCCAACACGAGCACGGCCTTTCCACTATTTTGATTGACTTATGGTGCAATCCAAACCCTTACAATGTATCCGGTGACTTACAAGCAAGGAGCACCGATCCTTATACAATATTGAGCTTTTCAAGGGACCTTAATATGACCCAAATAAATAAAGAGATTGATTTAAGTATTTCTCTCTAGATGAATGATAGATACAAGTTTAGTTCTAAGAGAGACTAACACTTTAATGAATAGCAATGGATGAGGAAAGCTCAAGTGTTAGAAGAAAACTTTGTTGAGAAAGATGAACCAAAAGTTTGATTTAATCAAACAAAGTTTTTCAAATAGAGATATTGAAGATATAAATGCAATGAAGCTTTGAATGATGTTTTTCAATATGATTCTCTCTATAAATGCTCTTGTAAGTGTTGTTGAATGATAGTAAATGAAGTGGTATTTATAGAGATCAATTTTCGTCACTTTCTGTTGAAACGGATGACCAAACGGATGACCAAACGGTCGACCGGTCAGATTGGTCAAAACTAGCCGTTGGTTTGCAGAAAATCAGAACGGACACTTTTTAAAAAGTGTCAATCAAACGGTCGACCGGTTCATGTCAAACGGTCGACCGGTTCAAACGGATGATCAAAACGGATGACCGTTTCCACAGTTTTGAAAAATGATTTTTGGCTTTGATAAAAATATTTTATGCAAGTAATAATGACATATGTTTTGTGCATAAAAATATTTTGAGCTTTCATTCATTTTAATTGCTAAGAATTAAAGGGTTAATACCTTTACAATTTCATCTAAAAATCCATTCTTCAATCTTGATCTTCGAATCTTGAATTTCGACGGATCTTGAGATGCTTGAACTCTTGTATTGATTTGACTTTGAACTTGTCATTGCATGAAAGTTCGATTTGTAGCGCTTTGAATTTTGCTTGAAAATAGATTGTTAGAAAGCATAACCAATTTGTTTGTTATAGTCAAAACATTAAGGTTTAAAGTTAACCATAGGTCAACAATTTCTCCCTTTTTTATTATGACAAACAATGTGAGAATATAGAATAATGAAATAGAATTAATCATGTATATCCCTCATTTCTTTTTCAAGTAAACATGATTTGATGAATTTGTATTACATGATGTCAATTTCATTCGATTTGCCAATTTCATCACATATATTTACAAATTCTTCATACACATCACATATTTATTTTTCCCCTTTTGGCATAAACAAAAAGGCATTCATTGATAAATCATTAAGGTTTAAAAAAGAGATTCCCCCTAAATGAAACGAAATATGCCATTCATTGATAAAATTAAAATTTAAAAACAATCATAGTTCAAAAATACATAAAGGAAAGCTAGAACAAATGATTGTTTTCAAAAACATAGAGACAAAAACAACAAAAATAAACTAGGTCTCCGGTGGCGGATGCGGGGGAAGCACGGCATCAAGACGGGAATGAAGAGCATGAAGCAAAGACGTGATGCCAACTACCGAAGTTTGTAGTCCACCAACCGTAGTTTGAATGCTAGCAGCCGTATTTTGTAGGTCACTCACGGCATGTTGTAGGCCATCGACGGTAGATGCAAGTAATCGATCCGGCCATTAAGAAGGTTAAATTGGTCCTCGTTCAAGCCGGAGGTGGAGGACGACGGCCTTTGAGATGATCGTGGTCGCCGCGGAGGCGGAGCATGTTCGGCATCACCACCTTCGTCCATTTCTTCCTCATCCTCAAATGGCAAAGTGGAGGGACCGGACTCATCGTCAAACCCCTTGGATTTTGCCACCCATTGCCCATTTTCCTTGACGATTTTCATATGGCGAAGGGTAAGAATATTGATGGTGTCGGTGGGTTTGGGAAGAGTGGCTACCGAGTTACGGAAGGAAACTTCGAAATGTTGAAAAATTTTAGTGAGAATCATGCCGTAGGGAAGTGCCTTAGATCTCTTGCCGCTGAGGACGGAGGTCATGTGTTGGATCATTATGTATGGAAAATCAAGTTTACGCCCACGGAGGATAGAGTCGAGAAGAAATACATCATAGTGATTAACCTCATCTAAGTGGCCTTTACGAGGAACAATAATATGTGCGATGATGTTATGAAGGACACGACACGGAAGAGTAAGTTGGTTCATGCGAAGACGTACGGCAGCCTCAAATTGCTTGCCGGTGACATGACAACAAGCCTCAATTGGGTCGTATTCTTGAGTATGAGGAATTGTTTTTGTGGTGTACAGGCGAATACCGCCTTCCTCAAGATGAAGAAGTGATCGAATGAAGTCTTGAGTGATTCTTATTTGTTTATTTCGAACTAGACATGAAATTCCCGACCCCGGAGAGAAAGACATATTTTTATAGAAATCTTTTACAATGGAAGGGTAAACTTTGTCATTCAACGTGAGAACGCTAACCCAACCCATACCTATGAAAAGATCCTCTATATGAAAGGAAGGGACTTCAAAAGTAAAGGAGGCAAGGTCTACATTCTTACCAATGAGGACGGGACATTTGGCAATCTGAATTTCCGAGGGAGAATCCTCTTCTTCAGATGATGGAGTAGGTTGCCTTTCCCTCCTAGGACGCTTGGCTGCCATTTTAACTCGAGGCATGGTGTTGGAGAAAACGGATTTGGAGGCTAGGGTTAGGTTCGTCCGTTTGGGATGGAATGGGAAGAATTTATGGACAAAAATTGGGGATTTTTCGGATTTAAGTGTAAAATGATATGAGTTTTGTGATTTTAAGTGAAAATTTGAAAGATTTTAGGAGGATTGGAAGATTGGAAGAAGGTTTGGAGAGAAAACCGTGGTTCGCGCGAAGTTGGAATGAAGAAATTTGAAAAATTGCTAACTTAAAACCCTGATTTCTGCTTAAACGGACGACCGAAAACCTCAGACGGTCGACCGTTTGATATGAAATTTTGAAAAATAAACTCTCTGCTCAGACGGATGAGTAGACGGATGATCATGAGGTCGTCCGTTTCAGATCATACGGACGTCCGTTTACATGAGACGGTCAACCGGTTAAACTTTTCAATTTTGGCAAAAGTCTTTGCTCAGACGGATGATCAAACGGATTAAGCAGGGGTTCATCCGTTTGAGATGAAACGGACGTCCAGTTGGGGAAACGGTGGTCCGGTTTGAAAATTTTGCAAAATTTCTCCACAAGCAATGATTTTGTCTTTTTACAGATAATTTTAAAACATGTTTGTCACATACAAAGCAATCAATCATAGGAAACATAAAAATTTAGCCACATATTTCACATTCATCAATTATACCTAAACTTCGTCGAATGTATGAAAATCTTTCAAGAGCTAATGGTTTTGTGAGAATATCGGCCAATTGTTTTTCAGTGTTTACAAACTCCAAAGTTATATCTCCCTTTTGTGCATGATCTCGTAAAAAATGATGTCTAATCTCGATGTGTTTGGTACGAGAATGCAAAACGGGATTTTTAGATAAGTTGATGGCACTAGTATTATCACACATAATAGGAACTTTGTCAAATGAAATGTGATAATCATTTAGAGTTTGCTTCATCCATAGGATTTGAGCACAACAACTAGCGGCGGAGATATACTCGGCTTCGGCGGTTGACAATGCAACGGAATTTTGTTTCTTACTAAACCATGAAACTAAAGCAAAGCCTATAAAATAGCACGTTCCACTAGTACTTTTTCGATCAATTGTGCAACCGGCCCAATCGGCATCCGAATAGCTAAGTAAATCAAAATGAGTTTCTTTGGAATACCAAAGACCTAAAGATCTAGTTCCACTAAGATAACGAAAAATGCATTTTACAGCACTAAGATGGGAATTCTTAGGATTAGATTGATATCTAGCACATAAGCATACACTAAACATAATATCGGGTCTACTAGCGGTTAAATAAAGAAGGGATCCGATCATACCTCGATACTTTGTTACATCAACGGAAGTACCTTGCTCGTCTTTATCTAGTTTGATTGATGAGCTCATTGGAGTGTTTATTGGCTTCAACTTTTTCATTTCAAACTTTTTGAGCATATCCAAGATATACTTAGTTTGACTAATGAATATTCCATCATTGGTTTGTTTGATTTGGAGACCAAGAAAGAACTTGAGTTCACCCATCATGCTCATCTCAAATTCCCTACTCATGCACTTAGAAAATTCTTCACATATGAAAATGTTAGTAGCACCAAAAATGATATCGTCAACATAAATTTGAACAACTATCATATCATTCTTTTTTGTTTTTATAAATAATGTAGTATCCGCTTTACCCATTAAAAAACCATTTGATAAGAGAAATTTACTCAATCTCTCACACCATGCTCTAGGAGCTTGTTTTAAACTATAAAGAGCTTTTCTAAGTTTGAAAACTTTGTCCGGATACTTATGATTTTTAAAACCGGGTGGTTGCTCAACAAAAACTTCTTCTTGAATGACTCCATTCAAGAATGCACTTTTGACATCCATTTGAAATAAAGTAAAATTCTTATGACAAGCAAAACCAAGAAGCATGCGAATTGATTCTAATCTAGCAACCGGGGCAAAAGTTTCTTCGAAATCAATGCCTTCTTCTTGATTGTAACCTTGAGCCACTAATCTAGCTTTGTTACGCACAATTATACCATTTTCATCTCGTTTGTTTCGAAAAACCTATTTTGTGCCAATTACGGTTTGTGAATTTGGTCTAGCAACTAAATCACAAACATGATTTCTTTCAAATTGATTTAGTTCATCTTGCATAGCTAGGATCCAAAATTCATCAAACTCGGCTTCTTTAAAGTTCTTTGGCTCAATTTGTGAAAGAAATGCACAATTGTTATGAAAATTTCTAGAAGAATTTCTTGTGCTTACCCCTTTTGATGGATCACCAATGATGAGATCTTTTGGGTGAGATGAGACAAACCTCCATTCTTTTGGTAATGATGAAGTGTTGAGATCTTCATGAGGTTCTTCATCATTTTGTTGCATACTTGTTTCCTCCTCATGTTGACTTTCAATGTTATTTGGATTCCATTTGTCTTGATTTTGAACACTTAGTTGTTCAAATGGGATTTCCAAATCTTCATCATCAATAACGTTTTCTTGTATAGAAGAGTTAGTTTCATTAAAAACAACATGCATAGATTCTTCAACTACTAAAGTTCTTTTGTTGAAAACTCTAAAAGCTTTACTAGTAGATGAATATCTAAGAAAAATTCCAATATCGAATTTTGGATCAAATTTTCTCAAATTTTCTTGTGTGTTTAAAATAAAGCACTTGCAACCAAAAACTTTAAAATATTCGATATTGGGAATTCTATTTTTCCAAAGCTCATATGGAGTTTTGGTTTTCTTTCGACTTACCAAAACTCTATTTAAGATATAACATGAAGTGTTTACGGCTTCGGCCCAAAAGTATTTTGGTAAATTGTTTTCATTCAACATGGTCCGAGCCATTTCTTGCAATGTTCGATTCTTCCTTTCTACTACACCATTTTGTTGAGGACTTCTAGGAGCCAAAAAGTTATGTTCATATCCATTGGATTTGCAAAACTCATCAAAGGCTATATTTTCAAATTCTCCACCATGATCACTCCTAATTGTGGTAATGGTGTATCCTTTTTCATTTTGGACTCTTTTGCAAAAATGTTTAAATACATTTAAGGCTTCATATTTTAAATTCAAGAAAATGACCCAAGTAAATCTTGAAAAATCATCAACAATAACAAATGCATAATATTTTCCACTTAAATTAGCGGTTCTAGAGGGTCCAAATAAGTCCATGTGTAGAAGTTGTAAAGGTCTTGAAGTAGAAGAGTGTTGTTTAAGTTTGAAAGAACTCTTTACTTGTTTTCCAAATTGACAAGCATCACAAATTTTATCTTTTTCAAACTTTATATTTGGCAACCCTTTCACAAAGTTATTTTTGGAGATTTTTGAAAGTAAGTCCATGCTAACATGACCTAATCTCCTATGCCATAGCCAAGAATCATCCTTTATACTTGAAAAATATTTTATTTCCTTTTCAAGTTCAAATTCAATAGATATGATGTAAACATCTTTGCTTCGACTCCCCATGAACAATACCTCTTTAGATATAGCATCCTCAATGAGGCAATTGGAAGAATCAAATTTAATGAGATAACCTTTATCACACAATTGACTTATACTAAGTAAGTTATGTTTGAGGTTATCAACTAATAAAATATTTTCAATGGAGGGAGAATAACGATTACCAATATTTCCAATGCCTATGATTTTTTCTTTGGCATTGTCTCCAAAAGTCACATGACCTCCATCTTTTCTTTTGAAATTTAATAGTAATGATCGATCTCCCGTCATATGTTTCGAACAACCACTATCCAAGAACCAATTGCTCTTGACCTTTTGTGGTACCTACAAAAATAATTTTAATTTTTGATTTTTGGTACCCACATAAGTTTGGGTCCTTGATAGTTAGTGCTTGTGGATTCTTTTATCCACTTGTGTTTCTTTTCAAAGTATAGTTTCTTTTTAGTCAAACAATTGTAAGCAACATGACCATCTTTCTTGCAAAAACTACATGTGATGTTTTGTTGAGAAAAGTTGGATGATTTTACAAAAATAGTTTCAAGGGATTTTTGTTTCAAGAGAGGTTTATATCCAATTCCTCCTTTGTTAAACACACATTTTTGCTCACCAAGCATTAATTCAAAATTTTTCTTTCCTTGGGTGAATTTGTGAATAATGCTTGTTAAATCAACCACTTTTTCTTTCAATAAAACATTTTCTTTAATCAAGGACTTATGATCATCTTTTTCTTTTTCAAAGTCCTTTTGTGCAATAAAAAGCTTCTTGACTACCTTTTTCAACAAATAGTGTTTATTGTTAAGAATAGAGTATTTTGACATAAGTTTCTCAAATTCTTCAAGAATTTCATCATAAGAGGTAGATAAGTCAATGTAAGAGTCATTGTTGTTTGTACTTACCTCATCCTCAATAGCCATGAAGTACATATTAGCGATTTCCTCTTGAATTTCATCATCTTCTTGATCATCTTCATCAATATCATCCCATGTAGCTTGAAGTGCCTTCTTTTTGTTGAACTTCTTCTTGTTTGGGCATTCGGTCCTCTTGTGACCGGGTTTGTCACAATCATAGCATATGATCTTTTTGTTCTTTTCTTCACTTTTGTCTTCTTTCTTTTGAAATCGCCTATTGTTTCGAAATCCTCTCCATTTCTTGACAAGAAGAACTAAGTCATCAAGTTCTTCATCACTCAAGTTTGTGTTGGATGATCCTTCATCATTTGTTGATTTCAAAGCAATTTGCTTCTTGGGAAGCTCCTTCATCTCTTCTTTGCTTCTCCTTGTTTTCTCATTTGTTTCGGCATTGTTGAACTCATATGTCATCAATGTTCCATATAGCTCCTCCAATGGATAAGTGTTGATATCTTTTGTATTCTCTATCAACATCCTCAAAGAGTTCCAATCTTTCGATAAAGACCTAAGCATTTTGCTCACAAGTTCACCGTTAGTAAATTTTCGATCAAAGTCCTTAAGCCCATTAATAATATCGGTGAAACGATTAATCATATCAACAATAGGTTCATCTTGTTTCATAAAGAAATTTTTGAAATCTTTTGTCAAAAGATTTATTTTGGTTTCTTTAACCTTGTTGGTACCTAAGTGAGTTATCTCTAATGCATGCCAAATATCATATGCGGAATTACATGTGCTAATACGATTAAACTCATTTTTTTCTAAAGCACAATAAAGTAAATTTTTGGCTCTAGCATTCAAAGACAATTTTCTTTTGTCCTCTTCATCATATTCTTCTCTAGGCTTAGAAATAGTTTGGTCCGGTTTATCATCAACTTTGACAATTTTTGTAGGCACATATGGACCAAACTCGATGACTTCCCAAATGTTATAATCAATTGATTGAATATAAATCATCATTCTAGTTTTCCAATAATTGTAGTGGGAGCCATTAAAGAAGGGAGGACGATTTGTAGAGTGACCCTCAAGGTTTTGAAAATTTTGGTTAGCCATTACTCAAGATTGTGTAATCTAAAAAAATGAGCACCTTGCTCTGATACCAATTGATAGCCCAAGAATAACTAACCAAGAGGGGGGGTGAATTGGTTTCCTCAAACTTTTTCGAAAAATATTCTCAAAAATGATATTTAAGAGATAAAAATAGATTCACAAAAATATAAGCACAATATAAGTAAATAAAAGAGAAGAGAGAGTACAAACGATTTTTATGGAGGTTCGATCCAACCAATGATCTACGTCTCCCGTTACCAAGTTCTCCAACACGAGCACGGCCTTTCTACTATTTTGATTGACTTATGGTACAATCCAAACCCTTACAATGTATCCGGTGACTTACAAGCAAGGAGCACCGATCCTTATACAATATTGAGCTTTTCAAGGGACCTTAATATGACCCAAATAAATAAAGAGATTGATTTAAGTATTTCTCTCTAGATGAATGATAGATACAAGTTTAGTTCTAAGAGAGACTAACACTTTAATGAATAGCAATGGATGAGGAAAACTCAAGTGTTAGAAGAAAACTTTGTTGAGAAAGATGAACCAAAAGTTTGATTTAATCAAACAAAGTTTTTCAAATAGAGATATTGAAGATATAAATGCAATGAAGCTTTGAATGATGTTTTTCAATATGATTCTCTCTATAAATGCTTTTGTAAGTGTTGTTGAATGATAGTAAATGAAGTGATATTTATAGAGATGAATTTTCGTCACTTTCTGTTGAAACGGATGACCAAACGAATGACCAAACGGTCGACCGGTCAGATTGGTCAGAACTAGCCGTTGGTCTGCAGAAAATCAGAACGGACACTTTTTAAAAAGTGTCAATCAAACGGTCGATCGGTTCATGTCAAACGGTCGACCAGTTCAAACGGATGATCAAAACGGATGACCGTTTCCACAGTTTTGAAAAATGATTTTTGGCTTTGATAAAAATATTTTATGCAAGTAATAATGACATATGTTTTGTGCATAAAAATATTTTGAGCTTTCATTCATTTTAATTGCTAAGAATTAAAGGGTTAATACCTTTACAATTTCATCTAAAAATCTATTCTTCAATCTTGATCTTCGAATCTTGAATTTCGGCGGATCTTGAGATGCTTGAACTCTTGTATTGATTTTGACTTTGAACTTGTCATTGCATGAGAGTTCGATTTGTAGCGCTTTGAATTTTGCTTGAAAATAGATTGTTAGAAAGCATAACCAATTTGTTTGTTATAATCAAAACATTAAAGTTTAAAGTTAACCATAGGTCAACACATTTGACAACTACGTGATATATAGTCAGTAGATGAGAAATAATTAACTTGACGAGTTCGATCAGATGTTCTGCCTGGCTTAAAACACTGGACCGCGTACACTTTAGCTTCGTTGGAGTTTGACCTCTTGGAGTAGATGTAGGAATTACTCTGTACTAGTTCATTCTAGAACAACAAATTTTTTTGTGTGTATATCAGCACTATCTGATTCTCCATCATAAGGTCTATAATGACCTTTGGCATTTGAGTTAAATTGATATGGTTATCAGCTAACTCATTATGCCTCTAATGAACTAACGCACTGTTAAATCGGGCAACGAAATCTGTCAAAGAGTTTTTCCTATCCATATATTACTTCAAGAATGAATGGCCACTCTATGATCTCTGGCTACTGGACATGCCTGCAGCAAATACGTGTTTGACATATGCTGGTATCCAGCGACTACGTATTTCAAACAAATTGCTCAACCATTCATAGTTACCTAACTCTGTGGTTTCCATCACCTCGATCCATTGTTGTTCGAATTCTGTTGGTGACTCAGATTGCTTAATAATGTGAACAAGCCTATGATACTGGTCATTATACAACACGACATTCATCTTCTCTAAAAATTTGTTTAGTATGTGCCACATACAAAATCGATGCAAACATCGATGGTAATACTATGGAGATAGTTCTTACAATTGCGACATCTTGGTCTGCGATGATCACCCCCAATGCCGCATGGTTTGGCATAGCTTCAATGAACTTAGTGAACAACCAAACAAATGATTTGGTTGTCTCATCTCTCAGCAGTCCACATCCAAATATAACAGTCTAGCCATGGTGATTCACTCCAATAAATGGACCAAAGATCATTGAGTACCTGCTCGTATTGTATGTTGTGTCAAACACAACGACATTACCAAAATATGCATATGACCTTTGTGATTCACAGTTTGCCCAAAAACAGTGCACAAATTTGTTCTTGTCATCAGTCTCATAATCAAAGACAAAGTTTGAATTTTTCTATTTCGCAAAGGTAAAATACTCAATCAATGTTTCTGCATCATGACCTAGCATTTCTTGACGCACATCCCTTTGATAGTTCCTGATATCCTTCTCTACACACCTAAGGGATGATGGACCTCCCGTATCTATCTCCAAAAATCGAACTTGCTGACATGTGGGAATATTAGCTTCTGAAAACTGTTGAACAAGAGCCTTCTTTGTTTTCGAGACACCCCGGTGTAACCTTAACAAGTGTACCCTACTAGGAGTGGCAAGAGGATGATTATGTTCCTCAACAAATTTCTTGACAACCCAACCATCACCCGTTTGTTGCTTTACCACTGATAATCTATCATTGCACCCACAACGTACATGTCCACGGTTTCTTTCCTCAGCATGTAGCACAGTATCTCTACGACTCATCTTGAAAGTCTCGTTCATCTTGCCTTCCTTATGGCACACAAATAATTTCTAAAAATACTGATTGGTCTCTTTTTTCTTTTTACTATTTTCTATTCGCGTACTAAACCCCACTTCACGTGCATATTGATTGTAAAAATTGTATGCCTGATCGGATGATTCAAATTCCTGGCCAACGTGGGGGAATGACACTGATAGTCACTTGAGAAACATATAAATTATCACCTCTCAAATTACATCCCTACAAAAATTTACCATAATAAAATACCTCAATTATAAGTGCAAATAAAAAAAATATAAAAAATTGTTAACAATGTTACAACTAACTTCCAAATTACAGAAAATAAATCTGTACAAATAAACGAAAATAAAAAATAAATTAATAATTTATTACTAACCTTTGAAAAATATGAAAAACAATAAGTGGGAGACAAATTTGGTAAAATAAATTTGGAGAACAAAAGTGATTGGAAACGTTTGATGTTGGCCAAATTTGGGTAAAGTAAATAAAGCGATTGAGTTGGCCAAATTTCAAGAAAAATATGTATTCTGATGAGGAAAAATTGTTATGTTGAGTGGTGTGTAAATAGGTGGAGAAATGAAGAAATGAAATGGGTTGGTGGGTTAAATTAAAGGACCATGCTAGTTGTATCTCCACACTTACATCCTCTTATGTGTCAAACAATGATTTGACCAAATAAATAATTTGGTCAAATAAATAATATTTTGGCCAAATCATTATTTGATACATAAGAGGGTATAAGTGTGGGAGTGTACAACTAGCATTATCCCAAATTAAATAGGGGAGGGGGCCTGTAAAAAGTTAAAGTAAATGTGGGTGGGTGTACGCATGACAATACGAGTCGAGCTCAGGCTCGGCTCGTCCCCAAAACGTGGGCTCGGTCCGGCCCACGAGCTCGTGGGCCGAACGAGACGAGCTGAGCTACCCACGAGCTCAGCTCTACCCTGATTCTTTTTTTCTGATAATTTAAAAAAAAAAAAAAAGAAAGAAAATATCGAAAATGCTTCGATTGAATTGAGTATATAATAGATTGGGAGATTAAAGTGTGAAAAAAATGAGTTTAGAATGGAGTATTTATAGGAAAATAATTGAATATTTTTTTTAAAAAAAGTAAAAATACGACCGTTAGCACGAGCCGCTGCTCGGCTCGTGGGCACGAGCCCAAGAGCTGAGCTCACAAGCCAGCTCGTAGGCACTGTCCATGAGTCCAAAACGAGCTCGGCTCATATTTTACCGAGTCGAATGAGCTCGGCCCTCTTTTTTTTTTGGAGCTCGGCCCTAGCACGAGCTGGAGCTGGGCCGAGCTTTTATAAGCCGAGCCGGCGAGTCCACGAGCTTTTTTGCCACCCCCAAGTGAGTGGGTAGAATTTTTTTTGTTGAATGGATGCGTGTCGGTGAGGCCTGTTTTTTCCAAGTGGGGGTGCCTAATATTTTTCAAAAAGGGGTGGACTTTTTTTGCGCCGGGGTAAGGAGGCATAATTTTTTTTTTTGTTGGATGGCTGCATGATTGACACGCAACCAATCAGGAAAATGATCTGGACCTTGATTTGGGGTCCAGATCTTTTCTGTTATTTATTTATTTCAAAAGAGTGCATTCTAGTCAGATTATAACTCACATTGGAACCATATAAATAAAGATTATTGTTATAATAAATTTACAAACTTGAATTTTAATTTTCTTTATTCTCTTCCATTTTTTTTTGTAGTTTTCTAGTTTCATAACATTTAACTTTTTTTCTTCTATTTTAATATTATTAAGTCTAATTTATCAAATAAGGCATTATAATATCAAAATCTACCCCTTGATATCCTTTTCCAATATATTCAGAGTAACTTTTACCAAAAGGAAAATGCAGAACATTATGAGCTTGTATCATTTAGTTTTTAGCAGATTTTGATAAAAAAAATTGATGAAATATGTAGTTAAAAAATTAATAAAAATTTGATCATCATTTTTTTAATATGGACCAAACAAGCACTGTACTCCTAAGTGATTTTTATTTTTAAAATATTTAAATGATTGCTACCAGTCTTAAATTTTTGGCGAAAAGGAAGAAGAAAAAGATAAAGTATAATGATGAAGGAACAAAAGAGTTTGCCCAGTTTGTTCATAATGTTTAGTGGCATTGTCTTGGTTTTAGTGTCCTCAAAAGTGAGATTATCACAAGACTATTTTTCCAATTGTTTGGAAATGAATTAAGGAAAATTGGTGCAAAATGGTTTTCAAATCTTTGCTTTCTATGTGAAAATAGTCATCAATGTTTATTTTTTGACATAGAAATTTCTAAACTGTGTATTTTGGTGCACAATTAATTATTTTTTTGATAAAAAAGACAAATATCCCGTGTTTTAATTAAAAAAAATTATAATTAAATTCATAACTTTTACAAAATATGCAAATAGGCCTAGTTTATTTATTAATAATATTTAATTTAACATATTAAATATATCACTATAGTCGTGTCAATTAAATTTTTTATAAGAGAAAAATGTAAAATTATTGTGTTTTAAATATATGTAATTTTTATGTGATGTGAAAAATATGAATAAAAATTAAATTAAATAAATTAAAAATTATCATATATAATTTTATGACATTAAACCAATCTTATTATGTTTCTTTAAAATAAAAATACTAATAAAAATTAATTTACACATTATGTGTTTTTTATTTTGAAAGATAATAAAACGATAATATTTGTTGTTAATAAATGAATAGTTCAATTAAATAAAAATATTTGAGTATCAAATTTGAGACAAATTTATTTTTCTTTTTATGTTGTAATGATAGAATAAAGTTCAAATTTTAAATAATATAATTACTTAAAAATATAAAAATAATTTTATCTAATATGTTTGTTAATAATTATGAACTTAAATTTTAGTTACTTTATAATAGTTCCTAAAATCTACAAAAAAATTAGTATATTATCAATTTGGTCAATAAAGTGTTAATTAAAAAAAAATAGTTTTCTTTAACTTTTTATAAAAAAAAAAAAATAGTATGAACTCATTTACACTTTTTGCAAATGTTAGCAATCAAATTGTAATTTTTTCTTATTAAAATGAAGGATATATTGGTATTTTTAATAAAATAAAGACCAATTACAAATCAAAATACATAGATTGAAAATTTATGTGCCAAGAAACAAACTTTAGAAGCAATTTTTGTACTGAAAGCAAATGTTAGAGATTATTTGCGCTATTTTCCCATGAATATTAAGAATGAAAATATTTACAATTTAAAAGGTCAACAAGTAAATGAACCCACCAAAAAATAAAATAAAATAGAAATTAGTAATGCTACATGTTTGGCTAAGCTTATTAAGTTTAGGATAAATAGAAGCCAATTTTTCTCCGAACTCTACTTTCTACTTTCTTTTGCACTTTTATCCTTAACTTTTTATTTATTGGCATTCATCATCCTTATTGATGGATTCCATACAAAATATTGGTTAAGTAGTCATGTGTTACTCACACTATCAATTAAACAACGTCATTAATGTTCAAACCCTATTTAAATCAGGGAAATATCATCTACCATCTCCAACATTTTATACTCTTCTGCACTTCTAGCCCCAACTCTTATTTTTTTGGCAACACCATCCCTAACCTTTCTATATTGACGTCCACCATCCCTAGGAGTGGCAAAAAAGCTCGTACGCCCATGGGCTTGCCGGCTCAGCCCATAAAATCTCGGTCCAGCTCAGGTTTGGACTCGGGCTCAAGCTCGTCGAGGGACGAGCACGAGCTAGGACCGAGTCAAAAAATGAGCCGGCTCGTTGGGCGAGGCTCGTGGGAACGAGCCCACGAGCCCCCGCTCGTTTGGGCTTGTAGTCCACGAGCCCAAAAGCACGAGCCACGAGCCGGCTAGACTCGTAGTCGTGTAACAATCACTTAATCGTGACCGTTGGTCAACGGTCACAACAATTTTTTTTTTTTTTTTGTTTTTTAATTCCATTATTCTCCTATAAATACTCCTATTCTAAACTCATTTTTTCACATTTCAATCTCTTATTTCTCATTCAATTATATACTCAATCCATTAACAATTCTCAAATTTCATTCTCTCAATATTAGTGTTATAATTATTATATAATATCTCATTATCTAGATATTGGATAATGCATAAAAAAATAATAGCATTTAAACAAATAGACTATCTCATAATGAAAATAATATTTATCATGTTTTATTAGCTTTGTTACATGAATTTAAATGTGATTCTAAAGCTCGTAGTTTTATATTTGATAATGTAGGCCCATATAATATAGTAATTGAAAAATTAATGTAACATTGTAGTTCAGATTTTGATGATATTTTATTTCATATTCGTTGTGTATGTCATGTGTTTAATCTAATTGTACAAGATGGATTAAAATTTATACAACCCCAATTAGAAAAAATTAGATATGGTATTAATTATATTTCGATCTCACCAATAAGAAAACAAGTTTTTGTTGCTCTATGTATAGAAAATGGGCTACAATCAAAAAAATTTGCAACTGATGTTGCCAATAGATGGGATTCAACATATCTTATGATTGAATCTTGTGAAGGTTATGAAAATTGCATTATTGTCTATTATAATGACCGACACTCACACGGCTCAGAATATGATTTGAAATTACATAACTGGAAAATATGTGGTCATGTTAGAAAAATTTTAAAAGTTTTTTACGACGCAACAAGTGCATATTCTGGTGTGTATTATCCAACTACTCCACTTGTTTTAAATCATTTCTATTATATTGCTAACAATTTTAATAGGTATAAGAATTTTGCTCCTTTTTCTAGTATTATACATGTCATGGAAGCTAAATTTAGAAAATATTGAGAAAAATTGCCTATGTTATTTCCGTTAGCATGTGTTATGGATCTTAAACTTAACTTAGAGGGTACGAAAGTAACAAAAATGGCAATTTCAGAAAAATTAACTTACGAAAATCCAGTTACGTGTGCTAATTTAGAATAAACTTTATGTTATATGTATGAGGTCTATGCTGAAAAGGCCGATACGAACGTTGTACGACCCCTAATCCAACATATACTTCGTCATCAACTGATGACATTGACTTATGGAGTTACGTCAGTACACATAGGAGTGGTCAATGTCAACAATCAGTTGGTTTTTCTTCTAGTTCTTCACTTCCCCGTTATAATGATACACCTGTAGAGTTAGTTAGGTATTTTGCGCATGATGTGCTTAGAATGTTAGATGACGAATAGAGAAATTTTTTTAATATACTATGATGGTGGAGATAACATCACCGTAGTTATCCAATTCTTTCAAAAATGGCACGTGATCTTCTAACACATTCGGTATCAACTGTAGCATCAGAGGCTGCATTTAGTACAAGTGGCAGAGTTTTGTCTGATATCAGGTCAAGACTCAAAGCCGACATTTTAGAAAGCTTACTGTGTCTAAAGGATTGAAATGACACCAAACTTCGAATCCAAGACAAAGTGAACAGAATAATGTCTGAACAAAGATTCGTAGTAAGTATTATTTTGCATTAGTATTTGATATTTTTTTCTTATTTTAATAAAAATTTGTACACTTAACATCTTGTTCGTGTACAATTTTAATTCCGCATACTTTCAAAGTAGCTGGTCCCAAGCCAAAAAAAAAAGGAGGGTTTTCAATCTTTAATTTTAAATATAAATGACTCTCGATATTGTATTTCTTTTTTATTTTCAAATTTTAAAAAAACAAAAAAAATTGAGGACCGGGCCGAGCTCTTGGGCAGCTCGGCTCAACCCGTTCGGCCCAAGAGCACGTGGGCCGAACCGAGCATAGATTTTGGGGACGAGCCAGCTCGTCCCTTTGGGCGAGTTGAGCTCGTATTTTATGGGCTTGGTCCATTGCCATACCTAACTGTCCCTACCCACCGAAATAGAAATTAACTAAAATATATTTGAACTGCTACAAGTCGAAAATGATAAAATATAGTGGAGAAGAAATTAAAACACAGTTTCGACCTTATTCTATTTGTCTAAATTCTAATAATGATTTTCATAACTATATAACAAAAGTAGGAATTTCACTTGCAGCACAAATAGACGACAAATAATTTATTAACTATTAAGACTTTTGTTTTTTTTTAACCAAATGCGAAAGGATAGAAAAGCTATTGCCATTCTAATGAAAAATTAAATAGACCTATTCCCGTGTCAACCACCAAATTATTAAAATACTTCATCAAGTTTAGATACGGAGTTGCGAAGCTGCCAGATTTGGAGGTTGGTAATTGCAACTACAAGAATTCAGAAGGTGGTCATCAGGTGGTGGCTCTGTCGAGGAAGGGGCTATGAGGAAGACAAACGTTTTATCTATATCTTTATTTTAAAATTCTAACTTTTTATATCTTTATATTTAATTTTGACAATAATAAATTATGCTTAATTGATCCAGTGAGTGGCACGTGACCACATAACATTTTTTTTCTTCTTTTGATGGAATTTGTTGGTAGGGACCGAGGATTCCAATATTCGAAAGATTGGGTATAGCATTGCCAAAAAAAAAAATGTTAAGGATAGAAGTGTAAAAATGAATAAAAGTTGGGGGCAGTGGATGCTCTTTACCCGATTTAAATAGTATTTGGACATTAAACCATCTTCTTAATTGATCTCGTCAGTGTCACGCGACCACATTGTTGGCGGATTTGTGTAAATGACTCCAAAAAATGCAGAAACAAGAACCGAATAGAAATCAAGAAATAGTCGAGACAAGTGTTGAACACTTTGTCCTTAAGTCAATATTGCCCAGCAATGGTGCCTTCGGTCTTTGGCAATTAACTCCCAAGATACAACGACTTCACTTGAATTTTGTAGCACTTCAAAAACTCAAGTACAGCGAACCAAAATTGGTTTTGTACTCCAACGGATGAAATGAAATGGAAACCAGAATTTTATGCAACTAAAATGCAATAATTTTGGTTAAAGAATGATGAAATATGAGTTCTTAGTGTTTGCATATAATTTCTGTATCAATCATCTATCAAAATGGACGTCCACAGGCCCTTTTTAACATTGGAGATCAGTTGAAAACGAAAAGGAATAGAACCAAATCGTGCAACCCTTCAAAAAGACATGTCTGTTCGTGTAAACCTATGCGATCGCATGGTTTTACCAAGCTGCGATCGCAAGGTACAAAATTCAGAACATAACTTGATCCAATTTAACCATGCGATCGCAAGGCTTTGCCTCCTGCGATCTCATGGAAGGACCCAAAAACGTTCTGCTTAAAATTTAGGCAGATTGCGATCGCAGGTGGAAATACCTGTGCGATCGCATGGTCAAAACTTTGACCCAAAAATGTGCTTTTCCGTAATTTCTCATTCATTCGATATTAGTTTTGAGATGCCAAATATAACCTTTAAACATGCAGATAATTCTGAATAGGTAACTTGTGGCGAAGTGGTGAACCCCGTTTTCTTGATGCGGCGAAGTGGCAAACAATTTTACCTAAACAGATTGGGTCGGGTTTGTATATTTTGGCCAAGTTGACACGAAGTCACTTAGTTAATTTTTCGACATTTTAAACCAATTTCCAACAATCCCCCACATGAATGGAAATTCCTTGACACGCAAAACACGATGCAAATGAAATGCAATGATATGCAGACTCTAACAAATAGAGTACATGCGACAAGTCATAGCATCAAGATAGGTAGCTTGTGGCTTTGAACCTTCTTTAGTTGAATACAATCGGATTTACTAGGCTAGTTGGTGAACACAATGTTTTTGAACCATCCAGCCGTTCGTGTAAACCCAAACAATTGTACCAACACCATGACTTATCTAACCAATTCGGTTCTCATGGTTGTGTCCATTTTGGCCCTGGACAACTCTTGGTTTCATAAGTGCTCTAAGAGAATTAAGCCTCGAATTCTCGTAGAAGCGGCTCCACTTCACACTTATATAGGTGATCTCTTACCTTTCCACTTCAAGGTTTTGAATCATTAAAATTATGTATACTTAACCTTATACATATTTGACATAGCACTTTTAAAAGTTAGGAATGGGAATAAGTGCTTTATTTCGAATCTTTTATAACTTAGCTGTCCCATTGAACCAAGATTTTGGGATCTCCAATCTACAAGGTTGGATTTCCGTTATAATAATTCTATTTAATAGGCTTTAGGCCCATTTTCCTCGAAAGATGGTATACTTGATCTCTTGCAAGTCCTTTCGTCAAAGGATCAGCCTGGTTCTCTTTTGACTTTACATAGTTAATAGAGATTATACCATTCGATATTAACTGTTTAATGATATTATGTCTCCGACGGATATGCCGAGACTTACCATTATACATACTATCTTGTGCCCTTGCTATTGCCGACTGATTATCGCAATGTATGTTAATTACAGAAACCGGCTTTTCCCAACATGGAATTTCTTCAAGAAAATTACGAAGCCATTCTGCTTCTTTACCGGCTTTGTCTAAAGCAATAAACTCATATTCCATTGTGGATCGAGCTATACATGTTTGCTTAGACGATTTTCAGGACACGGCTCCACCTCTAATGGTAAATACATAACCACTTGTGGATTTTGAATCCTTAGTGTCAGATATCCAATTTGCATAGCCATATCCTTCTAATACCGCGGGATATCTTGAGTAGTGTAATCTATATTCAACCGTGTGTCTTAAGTATCTAAGAACTCGGTTTAATGCCTTCCAATGTTCAATATTTGGATTACTAGTGAATCTACTCAACTTGTTGACTATATATGCTATATCTGGTCTTGTGCAGTTGGTAATGTACATCAAACTGCCTATGACTCGTGAATATTCCAATTGAGATACGGGCTCACCAGTATTCTTGGCTAAGTGTATACCTAGGTCAACTGGTGACTTAACTGGTTTGTCATCATACGCCTTAAACTTCTTAAGTACAGTCTCAACATAATGTGATTGAGATAATGACAAACCATCGGATGTCTTCGAGATTTTAATCCCTAATATCACATCCGCCAATCTCATGTCCTTCATGTCAAAATGTTTTGTTAACATTTTCTTAGTCGAGGAAATGACTTTTTGAGTTATTTTCTATAATTAGCATATCGTCAACGTATAGGCATACGATACATATTCGTTAGGTGTGTTTTTAATGTAGACACATTTGTCACATTCATTGATTTTGAAGCCATTTGACAACATAGTTTTATCAAACTTTTCATGTCATTGTTTCGGTGCTTGTTTTAATCCATACAAAAATTTTACAAGTTTACACACCTTCTTTTCATTTCTCGGTGCAACAAACCCTTCGGGTTGTTCCATATAGATTTCTTCTTCTAATTCACTGTTTAGAAATGCAGTTTTAACATCCATTTGATGTATTTCAAGATTATGCAATGCCGCGATTGCAATCAAGACACGTATAGACGTGATTCTCGTCACCGGTGAATAAGTATCAAAGAAATCGAATCCTTCCTTTTGTCTATACTCTTTGGCTACTAATCTAGCCTTGTATTTATCTATTGATCCATCCGATTTCAATTTCTTTTTGAATATCCATTTGCAGCCTAAAGCTTTGTTTCCCGGAGGGAGTTCAACCAATTCCCAAGTATGGTTACTCATGATGGATTCAATTTCGTTCCGTACAGCTTCTTTCCAAAAAGGAGCTTCGGGAGTGGACATTGCTTCATTAAATGTCCTTGGATCATTCTTAAGTAAATTGGTTACGAATTCTGGACCGAATGTCTTATGAATTCGTTGCCTTTTACTACGTCTCGGTTCTTTATTTATTTGAAGATTGTCGTCATTTTCATGTAAATTATCATACGTTCGTTTAACTGAACTTATTTCTTTTTCTTTACAAGGAAACTTGTCTTCAAAGAAGACCGCATTTCTTGATTCAATAATCGTGCTTTCATGTACATCAAGTACTTTAGATTTATGAACCAAGAATCGATATGCACTACTATTGATTGCGTATCCAATAAAGACACAATCAATTGTCTTTGGTCCAATCCTAACTTGTTTAGGTTTGGGTATTTGTACTTTTGCTAAGCACCCCCACACTTTGAGATATTTGTAGGAAGGTTTTCGACATTTCTATAACTCGTAAGGTGATTCAACCTTATTCTTGTGTGGTATCTTATTTAGGATATGATTTGCCGAAAGTATAGCTTCCACCCACAAGTTTTAAGGTAAGCCCGAACTTATTAACATTGCATTCATCATTTCCTTTAGTGTTCGATTCTTACGTTCAGCAAACCCATTTGATTGAGGTGAATATGATGCAGTAGTTTGATGAATGATTCCAAATTCTGCACAAAATTCCTCAAATGGTGCAACGTATTCTCCACCTCTATCACTACGAATCATTTTTATTCGTTTTCCAAGTTGATTTTCAACTTCGGTTTTATAGTGTTTGAACACTTCCAAAGCTTCATCTTTTCTTTTCAACAAGTATACGTAACAGTATCTTGTACAATCATCTATGAACGTGATGAAATACTTTTTACCACCTCTTGTTTGTACAAACTTTAAATCACACACATCCGTATGAATTAGTTCTAAAGGTGTTGTGGTTCGTTCAACCGAATGAAAAGGTGTTTTGGCCGCTTTTGCCTCTAAACATGTTTCGCATTTTCCATTATTAAAATGCATATTCGGAAGTAAACTTAAATTTATTAACTTGCGTATTGAATTAAAGTTTGCATGTCCTAATCTATGGTGCCATAAATTAGATGACTCAAGAATATAAACGGAAGATGGCGTTTTATTCATAACTTTCGGTACAACAGTAAGGACATTCATTTTGAATAGTCTATCTTTTACATAGCCTTTGCCAACATACATATTATTCTTGGTAAGTACAAACTTATCCGAAACAAAGACTAACTTGAAGCCATTCTTGCTTAACAAAGAACTTGACACAAGGTTCTTGCGAATATCCGGTACGTGAAGAACATTGTTGAGGCTAAGTTCCTTTCCCGATGTCATCTTCAATATCACTTTGCATTGTCCTTCCACTTTGGATGATGAGGAGTTCCCCATAAACAGTTTTTCTCCCTCAGTTGGAATGTAGAATGTGAACATATCCTTATCAGTACATATGTGACGGGTTGCACCCGTATCAACCCACCATTCCATGGGATTTCCAACATTGTTGCATTCTGAAACAACCGTCGATAAGTTCATATCAGATATGCCATTTGATATGGAATCAGATTCGGCTATGTTCGCTTGGGCCTGCTTCTTTGGTTTGCGACAATCTACGGAGCGATGTCTAGCCTTTCCACAATTATAGCAATTGCCCTTGAACTTCTTTGCATTCTTCTTTGAAGGTTCAACAGAATGCTTCCTCTTCTTTCCTTTGTTGTTGTTGGATTCCACCACATTAGCATTTGATTGTGGTATGCTATTTCCAACACGCCTGTCTGAACTTCGATTGTCTTCTTCAATCCTTAGTCGGACCACAAGCTCTTCAATATTCATCTCCTTGCGTTTATGCTTGAGATAGTTCTTAAAGTCCCTCCACATGGGTGAAAGTTTTTCAATGATTGCAGCCACTTGAAATGATTCACTTAGAGACATATTCTCCGCGTGAATGTCATGAAATATGATCTGCAACTCTTGCACTTGACTGATAACCGTCTTTGAATCTACCATCTTGTAGTCCAAAAACCTTTCCACGATGAACTTCTTTGTTCCCGCATCTTCAGTCTTGTATTTCCTTTTTAAAGAATCCCACAAGTCCTTTGCCGATTGCTTGGAACAACACACATTGTATAAAGTGTTGTCCAAGCCATTCAGAATGTAATTCTTACACAAAAAATCTGAATGTTTCCAAGCATCTAAAGCAATCAACGATGCCCGATTGTTTTCTCCTTCTTGTATGGCGGGAGGATCTTCATTCAAGAATTTCGCCAAATTGAGGGTCGTGAGATAGAAGAGCATTTTTTGATGCCATCTTTTGAACTCAACCCCAATGAACTTTTCTGGTTTTTCCCCATGTGGAACGGAGTTTGAATGTACGGTAGTAGGGGGAGCCAAAACCGGAACCATAACCGGAGGAATTACACCGGTAGGAATACTTCCTTCAGAAGTTCCCTCATTCGAAGTATCATTCGAATTCATTTCTGTTTTCATAAAACAGAAGATCAACCAAACAAGTAGAACCAGATGTCACTTGCCACAAAAAATACTGCAGAAATATTGACTTAAGATTGTTGGCGGATTTGTGTAAATGACTCAAAAAAAATGCAGAAACAAGAACCAAATGGAAAATCAAGAAATAATCGAGGCAAAGTGTTCAACGCAGGTGGAAATACCCGTGCGATCGCATGGTCAAAACTTTGACTCAAAATTGTCATTTTCCGTAATTTCTCGTTCATTCGATATTGATTTTAAGATGCCAAATATACCCTCTAAACATGCAGATAATTCTGAATTTTCTTTCCGGGGGCGTTACCCTCTCGACCCCCGCGACCTGACCGGGCAGGTTGAACTCCGTTTTTCCGATGCGGCGAAGTGACAAACAATTTTACCTAAACAGATTGGAT
This sequence comes from Forsythia viridissima, assembly GCA_030279155.1. Lineage (NCBI taxonomy): Eukaryota > Viridiplantae > Streptophyta > Magnoliopsida > Lamiales > Oleaceae > Forsythia > Forsythia viridissima. The sequence continues at coordinate 21,460,884 of CM059035.1, read as the reverse complement.
CGAGTTTGTATATTTTGACCAAGTTAACACGAAATCACTTAGTTAATTTCTCGACATTTTAAACCAATTTCCAACACACATAACAAATTTTTTGGATGGAGTATATGGATAGGGTAGAGGATGCCAATATACGAAAAGTTGAAAATAGCATTGTAAAAAGAAAAGTTGCAAAAAGAAAGTAAAAATTGGAGAAGGTAGCTTCTATTTACCCGATTTAAGTAGTATTTGAATATTAATGATCTTGCTTAATTGATTATGTGAGTAACACAATGAAATGTTGGGAATAGCATTTTCAAGAAAAAAAAAATGGAGATAGAGGGGCAAAATAGGATAAAGGTTGGAGACACTAATGGCTTAAAATAAGTAATTCTTTTATTGATTAAAATTAAAAATAAATAAATTACTTATTTGACATATTTGACATTAAGGCAAAATTTTCCTATAAAACAAGTAACATTTTTACTTACAAAGAAAAAAAATTCACATTTTCAAATATTTTTGAAAATAAAAAATAACTTTTACCTATTTTTAAGTTAGTGACAACTTCTATCATCCAGATCATATTTGAATCTAAATCTTTAACTGTACAGAGAAACTTACAGAATACACCAAGAAAAGTGCTACCTTTTATGACAAAGTTCAACTAAAATAAGGAGAAAAAAATTGCATTATGAGCTCCTTTGCAAGAGTGAATGACATGTAATTACTTAATAAAGGACTTGACAAACTAAGATAATGACAATACAATAATGGTGGGTACATGAAAGATACTATATCCAAAAAGTATATCCAAAACAAAGACAGACCAAAGGACACTTTGTCTTTGTATCATTGTTGATGAGAATCTTAGTGGGCACTATTTATCCCTCCCATTTCAATCAAACTTTCAACATTCAACACTCACGTCACCACCATTTAGTTGCTTGATCTAGCAATGAATCGGACTTAATATCAAAAAAGGGACTCGCATAGTCGACCTTAAATTTATTGAGAACAAATCTTAGTTTCTTGAAGTTGTTTAGGGTTGAAGTACTCATCGATGGAACTAAATTCTTGAACAACGGAATGATAATTGAATGCTTAATTTCAGAAAAAAGATGTTAGATTTTAATAATTCGGCACTTAGATCATCATATGTATGCCTTCGACATAGATATACGAGTCCCTTTAACTTACACTTAGAGCATAATATCTGAACTTTGAGTTATCTTGTGAATCGTCGGGGAATCCTAGGCGTTGGTACAACCACATCACGACCGGATTTTATCAAGTTGATGCGATCTGGTATTGTTTTATCAAATAGCCTATTTTCAGGATTCTCAGCATAGCAGACGTAGTAACAACTCACACAGGCTTGGGGTAGCGCCATGGCAATCCTAGTCTGCCACATTATAATAAATAAAATTATGTTAAACAAGCAACTGTTGAATAAAATTGCTCAATTTGATTTAAGGATATAACTAATGCATTATTAAATATACAGAAAAGATCCAATTATTATTGGTTAGGTTGATTCGACTAACCATTAGGTAACCGATGAAGGCAGCTAGGACCGAGAGGGTGGCGGTGTAACCACGGTGCACTGTGGCTGTCCAAGCAGCTACAACAATTACACAGATTGAGCCACTGCAAGCTCCAGTGAGAAAGCAAATGGCGCTTGATATATCAGAGTCGACAATCGGTTCCATTTCTCTCTTCTCAAATAGATCCCAAGTGTCTTGTGATGCCTTGACAAAATCTTTTCCATATGCAGCAATCTGTAGAGGTCACTTATCAACAAATTCAACTCCATCTCAACAAGATTAATATGATCACAAGTCACTTTATATTTAGACTTGAGATGTAATATTCTTATCGGGATGCACCCACGTTATGTAATGCTACAATGAATCCAAAGTGTTGCATTATCAGTGGTAGTTAAATAGTTCAGGAATTACTCACAAGGGCATTCATGGAAAGGTACCACTGTAAATACCATACAGATACAGGACACACTCCCATATTGTCACGGGAGCCAACCCGTGAAGCTATTTTCCATCGAGTATTTCATTTCTCTGGACTTTTAACTGAGAAGATCTATATGTAAGTGGAAAGACATTTTTAATATGAATCAGCAAGAATGCAAGGTTACCTGAACATAGGCCCAACCATTTCCGCGTCTGAAGATTGAGTCCATGACCCTGAGACAGCAATGTGCACAAGAAAACATGAATTCATCTTCTCCCTCGAGCAAATTCAACCCACGTGCCAAGATTCTCAGAGCTTCAATTGCAGGCACAAAAAGGGAGCCTAGACAAGCACTCCCCAGATTGTTTGATAAAGCCCTTTGGAAGCAAAACTGTGTACTAGATTGCATACCTCTGAGATAATAAAGAGAAATTACTCTGCTAACTGTTAAATTAGCCACATTCCTCATAACCTCAGCAGTCCAAGCCAAGCTCAATACCAGGGCCATTATAATCAATGGTGGTACGTAGAAATTCAGTGCTCCAATTACAGCTAATATCCAAAACGACATCCAACAAAATCCAGCACCAAGCATCCAATAAGTAGGACGATTTAAATCATGAAATTTCGACACAGGTTCAAGTGCCTTGATAAAAATCTTGGAGCAAAAACTAGTTCTTTGTGTAACCCAACACGCATATAATCCGTTACCAATAGCAAACACAATAAAAAGAGCTCCAACTCCATCCGTTGCTGGCATTTGGAAGCAAATTAAAAGAATTCCAGCTGATAAAGTCAAGACAAAAGAACTCCAAATTATAAAATGCACCATAATATTAGGCCATAATCTAACTGCCTTTTGCCATACAAATGCCAGTGTTATGCTAAGAAAAGAGGCAGCCTCAACTTGTGGCAAAAAATACTTCAACTCCCTCTTCTCTTCTCTTTGAGCCTTCCCTTCCTCTATTAGGCCTTGCACTCCTTTAAATATCATAAAACACACCAATCCAAAAGCCAGAACCATATGCACAAGGAACAAAAACAGGGAAATCTTGTTTGTGTATGATCTTGAATTCAGAGTAATCACTGATTGCTGTACACAAAACCAAAGTCCAAGAAAATTTTCCAATCAAAATTCAGGAAAAACTATGTACTCTCGTATTTAGACAACCACTTCAAATATAGCAAATTCTTTAATAGTTTTTCATCTTTTTCTAAAAGGGCCTCAGCATTTTTTACTAATGCCCCCAAATTGCTCGAACCGCCTATATGTAAGTGTGTGCCCTAGAAACTTACTTGTGGGGTAGGTGTGGAGCGGGGCTGCTGCAAAGGAGGTGGAGAAGGGCGAGGCTGCTGCAAAGGAGGTGGAGAAGGGCTAGGCTGCTGCAAAGGAGGTGGAGAATGGCGAGGCGGCTGAGAATGAGACGCAGAAGGACGAGGCAGCTGACGAGAAGGAGAAGCAACTCTTGTTGCATTATTCATTACGAGTCTTAAAGGATTTGTATTGCTCAATCTTTGCATTCTTGACATGTGAACTTCTCTTGGAGGCTGATTTTGAACTGCTGATTCTTGAATATTCATCTCACCTTTCTCCAAATCCTTCAATTCATCTTCTTTCTTCCCTTTTTCCTCCATTTCTTCTTCCCCCACTGATTCTTCTTCATTTTCTAAGTGCACCACCTATACAACACAACCACATAAATAAGCAAAACTTCAAGAATAAGTACTTAAGAAGAATTATTAAAAAAATTAAGCAGGTGGGGTGGAGGGGTTGCCTTACAGGTTCTGCGGCACCCATTTGCGGCGGAAGTGGTGGCGAGTGTGTGACGGGATAGGTGCGGGTACGTTAGATTATTTTTCTATGCAATAGGCTTCTACCAATCTAGTGCTTGCACCACATCTTTTTACATCTTACCTCAGGCAATCCGACATTAGTATATTGTGTTTTGCAAAGCGCAATAAATGGCGTGTATTCACACGCTCCAATAGAATTGAGGCATTTTTAATGTCAGTTTTTTCTTCTATTTTTTATGAATTTCATTAGTACGCTTTGACTGCTGAGAAGTGATCCCATGGGTAGAGGTCCAGGGTTTTTTATTATGTAGCAAGGCACACGTGGGGAATTTTGGTCAGATTTTGGAGAGTGGAGGAATCATACTTTAAAGGCGAATTTGCTGTAAAGGTGGATTGGATGCAAAAGGTACAGAATTTTGTCATGACCATTATGTGGGAAAGATACCACGTTCTGAGCGATGTTTCGTTGATCACATAAAAATAGATTTATTTTTATTTATATATAAAATTTAATTAATTTAATTATTATAATTAAAATAATAAATTTAATTTACTTAATATACACTTATATTAATATAATGATAGTTCATATTTATTGATAACAAAACATATTAAATAAAAATATATTAAAAAATTAAAAATTAACTATATTTTCAAAAAAAAAAAGTAGATTATAATTTAAAACAAATGAATAAAAAAGATAAACTTATCTTTATGAGACAGAATGAGTATATAATACTTACTTTGTCCTACAAAGATATATTTACTGTTTGGCTGTGAATTCAAAAAGTGTTATGAATATTAAATTAAGTGTTTAATTGCATAATTATAAAAATACGTTTATATAAACTTTATATTTATTTGACTAAACAGTAATTAATTATAAATAATGTTTTTTCATATATTATACTAACTATTAAAATTAAAATTAAAATCTTAATTAAATTAAATTATTATAATACAAATATTTAAATATATGTCATACTACTTAAAATTAATTAATTTAAATCAAACATATTATGTGTAATTTGTATTATATAATTTAACTCGTCAAGATATATTTTTCACTTTATATAAATATACAATTGACAATAGTTGATATAAGTAATTAATGTGGCAAATAAAGTAATATCATTTTTGATGTATTAATGATAATTTTATTAATTTTGAAGTTTTATTAAATGTCAATTGCAACTTTGTAAAAGCTCAATTACAATTTTTTGTAGAAGCTCAAATTTTGATCTTCTTTGAAACAATTTTTTAAACTATTTTTCAGTCAAAAAATATTTATTAACTTTAACCAAACAATTATAAATATAACAAAAAATATTTTAAAACTTCAAAAAAAATCTTTCCAAACACTCTATAATCTCATTATGTGAATATAGATGGACTTTTCTATTTCCCATGTAAAAGATAAATTTCTTTTACATGTTGAAAGTTCTTGATTTGAGTGACGCTTGTGGGGGGTGGGGGGGGGGGGGGGGGGGGGGGTGGGGGGTCTAAGGTTGTTGAGAATTGGGATTTTTTTGTTATCTAGAACTAGAAGGGTGCAATAAAGTACGTAGTTACTGCAAATTGTTATACGATAATTAGGTAGTAGAGTTAATTATATGTACTGTTTCTATTTTTTTTAACTTTGTAACAATATCATTTTTATTTAATTTTATTTGTAGATATTGTCCTCATCTTTTTAATTATTCGTGCAAATGATTCTCAAATGACTTTTTAAAGAAATTTGTCTCTAACTTAAGTAAATTAAAATAAATAAAAAAATTACAATTGAGACATTAACATTTTCAAAAGTACAAATAAATCCTAAACTTTTTTATTATTTACAGATTATCACTTAAATAATAAAAAATATGTCATCAAATCACAAAACTTCTAATTATATTTACCGAAAAGATATTTGGAGTCTCTACATATTTCGTCAAGTGGTCATTTAATTAACAAAAATTTATACACATGATTTAAATTTGACTAATTTAATAAACATAAAATAGTTTTATTATATTCTATTATTCAAAATAATTTAAAAAAAAAAACAGAAAAGGGGATCATCTTCCCCAATCTACCCACCTCCACTCCCACTAGAGGTGGCAAAATTGGCCCGGCCCGCATATAACTCGACATTTTGGGTTGGGCTGGCCATGGCCCAAATAAAACCGGGTCAATATGATTTTTTTTTTCTTTTGCTTCTTAACACTAGTCACTTGTTTTATGAATAGCCCAAATACACAATCCAAATAATATCAATCTAAAATGATCTAAACCTAAGTCACCAATAAATATTAGTCCAAAAATCCCAAGATCCAATATAAAATTGTTTAGATTTAATTAAAAGTTAATTTAATTTAAGTTTCAATCTAAAATATATTTGGTGTGACAAGTAAATTATTTATTTTGAATTTACTTATAAGTAAACTTTTTAATTTAAGCCAAACATGCTTATATCTAAAAGCAATAAGACTAGCATGCTTTTAAAATTTGTATTTTTTTTTTAAAAAAAAAGTGTCTACAAAAAATTTACAATTAACAAAAAAATTATTATTTTGAGAGAAAATTGACGTTTATCTATTGATTAATACATGAGAGCCCCAATTTTATAAATTATACTCTTTAAAAATCTAAAAATATATAGTCTAAATTTCTCTAAGATTGCATTTGGTGTAATGTATTAGATTGTATAAAAAATTTATTTAAAAAAAAGAAAATTAAAATCAAGTTGAGCCAATAGGCTGAACTGGACTGGACTAGCATATTTCTGGACCATACAAAATTGGGCTGGACTAGTCCAATCCAATTTCATGTGTAGCCATACTCTAGCGGGCTGGGTTGGCCCAACCTAACCCATTTGCCAACTCTAACTCCCATCACAGAAATTGGGGGGTATTTTCCCCCGTTTACTGGCCTGTGATTTGGGCCGGGGTTTCGTTGTGTGAAGACTAGAGCACCTTGTTTAAATTATTTTCTTGCCTTTTTAATGTACTTCATTTATGCGTGAGCTAATTCACATATGAAGCAGAACATTCTTGCTTTACAAAAAAGAGAATTTTCATTCTTTCATTTTTGTAGTTATGTAGATCCACAGGCGGTAATTGGGTGCGAGGATGGAAAAGTTCGCGTATTTGACATTTACAGCAGGGAATGTTAACAAATAATTAAGTATGTGTATTGCTTCACTTCCAGCCTTCTTAGTATTTGATAAACTCTATGAAGTTTGTGAAAATTCACAAAGGCACAGTGGTTTGGCTATAATTGCTTATGTATTCTTGTCTGTAAGTGTAATTAACCTAAGGGTAGTGTGATTATATAATTTAACTTAATTTTTTAAATATTACTTTTGTGACAACAAATTTTAATTTTATCATCCTAAGAACAGACTCTCTATTTATAAAATGTATCTTTTTTATTTTAGAGCGTATATATAAATTTAAAGAGTAAAATTTTTGAAGTACTCCAACAACTTTTTTATTTTTAACACTTCATTTTACTTCTCCCAATAAATATTTATTTTTTTCTATATTTTATTTTGACATGCTTCCCTCTTAATTATAACGTGATTTTTTCCTATTTTTTTCTATTTTATTTTGTATATACTATTGACTTTAGTCAAAAATTAAAATTCTTTAAATGCATTTTATTATAGAGATGGGTTTGACTCGCTCTCTATATTAAAAAAAATTAATTTATAGAGTCACTTGAAACATAATTTTAAAAGTTCACTTTGTAAAAATAGAGATCATTTTATAATTAAAGAGTCCTTGGAAATGCTATAACAACATAATCATATCCATCAAAATCTAGATCTCACAATTCAGCCCACCTTTTTACATAAATACTAGCAATATTGTGGATTGTCTTAGGAAAACTTCTAAATCATGTTGAACTCGATATTCATCGCTTGCAATAAATATGAGCAATTCTATATTTTTTTATATTAAAAATTGCAATCAAATTTTCAATTTTAGGCTTGTTTTAATTTATTAATTTATGAAAACTTCAATAAAAAATAATTTGTTCACATGGACAAGGATTGGGACATAACCATGTATTAAACATGAATTCCCATTTTACGCTCCTACACGGAGAGTCGGTGTTAAGTGTTAACTAATTTTGTTTCGTATCTCTTGAAACATATATATACGGAGTGTTTTATATTGACACTTATTGTGTTTGATGATTGTATGTGTTAATAATGGTGCTTGAGTGTACAAGTGCTTTCTTGTATGTTCTATTCTATGCTAAAAGGTGTTTGGGTGTATATTATTTTCTTGATTGTGTACAACTTCTTGCCCTTAGTTATGTACAAATAATTTTTTTAATTGGCCTTCTTACACTTTTCAAAGTCAATTTTATTCTTTTCAAAAAATACTTTCTTCTTCTAGTACTCCACACACTTTGTGCTTATTTGGTTGAGATAAAAAAATTGTTAAAAATTTGTGATTAAAATCAGCAATTAATTTTAATCACACATTTCATGAAGAAGAGATTTCTCTTCAAAAAAATGAGGTAGGTGTTTCTCTTCAAAAAAGAAAGAGAAATTCAAGCTCGGCCATCTTAATTGAACTTATGAATTTCCAAGTCATTCATCTCATAAGGCCTTCATTTTAAGTCATATGGTCAAGCAAAAATATATTTATATCCCTATAATTATCAAAGCTAACATTTCATGTTTAACCATTCTCTTTCTTTATATTTTTTTCTTTTTTCGTATTTAAATCCGCTTTTTCTATAGAAATTGTATTTTTTCTCTATTTCATATTTTTTGGCATCACATTAAAAGTCGTGCTTAAATTTTTGTATACTGTATATTGTTGTATATTGTATATTGTTATCTTTATAAGATAATTTACAATAAACAGTATCATAACCCATTAACTCGAAAAAAATCATGAAAAATAATGTGTGATAAAAAAATATACATAAAATATTTGATAATGTAATTTTACACCGTAATTTAATAGATATAAATTTATATATTATAGAAATTAAATGTTCAGTGATAAGTTTATATCATTAACCTTCAAGAATATACATGCTACTGTTTTTTTAATATAGTACTTATGACACTGTTTTTTTAATATATTGTGCTACCTATTACACTTTCTTTAATGTATTGTGTTACCTATGTCACTGTTCTTCTATTATACTGTATACTGTTATATTGTTATATATAAAACAGTATCACATCAGAAAAACATGAGATTCAATAGATACAGACATGTACACAAATAATATTACTAACAGAATCATATAATGGTATCGTAATAATACCTGAAAGAAAATTATATTAGAACAACAACGTACTCCATAAAATCATATTTTACCTCCAAAAATATGCATGATATTGTTTTATTAAGATATTGTGCTATATATGATATTGTATATTATCATATAAAACATCGAAGGTAATAATTTGCATCTAACTACTAGCTAGAAAAAAAAATATTAATGTTTTCAATTTTTGTAAGAAATGTTTGCAGATTTTATGCCATTTTTCTGTAAGAAATATTTTCAATTTCATTTTTGATAGGTTGAATGTTTGCAGATTGTAGCAGAAGATGATGGGCTTTGGAATTGGAAAAATGGGGGGAAGAGTTGATTGGAGAAGAAAAGTGGGGAGGGGTTGATTGCAATTTTTTTAATTTTTTTGTTTTTTATTTTAATTCAAAAAGGATAATTTTGCCATTTTAAGTAAATTTTGACCATTTAACGGTCAAACTAACATTTTTTTTAACAGAATGACTTTGTTCGCGTATTTTTTAAAATGTTAAGGATCCAGAGGTTAGAAATGGTAGGTTCGGGACCCCATCGTCACAAGGTTCAAAGGTTCGGGACCTCCAGTACTATTTACCCCAAAATTTAAAGGTTAAGGACTCTTAATACAATTTACTCTAAATTAAATAAATGGTAGATCTGTCATTTCAATAAAATTTTAATTATTTAACGGGCAAGTTGATGTTTACGTCTCAAAAGGACCTCAGGTGTAGATGTTTGAAAGTTTTGAGATCCCAGGTGCTAGAAATCAAAGGTTCGGGATCCCATCAATACAAAGTTCAAACATGGATTTTTGCTCTACTTTTCCCACCTTTTCTGGGAAACATTGCCCTTTTCAGTCACTCTGTGCGATATTGTTCTGTACCGATGCAAGAATGTCCCCAATGACATCCTCGTCTTCTTCAGAATCGGCATAGCAATGGCTGATAGCTTGTGGGACATTTTGCTTCGAACCCGACGCTCTACTTATCAGTTGGCTCAACGCATTTACGAACTATGTTTGTAGGGAATCCTTCACCCAATAAGGCCCACTTCATAAAAAGCACATATCCTTTCTAAGAGTAGTACTTGATTTGCTCTATGATGTCTTTCCTTTGTTCTAGTTGTTTTGATGGTCGCCTTGATGGTTGCCCTGATGGCTTTCCTTATGGTGAGAGTAGCGTTCTCTTCTATTTGAGTTTGATGTGGGCTTGAAAGGTCTATTTCCTCCGCATCTGGTTTGGCTATTTTCTTGTGGCCGTTCCTTTCTAGGTTATGATTGATAGTCCATCAATCGTTATCTCCTATTTTCGTGCTTACACCAGCCATATTCTATCTTTGTAGTTCCATTGTCATCTATGGTTTCAGCCCTTCCATGAAAGTAAAGAGCTTATCCTTTTTTGAAATGTCTCAAATATCCCACATATACCCTAAAAAGGTATTCATGTAGTCCCAAATAGAGTCAGTATGTTTCAGTTCTCGTAGTGTCCGTCGGGCTTGATATTCTACATTTTCTAGGAAAAGTTGTGATCTGATCGCCTCTTTGAGGAAATCCCAAGTGTCTATCTAGGCCTTATTGTACTGAATATCAACATATTTTGTCCGCCACCATAGTTTTGCATCTCCATCCAGATACATGGTAGTTGTCGTCACCCTTCTTGTCTCGTCTTCAATATTAGTGGCAAAATAGTATTGTTCCATGTCAAACAATAAGTTCTTGACTTTCTTTGTGTCATGTGCCACACCATATGTGCACGGTTCTGGAATTCTGAGCCTTGTTACATATTCTTGTGCATGGACTTGCTCATTGCCAATTGTACGTTGAAGTATTCGCAACTAAAGTTTCAAGGTTTCCATTTCTTCTCATAGATCAGGAATGATTGCAATAGCATCAGTCATCACTGCACAAAGCGTTTGGCGATGTCCACTTCTGCCACTTCGACCTTTTCTCCAAGGGTCTCGACGTCGTAGCATAGCTAGGTAGTTCGCCCATTAAGCACATCCATGTGTTGTTTAGTAATCTTTTGTGATCCACCACCTCAGTAGTGTGTGATGCATTCGGATCTATCACTTTCTTCTCGAAGGTCGTGAGTCGCAACTTTAATACCAACTATCAACGGGTGCCTTTCTTTCTAGCATATAAATAGGCACTGTGTGGCAGTAGTCTACTTTAGTAGACTACTTTCCACCTATTCTCTATCGATTTAATAATGAAAAACAATTTAAAGAAAGCTTTGCAGCAGAAGATTTGAATGCAATAAAAATAGCGTTTTCACTGGTTGATGAAATCAGAAAATTACAATTGCTGGTAAAAGTGGTGGTGGACTTGACAAGACTTCGAATAACAACTATCCCTTATAATAGCTTAAGTAACAAAAATCTAAGTTACATGAATAGACGTCTAAAAGTTGAGGAGTCATAATAAATACTTACAAATAGCAGGGTTCTTTTACAACTGAAAATGAACTATTACAACTGAAAAGAACTAATCACTTAAACTAATATTTACAAGGTACGACTATAAGTGGTTAGGGGTCTAAGTATAGTTGTGGGCCCTAACAGGAAGGCCTTGTTGCATGGTCAGCTCATATTGGGAAACGTACCCATCTGAAAGGTCGTCAACCCGTTCATGAGGGAGAGGTGAGCGGAGTTGGATGCAAGCTGGGATGTCGTAGGCCTATCGCACCATCTCCAGGTCCAAGTATTTTCTTTTACTTCGAAGTATATATGCCATATTGCTTGAAGTGGTCAGCTATTCATCCAATTGATGAGCCAATGATACATCCCTCTGATTCAAGGACGGCCTCATCTCAGGCCCTCATGTTTTGGTTTTTCTTCATGGCCTTTGACTTTGGCAGGGCCCTCGCCTTTGTTCCTTCCTTGTCGGGGACTTCATTAGTGGAGGCTACCGGGTAGTAAGAAATGGTCGGCCACTGCTCAACCTCTTCGCCATGGTCCAACGAGGACAGAACCCCGACCATAATCTCGGAGTTAGTGCAAGGATCCTCTATTTGGCTTTGGTAATTCGTATGTTCAGAAGACATTTATAGGGTAGGTCAGACTTTTTAAATTTTGATAGTTTATTGATAAAAAAAAAGATGATAAAACTAATAAGAGGATCGTGGGGAAAACGGATTTTGGTCTATTGCAAGAAAAATGAAAAATGGTATTTCAAAAGCAACGAAACAATTTCAAAAGAGTTGAGATTAAGAACACTTTGAAATTTCTTTTTACCTTTCAAAAAGAACTAGTCCCTGGAAGAAATCACCACAAAAAATGCTTTGATTAAATCTTTGGAAGTTATAGAGGATTTATTATTATTATTTTTTTTTGCAAAGTAGAGAAATGATGAAGGAGGCATATGATTTATATAGATGAAGGCCTTCGCATCTCAACCATCGATTCCATACCCAAAGATCTCAGCAATTAATGAAAAGGACACGTGGATGATAAATGTATAAAGGTAGAAGGCACAAAGTTTAAAAGTTATATAGTGGAGAAGCAAGTGCATCCCTGCCTGTGCAAAAAACGGCGACTATAGTGATGACGCTGTTGTTACGAAACGCACAACCATCATTACTTACCTTAATTGCTTATTTTTTCCATTTAAAAAAGCTTCGACACTGCCACATGGAGTTCCACACATACAACTTTCATAAACACCCAAGTCAAAGTCCTCTCTTGATATTAATAAACAAGCCTCGGACTTGGGAAACCATGTGCATCGGTAAAGGCCTTTGTGTGAGCGAATTTCTCATAGGCCTCGTCGTACTCGCATGTACCCATCACAAAGGCCTTCGTGTCACAGGTCGACTCTTTAAGTCTCGCGTCACAACTATTTTTGCCTGTGTAGTAGTAGTTGCACTCCATTTGACTACCTTCTGCCTTCTCCATCACGAGTCTAGACATGGCCCATTGATCATTTTTCCCACAAAGCTTATTAGCATGTAAACAGTCATCCCTGCATTGCACTTGGATAAAGGCGCTCGCCTATTCTAAATGCATATCGTTATCAATGTTCCCAACTTTGTTGAAATTGACTTAGCTAATTTGCCTGCATGATCATGCACAACATACGGCCCTGTCGAAGCATATTTGATGGAAGAGAGCTCTCCTAGCTCCGTCCAAAGCATTGAGGGTCATTCTCATTTCCTACAATACAATTATTGTGCTCATCACTTCCTACGGATATATAAGCATATTGCATGCCGCAATGCCCTTCGTTAGTGCTTCGCCCAAGCAGGGGCAATTGATAATCCATGGCTAAATTGAAGTGTCTTCACAACATACTTATTCCAACAATATCGGCATCTTGCCATACGCGTCTAACTATGCGGTGTCATTCCATGACTGCATCTCTAGCCAACGGACCTCGCGGCAATGCTAGAACCCATAACCAAAACACACGAGTTAGCATATAAGGCCTTTAGAGTGCTTTCTTCGATAGCTCATTCGGCCTATAGGTGTTACCGTATCTTTAACGTTGCCCTAGCATTGGGTGCCCAACGAAGGCAAGAAAGCCAATGCCGCCTAATGAGTTCCGACCTCATACGGGTACTCTAGCTCTCTCTCCCCTTGAGGTGCCTAAAATAGGCCTTTAGTTGCCCCTGCGGGCTAAAGGTGAGCCGACAGGTTGTTCTTCTATGGGGACAGAAGCACGAGAGATCCTAGTTGACTGCTCACCAAGCATGTCCCCTTATAATAAATGCAAAGAAATAACCTAAGTGAAACCAATAGACGTCTTTTGGTAGATAAATGATAATTTTCATAACTGATGCTCTCGACCTCCAAATGACAATCCGTTTGATCTTTACTAAAGCTAACATTTTCAATATTAAGTTCACAAAAGTTGTAGTCTCAACGGATACTCGACCGTTGATTTATTGTCCTTGAAATATTTTGAAATTAAGACAATGTCGCCTTCGACCCCTACCTTTCATAACCAAACAGACTCCAATTGTCGTCTTCCTAACTCCTTAGGCAAGTTCCATAAAGTGGCTTTTCCAAACTCCATTGTTAAGGTTCTCTACTCATCACACAAAGTTACTGCCAATACGACCACTTTTCATTTCTTGTCAAGCTAACTTCTCCCATCGTCCCCGACAATCATGGACATTAGCGTTAAGCTAAGTTGTGGTCCATGATACTTTTTCTTCACTACAGTAAAAAAAGAGGAAGAAAGAGGAGAAAGGGGCTTACGATGATAGGCTCAGGCTTGACAAACTATTGTTACCACCTAGATTTGGCGAAGATGTCACATCAGCACGCAGGTCCCTACGACGGCCACCTCAGTTCCCACTCATGGCACGTATGACAGCTGCATCCCCATGGTTGTACAAAAGGCCCTCGTTAGTCCATATTTTGCCGAAAGAATCTCGAGACAACCTTCGATACTGTAACGAGCCCCACTTCTTCGTCGATGGGCCTTGCAGGCCCGTGATGTTCTTTTAGGCAACCCAGTATATAGAGGCAAAATTCAAGATGCAGCCAAAAAGATAATTTGGGAAATATCATGCTTGATTGATAAGATAACTCCCGCAAGAAAACCCCATATCAAACCCTAAAGTTCAGTAGCGCAGTCCTAGGGATAGATGAAGACACATAAAAACTTGATCATGATAATTATGGAATCAACATTATCTTCATAAAGAAGGATAGTCCAACCAGGTTACAAATTTATTACCATCCATAATCAACGAGAACTTCTTCCCTATAAATATATGTCTCCTCTTTATTCCAAAGTACGCATTGTTATTTAACAAAAACTATCTGTCTATCCCTTCCAAACTTGTATTTTTCTCCATATAACATCATTCTGACAGTTGACTTGACCGTCAAAATACCATTGGTCGTCGGCCTCCTTTTAATTAGGTGATCTAGGTGCATAACAATTGTCCTAGGTGTACACGTAATATACCGGTTAGAAGATGATTGATTGGAGATCTGTTGATATGTAGATAATGCAGTTTTGGAGGTCAACAAATGTCACGTATTCTTTCAAATGTTTGTGAATTGTTATCCCCCCATATATAATTTCCTAGGATAAATCTCTCTGTTGTAATGAAACCAAGATCTTATGGAACACATGTGAAAGGTTGCACCCGAGTCTAATATTCGCTCATGGCCAATCTCACAATCAAACACAGTCATAACATATAGAGCATCTAGGCCTTCTCCAACAGTATCAATATTTTGATCTTTATTATGATGTTGCTTCTGTTTTTCTTAAAGTCATAGCAATCTTTCTTGAAATGTCTCAACTTCCCACAATGGTAGCATTTCTTATTACTTTTATCACTGGACTTGGTCCTACCTTTAGATTTTCTGCCATTCTTACCATGGTAATTGTTGTCTCTCATTTCGTTTCTCTCTAACTTATAAACTATCCTCTCTAGTGCCCCATCTAGACGATTTCTTGACCTCTAAATCATTTGATCTCAAAGAATCTATCACATTACCTTGAGTTAAGTTATCCCTTGCATACTTAATCGCATTCCTAACCTTTCTATAAGACTCAGGAAGATAATTCAAAAGTATAACAACTAGGTGTTCATCATCAAATTTCTTATCATTGTGGGCTAAGCTTATGGCAATTTTGTTAAATCACTCAGATAGGATTCAAGATCAATCCTTGACTCCATTTTAAAACTGAAAAGTTTTTTAAGCAAATAAATCATATTTGGCAAATTTTTTGTCAAAAACAATTTGTTAGGAGCTACCCACAATTCTCTAACAATCTTAGCATCATCAAGTTGTCTCAAATTAATGTCATATATGTGCGAAATAATAGAATTGTATGGAATTTCATTTATCTAAGCAATTTCATTAGGTTTAGCTTTTAATTTTTCTAAATTTTTTTATAGATCATTAAGAGCTTTAGAAACCCTTTGCTGCACCAGATAACCTTCATTTTTTGCTTCAAAATTGAATAGTCACACTTTTCATCAAATTGCGATAATTCAACACTCGAACCCATTGCTAGTACAGTAAAATGATAAACTACTCTGGATGGAGAGGCTTGTTCTTTTCAGAATCATAATCACTCATGAGAAAAAAATGAATTTTGAAAAAGTTTACATAAAAAACTTTACTCACACAAATGCAAACACAAAACCATTTTATGCAAATTACTTTTCAAGATGACATGCAAGACAATATTACCAACTAAACAGAAATTTTCATATTGAACATACTATAGATATCACAATGTAAGTGACAAATAACACATGTAGCACTTAGATGCCAGAAAATTCAACGACAACAAGAAATATCTAACGAGTTACAAATTTCATTAAGGGGTTTTACACAAGAGCCAACTAATTTGTTTTCTATCTTAAATAATATCCACATAATGTCAACATTAGAAAGATGGTTCAAGAAAATTCAAACTGAGTGGACAAATCTAATGTTCGTAATTATTAATAAAATTATTCTTCGCCCTAGGGCCACCACTATTTACCTTAGAACTTCCTAAAGGTTCTTTATCCACCATCAGAGTCCCACACCCACCACCAGACAACCAAAATGTCAGACACAGTAGCAGAAAGCTATTTTTGTCAACCATGTGCTGAACAGAGCTCCAACGCGCTCTCACGAGCTGAGAGAAGTACCTCGAAGACCCTTCCGCACACCCACATGCCACCTTGCCAAAGGTTGCATGTGACAGAACGGTGGCTTCACCTTTTCACTATGAAGCCAAATATGGGTTATACTTGCCTTAAAGATTGCTGGCTTGGTTAAAATCTAAGTTTGAAGTATTGGGTCCCTATTTTCTTCATAGATCCAGTTTTGAACTTCGATCTACAGGCTTCATCAATTTATTTCACACCTCTAGATTGATAATCCAAGCTCTAATAACATTTGCAGAGTTTAATATAGTTACAATATAAATATTATAACCAAAATCATTACAACTCATCTTTTAAATGTGAAAATCAAAAAGAAGAAAACCACCCCCTTTGTCTTCTTGTCTTGCACCAATCTTGAGTTGTGTGCTCAGATTTATGCCACACAAGGAACACCAGAATGCAACTCGAAGGAACGGTAACCGAATTCGACCAAGAAACCATCCAAGGTGACCAAGAATTTGAAACACTTGGTCCAACATCACATAAAAGAGAAGATATAAAGTTGTGTGTATTTTCCTCCTAATTCCTCAAACCCTAGAGAGAGAAAAGCCCTTTCTTTTATTTAAAATCCAATCGAATAATCCAATACAATATTATGTACATTTAAAGGATCCATTAGTCCACATTAATTTCAAACAAGCACAAATCATTGGCAAACCACATTGTCTAATAGAATGGTGCCATGTGGATTAATGAGCCACGCTCACATGGTTATGGATGGCAATAGGACGGGTCTGCCATGTCCCATCCCGTGACCCACGAATTCGTAGGATGAGAAGCCCTTTGACCTATCAACTACCCTGGTTAATGTTTTTTTTTATTGTTGGTAAATTGCAAACAAACAATTAAACAAATCCAAGGTGGAAGAATTGGAATATGAAGGATTATGAACGTAGAATGTTAGAGTTAAAGAAATAGAAATTTGGTATTATATTTGTACCAAACAAAACAATAAAAATGCAACATTGGGGTTGTGGTGTAGTGGTTAGGCTTTTTATTTTAACACTTCCAATCCGGGTTCAAATCACAATTAGTCCATTCGTAGCAAAAGTTTTGACTTTTAGTTGTAAATAATGATTTTTCAAATTTTTTAGGGGACGGGTCTGGGTCTGGGTCTGGGTCTGGGTCTGGGTCTGGGCGGGGCTACCCCGGACTCGCAACTATTACTTGAATAATTGGGTCAGCCCAAGACAGGGCAGGTCGGGTCGGCGGGTCAAATAACCATTCCAACACATGGTCGAATTCTGGTTGGCAAATAACGTTGGAAAAGCACATGGCAATCGTGTGATTTCAATCTATCAATTTTTCCACCGTCTTCACTGACATTTTTTGAAATGTTTATTACATAACCATTTGAAAATTTAACTAATTTCAAAATCTTGCAAAACGTCTTTCGTTCATCAACACTTAGTGTATTTGCAACACATGTTTTCACCCACTTGTCTCCTATTTGATCAAATTCAATTCTTTTCGTATTTTCACATCTTCAAGATCAAACATTTCTTTGTTTGTTTCCTTTGACTTTTCCTCAATATTTAACAATGTACCAAACACGATATCATAAAATACTTTTCTTAATATTCATGACATCTAGGTTATGTCTCAGAAGAAGCTTATGCCAATATTCCACTTTGAAAGAAATATTTTTTAGTCCAATTTAATTCTTCTGCCTGACTTTTTCATTTTTACCACAAAAGCGCTTGTTCTTACTTGGTATTTTGTCGTGGACATCCTCCAATTGTCTCAATATGTCTTCGCTATTCAAAAGTTTTGATTGTTGCTTATTTTTGAAAAACCCATTAAATTTTTTGTCTTTACGCCAATGATGACCAGTAGGTAGATACCATCTATGCCCATATAACATATTTTAATCCTTATCCTGAGCGATATTGTGTCTTTTTCACAAACTGGGCATGAATCGTATCCCTTTGGAGTCCATGCAGATAAGTTTTCATAACCAAGAAGGTCATTTATTATCCATAGAAATCTTGTATGCATGCAGAACATTTCTCTCTCTTCAGAATTGTAACTCATTATTTCTGTTTCCTACAACTCGTTTAGCTCATCTATGAGTGGTCTTAAAAACACATCCAAGTTCTTACTGGGAGCCTTTAGTCTAGGAATTAACAAAGTCATCACGAAGAAGGACTCTTCCATACATTTTGAGGGAGGTAAGTTAAGCAAGACTAGGATTACCAGCCACATATTGTATGCATTGTTTATATTTCCAAAAGGGTTAAACCCATCAGATGCCAAACCCAATCTAAAATTTCTTGGATCGCTTGCAAATGATGGATAACATTTGTCAAAATGCTTTCAAGCTTTTGCGTGAGCTGGAGTTCTTAATATCCCTTCATTATCAGATTTTCTTTCTTCTCCTATTTTGTTGGATTAATTACGTTGGTTATTACAACATGTTGTAATTATGAGATTTTTCTGTGTTCTATTGTATTTGCATTCTATTTTCCTAGGTTTACCAATAGATTGAGCAATTGGCCTGAATAATTAATATATACATAGCATATGAAAAATGATCAAATTGATAAATTACGTGTTACTGGTATATGTAATGAAAAACCTCGCTTACTTTTTGAGGTTTTTGGGACAAATCTTGATTACTCAAATGATTTTACAATTAAATACTGGTAAAACACCAGTTCCAAGTCCAAGGGGATACTAACTATAGGCTTAAGGATCATGTTTATTATTATCATTGTTGATTTTTTGTTTTTTTTGTTTTTTGTTTTCTACAAGACTTAAGTTGCTTAATGGGAGTAGCGAATATCTTCTACAATTATTCTTGATGCAGATTTCCAATGGCGGTAGATTTATCTATCATCCATACCAATCCACTTACCAGATTCCTTTATCATTGTTCCAAACAGGTGAAAACTTTATTCCAACTGAGTAAAGCCGAAGACCTCTAGCTTCACTATTTAATTAAAAGTCACAGTTCTAGACTGTAATCACTTCTCTACTAATAATTTCGCTTCTTGTCACAAAACATTTAGTGTAATAATCTTTATTATTTTAGTTATGATTGAATTCATGTTTATGATTTTTTTAGTGTCAACCATGTAATTTGATCAATAAAGTTTCTTGTTCTTGGTTAAATCTAGTTAGATATTTTCAATTCTCGTAGACATGTTAAATCAGTTTCCCGTTTCTTATGTTTGGTTAAATCTAGATTTTTGTGCTTGGCACAAATGATATTCAGGAACAAAAGCTTAGATGCTAATAAAGTTTTATTTAATACAAGAATCCTTACCTGACTTGGAAACTTGAACAGAGAACACAAAGGTCCAGATGCTTGTAGGCAGAGCAATTGAAGAATACGAGAAAACTATGTGGACAAATTTTTCTAATTTATGTGCAAAGGAAAATAATGAGAATTTGATTAGTGAATTTAGAGTTCTCACAATGTAACTATGGTAGGATATTGTGGTACTGGATTGGGAATAGAGAATTATATTAGTTTCCTTACCAGAGAGAGATTGCGGGAGAATTTTGTAATGTAGGAGTTTGGCAGGGAAAGAACATGAATTATTGGGTATATATAAAATATTCTTGAATTATTTTGTTTTGTTGAAGTATAAATGAATGTTCATAAAGATTGTCCATACCGTGGAAAATAATACTACATAATAACAAAAAAAAAAAAAAAAACCGTTACAACAATTGTTGTTTTTATGACAAAAATATTAAGGTCGTCATAAAAATCGCACTCTTTTACCTAAATTTTATTTTCGTCGTTAGAAATAACATTTATGATGGGATTTAGTTCATTGCAAAATCAACGTCATAAATATTGATTTTTCTTATAGTGATCACTAGTCAAATTCTTCTTATTCCTATTAGTTAAGGATAGAGATGGCAACGAGTTAGGGTTGTGGTGCTTCCCCGTCTCTTGCCCTGCATGGATTTCTGGGAAGCATGGCGAGATGGGAATTAAAATACTGTTTTCCGCCATGTTCATTTTTTAAAAATATTTTTCTAAATCGATTTAAATTTGAAATAAAAAATAAAATATAATATTTTATTCATAACATGAACCATATTCCCCATCACTGCCCCATTCCCCATCAACCAAAACTGTTACAACTCATCTTTTAAATGTGAAAATCAACAAAAAGAAAATCACCCCCTTTGTCATATTGTCTTGTACCAATCTTGAGTTGTGGGCTCAGATTTATGCCACACAAGGAACACCACAATGAAACTCGAAGGAACGGTAACCGAACGCGACCAAGAAACCTTCCAAGGTGACTAGGAATTTGAAGCACTTAGTCCAATTTCACAAAAAGGAGAAGATATAAAGTCTTGTGTATTTTTTCCCAACTCCTCAAACCAAAGAGAGAGAAAATCCTTTTCTTTTATTCAAAATCTAATCGAATGATCCAATACAAGATTATGTATATTTAAATGATTCAATAGTCTACATTTATTTCAAACAAGCACAAATCATTGACAAACCACATTGCCCAATAGAATGGTGCCATGTGAATTAGTTAGCCACACTCACATGGTTAGGGATGGCAATGGGACGGGTTCGCCCTGTCTCATCCCGTGACCCACAAATTCGTAGGGTGGGGAGCCCTTTGACCTATCAACTGTCTGAGTTAATATATATATATATATATATAATCCGGGGTGAAAGAATTTATATAGGAATGATTATGAAAGTAGAATGTTAGGGTTAAGAAAATAGAAATTTGGTATTATATTTGTAGCAAACGAAACAATGAAAGTACAATATTGGAGTTGTGATGTAGTGGTTAAGCTTTATATTTTAACACTTCCAACTCAGGTTTAAATCTCATTTAAACCATTCCTAGCAAAAGTTTTGATTTTTAGTTGTATATTATGATTTTTCAAATTTTTTTTTGAGGAGACGGGACTGGACGGGGCGAGGTGGGTGGGATAGCCAAGGATGGGGCAGGTCCGGGTCGTCGGGTCAAATTACCATTCCTACACATGGTCAAATTCTAGTTGGCAACAATCGTTGGAAAAGCACATGACAATCATGTGATTTCAATCTAGCAATTTTTCCACCATCTTGACTCACAGTTTTTGAAATGTTTGTAGCATAACCATATGGAAATATGACTGAATTCAAAATCTTGCAAAACGTCTTTCGTTCATCAACACTTAGTGTATATGCAACACATGGTTTCACCCACTTGTCTCCTATTTGATAAAATTCGATTCTTTTCTTGATTTCGCATCTTCAAGTTCAAACATTTCTTTGTTTGCTTCCTTTGAATTTTCCTCAATATTTAACATTATACAAAACACACTATCATAAATATTTTTCTTAATAGGCATGACATCTAGGTTATGTCTCAGAAGAAGCTTATGCCAATATTCTACTTTGAAAGAAATATTTTTCTTAGTCCAATTTAAAAGCTTATGCCAATATTCTACTTTGAAAGAAATATTTTTCTTAGTCCAATTTAATTCTACTGGCTGACTTTTTCATTTTTTACCACCATAGTGCTTGTTCTTACTTGGTATTTTGTCATAGACATCATCCAATTGTCTCAATATGTCTTCGCCATTCAATTTTTTTTTTATTGTTGCCTATTTTTGAAAAACCCATTAAAATTGTTTTTACGCCAATGATGACCAGTAGGTAAATACCATCTATGACCCACATAACATATTTTAATTCTTATCACAAGCGATATTGTGTCTTTTTCACTAAATGGGCATGCATCGTATCCCTTTGGAGTCTATCCAGATAAGTTTTCATAAGCAAGAAGGTCATTTATTGTCCATAGAACTCTTGTATGCGTGCAAAACATTTCTCTCTCTTCCGAATTGTAACTCATTATTCCTTTCTCCCACAACTCTTTTTGCTCATCTATAAGTGGTCTTAAAAACACAACCATGTCCTTACTGAGGGCCTTTAGTCTATGAATTAACAAAGTCATCATGAAGAAAGACTCTTTCATACATTTCGATGGAGGTAAGTTAAACAAGACTAGGATTACCACTATGTTGCATTGTTTTTATTTCAAAAGGGTTAAACCCATCAGATGCCAAACCCAATCTAACATTTCTTGGATCGCTTGCAAATGACGGATAACATTTTTCAAAATGGTTCCAAGCTTTTGTGTGAGCTGGGAAATCCCTTCATTAGCAGATTGTCTTTCTTCTCCTATTTTGTTGGATTAATTACATTGGTCATTATAACATGTTGTAATTATGAGATTTTTCTGTGTTATATTGTATTTGCATTCTATTTTCCTAAGTTTATGAATAGATTGACCAATTGACCTGAATAATTGATACATACATAGCATATGAAAAATGATTAGATTGATAAATTACGTGTCAGTGGTAGATCTAATGAAAAACCTCGCTTACTCTTTGAGGTTTTGGGAGAAAATCTTGATTACTCAAATGATTTCGCAATTAAATACTGGTAAGACACCCGTTCTAAGTCCAAGGGGATACTAACTAGAGGCTTAAGGATCATGTTTATTATTATCATTGTTGATTTTGTTTTTCTACAAGACTTAAGTTGTTTAATGTGAGTGGTTAATATCTTCTACAATTATTCTTGATGTAGATTTCCAATGTCGGTAGCTTCATCTGCCATCCATACCAATTCATTTACCAGATGCCTTTATCATTGTTCCAACTAGGTGAAACCTTTATTCCAACTGAGTAAAGCAGAGACCTCTAACTTTACTCTTTAATTAAAAGTCACATTTCCGGACTGTCATCACTTCTCTACTAATAATTTCATTTCTACTCACAAAAAATTTAGTGCAATCATCTTTAGTATTTTAGTTATAACTGAACTCATGTTTATGATTTTGTTAGTGTCAATCATGCAATTTGATCAATAAAGTTTCTTGTTCTTGGTTAAATCTAGTTAGATCTTTTCAATTCTCGTGGACATGTTATATCAATTTCTTGTTTGTTGCATTGGGATAAATCTAGTTTTTTGTGCTTGGCACAAATGATATTAAGGAACATAAGCTTAGATGCTAATAAAGTTTCATTTAATACATGAATCCTTACTTGACTTGGAAACTTGAACAGAGAACACAAGGTCCAGATGCTTGTAGGCAGAGCAATTGAAGAATAATAGAAAACTATGAGGACAAATTTGCTAATTTATGGGCAGAGAAAAATAATGAGAGTTTGATTTGTGAACTCAAAGTTTTCACAATGTAAATATGGTAAGATTTTGTGGTACTGGATTGGAAATAGAGAATTATAGTAGTTTTCTTATTAGAGAGAGATGGATTGCAAGAGAATTTTGGGCTGTAGGAGTTTGGCGGAGAAAGAACGTGAAATATTGGGTATATATATAACATTCTTGAATTGTTTTGTTTTGTTGAAGTATAAATGAATGTTTTTGACGATTTTCTATACCGTGTAAAATAATATTACATAATGACAAAAACAAAAACAAAAAAAAACCGTTACAACAGTTATTGTTTTTATGACAAAAATTAAGGTCGTCATAAAAATTGTTATTTTTTACCTAAATTTTATTTTTGTCATTAGAAATAACATTTAAGATGGGTTTTAGTTCGTTGCAAAATCAATCCTCATAAATATTGATTTTTCTTATAGTGATGACTAGTCAAATTTTTCTTATCCCCTTGAGTCCCATATTTTAATCAAGCTACTTGGCTTGAAGTTAAGGACGGGAGTTCTTAATCCAAGTGATTATTGTGCCAATGTAATATATGAAGTAGTGATAAAGTCAAGATTGGTGAGTTTGATTCTACTTCATCAACAAGTCGAAAGAAGAAGTATCAAAAGGGAGTTTATTTATGTTCTTTTGATTGTTTCTTTTGTTAATTTTCTGAAATTCAAAAAAACGGATACTATTATAATCTTTGGTTAAAATTATTAATGGATTGTTTTACCCATGGTAAGGGGGTCCGTGCATGTTTCCCTACATGGTTTACAACGTTACATCTAGTTTTTATGTTTAGTTTAATTCTTTAATTTTCGCATTCGTTAACGAACACTACTGAACTGTGCTTGTCAGAATTGTTATCATCTTTGCATGCCAGTTCTGATTGCAGACCTATCAACTATTTTTTCAGGTTTAAATTAAATAAAATTTAATTAATCTAGGTTTAAGAACTTTTAATTGGTATTAGAGCGGGTGCACTTTTATGAGCATGATCCTGAAACCCAGATATGGATGGAACACCGTTTAGACCTCTGGTTTTAGATAAAACTAATTATGCCAATTGAAAATTTTGGATTCAAGTCTATATCCAATCCCTTAATAAAAAAGCCCGCTACTTTATTGTTTATGGTTATAAACACCCACCGTTGTTGAAAATAGTGTGAAAAGAGAGAAAAAAAGGTAGAAGAGTAGGTAACAACTAATTTAAATTATACTAATTAGAATCCTAAAGCTTTAAATGCCATATTCTCTTTTATGAATTCTATTCAGTTTCGTTTGATCTCTACATGTAAGGTTGCTAAAGAAGCTTAGAATATTTTATATATTGCTCATGAGGAAACCTTCATTGTGAAGTCACACAAGATCCAAATGCTTACTTTATAATTTAAACAATTGACCATGAGAGATGATGAACAGTTCAAAGACTTCTATGCCAAGCTCAGTGACATCACCAATTAAAACTTTGGGAGAAGAAATACTTGGAAAGCAAAATTGTAAAGAAGATTTTTAGATCCTTACCTAATCGTTTCCACTCCAAAGTAATTGCCATTGAAAAAAGTAAGGAGATTGAGAAAATGAAGGTTAAATAATTAGTGGATCATTGATGACTTATGAATTATATCTACAAAAGAGGAACAAAGAAAATGGGTCAGGTATTGCCTTCTAAATTGAACAAGATAAAGAAGATGTTGATGGTGAGAATAGTGAAACTAATGAAAACATGGCCATGCTAACCAAACAATTCAAAAGATTCCTAAAAGGTAATCAGAAAGAAAAGAACTTGAAAGCTCCATCACAACAAGATGAGAGATTTCCAAACAACATAAGGTAAAATCCACCACGTCTATGAACAGATCTAACAATCGAATTTAATGTCTAAGTGTAAGGGATTTGGACACATAGTTTCTGAATGTGTCAATATGCAAAGAAATCTCATATCAAGAAGGCCATAAATATTACTTGGAGTGAAGATGATGAAAGAGATTCGGATTCAGATGAGGACGACATAACTACTGATAATCATGTAACCTCTTTGACTTTGAATTTACAGTCTGGTACTGATTCTGTGCAAACCTTGACTACAACCTCTGACTCTTTGGATATCTCATCAAAAGGACCAAGCCGTATGTGTTCTAACTGCATTTTCATGAACAAAAATTAGAAGACGAACAAGAGAAAAATCTCACTCTTCATGTGATGATGGAGTTTTTGGAAGATGATAAGGTGGTACTTGATGCTGAAAATGGTAATCTAACAAAACTCTTAAATGAGAAGGAGAATCAAATTGTGGAATTACTTGATGAAGTAAAATAGTCAAAGGAAATGGTCAAGCTACTGACAATTGGTACCTTTCATTTAAGTGAATGCTATGCTATGGAAGGACTTCAAATGTCAAAGAAGGCTTGGGATATGATGAAAAAGAAAAAGAAGCAGATTAAATTTGTCAAAGAAACTTGCACTAGTAGTCAAACCGTTGTGTTCCCATATAGAACTCTACACACTACAGCCAAAGATGAACTAGACTCGATTATGCAGGTTCTGACCATCGCTAAGACTTTAATTCAGACTCTTTCATTAGTCAAACAACCAATGTATCAAGTCCCAATGCGGATAGGTAAATCTAAATACTTTGTTAAATGTAGCATCTGTGGTAAGTTTGGACATGACTTCTTTCATTGTTTATCTAATAAGAACTTGATTGGTGGCAACACTAAAGTGAGGCAAGTTTGAACCAGAAAAAGTGATTTAAATTGTTATATGGTTGATGTTGTCTATAGAACTCTTATTCTAACCCATGATATTTTGATGGTGGATGTTCTAGACATATGATTGGAAAATCGTACTTTTCTGACTAATTACAAGAGTCGTGCAGGTAGACTGGTTACTTTGGTGATAGGATGCATGGTCAAATTGAGGGTATATGTGCTATCATGGTTGATGGATTGCCTCTTTTAAAAAAGTTTTGTTTGTTGTAAGTATAAAAGTTAATTTGATTAGTGTAGGCCAATTGTGTGGCAATAATCTCTTAGTAATGTTCGCAAAAAAATTCATGCAAAGTCTTAAAATATGATGGTAATTATATCTTACATGGTACTAGGTCTAGTGATAAATGTTATCTTTTTGACACAAAAATTACTTGTCATGTTTTAACGATTGATTCTAAAGAGTCAAACAACCGGTTGGTACATTTGAACTATGGTGATATGTTGAGACTAACAAAATTGAATGTAGTACAATGAGTCCCTAGGCTCACTCAAAAGCCAGAAGGTGTGTGTGGTTCATGCCGAAAGAGTTAGCAAACTAAAAGTAGACACAAACAAGATCAATTTCTTGCTACATCTCATATATTAAAATTATTACAATTGGATTTGATGGGACCTATTCAGACTGAGAGTATTGGTGGAAAAAATTAATCTATGTTTGCGTAGATGACTTTTCTAGATACACTTGGGTAAATTTCTTGAGAGAAAAGTCTGATGTATTCAAAATATTTAAAATTTTTCACCTAAATTAATAACTGAGAAACACTTTGAGGGTAAACATATTGAGGATAATGAGTGATCATGGAAAATAGTTTTAAAATCCCGATTTTTCTACATTCTCTAAAGAATATGACGTATTTCATGAAATCTCTACTCTTAAAACCCTTGAACAAAATGGGGTCGTATAAAGAAAAAATAGGTCTTTACAAGAAATGGCTAGAGTGATGCTAAATAGTAAGAAATTTTGTGTAAAATTGTAGGCTGAGCCATTAATATTTTATGTTATATTTTGAATCGTGTGTCTTTGAGAACATGTACCACACAAACTCCCTCTGAGATCTAGAAGGGAATCCCAAGTATTTTCATACTTTTGGTACCAGGTGCTATGTGTTGAATTATTGGGAACACTTGGATAAATTCAATTCAAAAAGTTATGAGAGAGTATTTATTAGCTATTCAGAAAATAGTCGAGCTTACAGAATTTACAACATGAAGACTCAAACTATCATTGAGTCCATCAACATAAAAATTGATGACAATGATGCTTTTTTCTCTGATTTACTGGAATCTCAAATTCAGACCTTGGAAGAACTAGTTGGTGGAAGTCAGAACACTCAAAATGATCATATGTTTGGTTGAGACATTAAGAGATAGATTGAACTGTCAGAATCGGGTTTTGGTGTCAGAATCGGGTTTTGGTGTCTTTGTCCAAGCTCCTGGAGGTTCTGACCTATCCATAGGGATGGCAATGGGGCAAGTCTGGGGTGGGTCAATCCCGCCCTGCCTTGCGAGACAATAGGTGCACCTCGCCCCATCCCTATACCTTCCAATTGGCTTGACGGGGGCGCTCTCCTGCCCCATGAATGCTCAATTTTTTTTTACTAACAATAAAATTATAACTTTACCCATTTTCAAAATATCAAATTCTATATAAAAAAAATACAAACAATACAACCAACACAATCAAAATGTTTTAATTAATATACGGTTTACAAAATTCAACAAGAAAAAATAAAATTGAAATTAAAATCTACAATGTTCATTCTTTTTCTTGCGTAGTTGTGAAATACTCAGATCCTAATGATTCCTGTATAATGAGTAAGAAAGTACATGTATTAAATATTATTATAAATATAAAAAGATTTAAACATTGTGCATTGAAATAAATAAGATTACCTCTTCTTCAATTTCTTCTTGAGTTAGAGTAGAACAACACCCGATGTACAACGACGAAGGGAGAGAGTTTTCTAATAATAAAATATATCGAGTTAACAATAAATGAATGTAAAAAATAATACACATAAAAAGTACTAAAATGTTTTTAATTATACCATGAATGTCAGCCCACAACCAATTTTGAGCACACATCAATGCCTTCAAAGTTGTTGGATGAAATCTACTTCTATGAGGACTCACAAATCTACCACTTATACTAAATGCATACTCAAGCAATGGTAGAAACATAGATGGCCAATATATCTCTTGCAAGTTTCTGAAAAGTATTGTATTTGCTTGAATTTGCTTTCCACCAATTTAATAGGTCAAAATCACTAGACCTGGGTAAAACCGGCTCTTCCAAATATAAGTTAAGCACTGATTTCATATTACTAGTTCCCACTTTCTTGGTAACAAACAAATCAAAATCATCCAACTCATCCACTACTCCAACTCTTGGAGAAATCCCAGCCTGGGAAGATGAAGATAAAGACTGAGGATTATTCACACTTGAATCATTTTCTATATATTGAGATACCAACTTTCGACAAATTTAACTGACATTGACAATTTCAACTGCTGCACGTTCATTTCCATATATCCTAGAGAAATAATACTTGACCAACATCATTTTAAACTTAAGATCCAAAACAGTTGCTACAGCTAATATCCTGTAAATCTCATCCCAATATTTCTCAAATTTGTCCATCATACTTAAAGCCATCATTCTAATCTCAAAATAAGCAAAAGTAGTCCAAGTACGAATTGACAACTTTATTTCACAAATTTTTGGAAAAAATAGATTTGCTGTAGGATACTTAATTCCAGAAAATAGTCCAGTCACCACATAAAACAACTTAAACCTTTCACATATATCTTTGGCCAACTTCCAGTCTTGATCACTAGGTAAACCCTTATACTGGGTTTCTCTTTGCTTCAAGCGAAAAAAAAAACATCAATGTACTCTGAAGCAATGTGAATCGTGATATATGTATAATTCTACCTAGTCTTACAATAAAGTACCAACTTTCTATCATAACTGATTTTAAGCTCACGTGCAGTACTCTCAAAATTTTCCCATTTTTTGGTGTTGATGTCCAGAAAGAAACACTATCACGAATTTTTTCAACACTTCCCTCAATGTTTTCTAAATCCTCATTCACAATTAAATTCAATATATGAGCACAACACCGCATATGGAAGAAATCACCATTTGCCAAAAGTGAAACAGTAGAAAGTTTATTATCTAAAAGGATATTGATTATAGCGTCATTCGTTGAACAGTTATTGATAAAAGTGAGAGTAGATAACTTACAATCAATATTCTAATAGGCTTTCAAATAGAGTTGTAGGTAGTGATTCTATTGTATGTGGACAATGAACATATATGAACCTACATATAAAACCAAACAAAATAATTACAAGAATGTTAACAATTGTTTAAAAAAAATACAAACATATTATACATAAAATTGCTTAGTGTTAAGCATCATCAATAAAGTGTGCAGTGATGGTCATGAAACCTTTTTTTTTGGTTTGAAGTCCACAAGTCCATGGTTACGGCAATTCTACTCTTGTTCTTCTACAATAAACGCATCATTTTCACTTTCTCCAAATCACAAATCTTCAAAATGTCATTTTTAATGGTATTCCAAGACACGACTTTAAATAGTGGTTGAATAGATTTCACAAAATTCCTAAAACCAACATGCTCAACCATACAAAGCGGATACTCATGTAAAATTATCATTTTCCCTAACTCCATTCTAGCATGGTCATGATCAAAATGGTAAGTTTCCATAACCACATTTCCATCCGCTTGCTTTGTAGGGTTCAATATTGCCTTCCTAATATCAGCTTGCTTAGATCTTACAAAGTGCACATCTATCTAGATGTTTTTTCAAATGATTTGTCTCATTTTTACTATAACCAACCAACTTCGCTCTACAATAATTAAAAATAGCCTTGATCTCGTTATCAATATTTTTGAGCATAAAATGGTTCCATATCTCATATGTCAATTTTCTTTTTCTACCCACTACACCAAAATCGGTTGTATGATCTCCATCTGAATCTATGCTTATCATAATTTGTCTCGAATTTTCTCTGGCTGATAACGATGGAAGATTACTAGTATTTTTCGTTGGTGTGGAACTATCAAGAGGTACTAGTGGGGTTCCATGTGTACTTCCTATTGAACAACGCTCTTGTTCCGACAACCTGAAAGTAGAAGAGTGATAGATAAGAAATTCAAGCAAATAATTATTTGTTTGCACTGCTGTTACAAAATAAATTCGACCAAATAAATTAAAATTTACTATTTTCAAAGCAATAATAAAAGCTACAGGTTGATTCTTTTACCACATATGACCACTTAATCATATGACCACTTATTCATACCACTTATAAAATTTATATGTCCAGCAACACATGCAAATCCAAGCCAAAAATTGACTTTATGTTAGTCTATTAAAGAAACTACTCAGCCATACAATATGCAAGACTGTAGCACATCATACTCCTATCTTATTTATCGAAAATGTCTTTTACATGCAAAGGTTAATTATAAACCAAACGTCATCAACTAAAATAACATATGATGATCTTCCAACATACAAAAATTCTCTGCAGCTGATAGACCATAATTCCTTCATAGCTTCCCTTTTCACCTGTTTTACTTCAAACTTTATCATTATAGTTACTCAGCAACCACGAGAATGTTGAAATTCAAAAATCTCTTTCCCATCCACAGCACAGGTACCACTTTACTTTTTCAGCTATGATTTACCCTTAAACTGTTCGTTTATATTAAGTTTCTTCCTTTCCATCTCATCTACATATATTTTTCAGAGTAAGGATTAGTTAAAAAAATTAAATCTGTAAAGGTTACCAATTAAGAACTTTTTCTTTTTATTATTTACCTAATTCACAAATTCAATAACCAAATAAATTGCCTTCTTTCCCCACCTCTACATCCTCATACGTAGAGGTGGCAAAATGGGCTGGCCCAGCCCGGTCTCTGGGCTGGGCTGGCCCAATAAAAAATTGATCAAATAAAAATTGGGCCAATTCAGCGCGGTACAACTAACCCATCGGACCAATTGGGCTGAAACCGGGCTGGCCCAGTAAAATTTTTTTTATCCCAAATCACCCACCCCAACTCCAACACCCCACCCCTCCCCTACCCCTACCCCTACCCCTACCCCTACCCCTCTCCCTCTCTGAAACAGCAACAGTGGGGGGTTTTCCCCCTTGTTTCCGGCACCGGCCGGTGCCAGAAACGAGGGGGGAAACCCCCCCGGTTACGCGAAACACCAGGGTCGCGATCCCTGGTTTCGCGAAAAACCAAGGATCGCGAACCCTGGTTTCGCGACCCCGGGGATTTTCTCCCCTTGTCGCCGGGATTTCCCGGCGACAAGGGGGGGAGAAATCCCCTCGCGAAACCAGGGTTCGCGATCCCTGGTTTCGCGAAAAACCAGGGGTCGCGAAACCCCTGGTTTCGCGACTCGGGGGGGAGGGGGGGATTTCTCCCCCCTTGTCGCCGGGAACCCCTTGTCGCCAGGATTTCCCGGCGACAAGGGTGGGGGGGGGGGAGAAATACCCTCGCGAAACCAGGGTTCGCGATCCCTGGTTTCGCGAAAAACCAGGGGTCGCGAAACCCTGGTTTCGCGATCGTGTCACCGGGAAATCCCAGCGACAATGGGGGAGAGATCCCCCACCCCCGATTAGCTGGGGTTGGGGTGGGGGTGGGTGCCTTTTGGTGTGGTGGGGGGTGGGGTGGTGGTTGGGAAGATGGTGAAGTTTTTAAGTTTTTTTTTTTTTTTTTTTAAATAAATTAAATAATTTGTTGGGCTGGCCCGGTAGCCCTATACACAAACTCAGGTTGGGTTGGCCCAACAAATATGAGTCCGTGTAAAATTGGGCCAGGGCTAGCCCAACCCAATTTTTTGTTGGCCCATCAAATTTCGGGCTGGGCTGGCCCATCTGGCCCATATTCCACCTCTACTCATACGAGCTCAATTTTTTATAAATTTCTTATACTTCCTTGGAAACAAATAATGATATATGGTCAGAATGAAAACATCATCTCCCCTTCCAGAACATGTAAATGTTGGATCCAATTTCTCCACAAAAACATGAATATTATCACAAAACACAGTGGAAAACAAAATTCAATCAAGATGACGCTATTTACACAGAGAAATAGCACTTCAATATTCCATTTTATTTACTGAAAAAATTGAAAAGGAAACACGAATTTTAGTGAATAAAAATAGAAAAAAAAACCCAACCTGAGAAGAGACCGGCGATCGGAATATGCTGCATACTTTAGAACCGACGATTTACGAACTTGTTTTCTGAGAGAGAAAAGTTGCAAAGAACGAACCGTTACACAATTGTTTGTTCCTATAAAGAGGATAGATTTAAGTTAAGAAGAAGAAAAAAATGACAGAAAATGGAGAAAAAAATCAGAAAAGGGGGAAGGAGATTAACACGATTCGTTTAAGAAGAATCAAAGCAATTGCAATTAAATCATGGGTAATTTGCACTTTTGGTCCCCAACTTTTCTAATTTGTAACAAATCTATCCCTAACCTTTTTTTAGCACCAAAAATCCCCAACCTTTCAATTTTTTACAAATCACATCCCCATTGACATATTTTGACGATTTTACCCTCCTCTTTAAATAAACAAAAATAAAAAAGCTAAAAATAATAAAAAAAATAAAATAAAATTGCAAATGAAGTCCTATAACTTTAAAAAAATATAAAATAACACCATCCACCCCACCCATCCCATATTCTCATCTACGTTTATATAAACTCCAAAGATCCCAGAAACTACTTAATGAAATACAACTTTAAATGCAAAACACTGTAACGTCCCAAAAAATGTAGAAAATAAAGAATTTCTGCATTCTCAGTTCATTTGGTCAAGCTTCCAGTGTAGGCAAAGGTGTGGCCATAGATACCATCTTCTCTAAACACCCACAAGGGTAGATCAAAAGACTAGAGCGTGTTTTTGTTTGCGGGTTTTCTGTTTTACATTTGGATTCTCGTTTTTCTTGCATTCTGTGTGCTTTTGCAATCGAAATATATGTTATTGTGAGGAGGGATTTCCTCTGCATATGTGGAGTAAGGAGGCCATAGATGAGTTTGATCGGCAGACGGCTATACTTGAGCAATTCATAAAGGACTCATGGTTGATTAAGTCGAGACAGAATGCGATAGTTCAGGTTATGATCCGTAAAGTTGTCCACACCCCGGCTCCGGCTCCGGCTCTGCCACCTCCACAACATCCGAAGGGCTCCACGGTGGATGAGAAGGATAGAGTAGAGGACGAGGCAACGATGGCTATGGCATCGGCTCTGGAGAAGAAGGTGTCGTTGCATAAAAAGGCTGCAGCTACGTCAATGGCCGCCGAGGATTACGCAAGAAAGTTTGAGTTTGGTGATTTATCGGTGATGCAAGTGAAATTGTTGACTGAGTTTGTAATAACATATTTTCTTTTAAGTAGTTTCTGGGATCTTTGGAGTTTATATAAATGCAGATAAGAATATGGGATGTGTGGGGTAGGGTGGGTGGGGTGGGGTGGGGTGGGGTGGGTGGTGTTATTTTATCTTTTTTTAAAGTTATAGGACTTCGTGGAGAAGATGGTGTTATTTTATGTTCTTTTTAAAGTTATAGGACTTCATTTGCAATTTTATTTTATTATTTTATTATTTTTAGCTTTTATTATTTTTGTTTATTTAAAGGAGAGGGTAAAATCGTTAAAATATGTCAATGAGGATGTGATTTGCAAAAAAATGGACGTGATTTGTAAAAAATTGAAAGGTTGGGGATGCTTGGTGCTAAAAAAAAAGGTTAGGTTGTTACAAATTGGAAAGGTTGGGGACCAAAAGTGCAAAATATCCTTAAATCATATACCTGGATTCCAACTTTATTGGCTATGCTATTGCTATGAGAGAATACTCGACTGGATGATGAATGTTTTGTATGAGGCGTCGACTACCGAGCAGCAAGAAGCCAAGAAGTAGGTGATAGCCCAAGAATAACTAACCAAGAGGGGGCTGAATTGGTTTTCTCAAAATTTTTCGTAGAATAATCTCAAAATAAGAAATTTAAGAGATATAAATTAAGCAACTAAAAATATGAGCATAATGTAAGTAAATAAATAGGTAGAGAGAGTGCAAACGATATTTTTTTATAGAGGTTCGATTCAACCAATGATCTACGTCATTCGTTATCAAGCTCTCCAACACGAACACGGCTTTTCCACTATCTTGATTGACTTATGGCGAAATTGAAACTCTTACAATGTTTTCGGTGACTTACAAACAAGGAGCACATATCCTTATACACTATTGAGTTTTAAAAGGACCTCAATGCGACCTAAAGATATAAAGAAATAGATTTGAGATTGTATTTATCTCTTTGATGAATGATAGATACAAGTTTGGTACTAAGAGAGACTAACACTTTAATGAATAGCAATAAAAGAAAAAGCTCAAGTGTTAGAGATAAACTTTGTGGATAATGATGAATCAAAAGTTGATTTGATCAAATAAAGTTTTTCAATGAATGATTTTGAAGATATAAATGCAATGAAGCTTGAATGAATTTTTTCAATGTGATTCTCTCTTTTAATGCTCTTGTAAGTATTTTTGAATGATAGTAAACGAAGAGATATTTATAGAGATAAATTATCACATTTTTCTGCCAAAACGGATGACCGAACGGTCGACCTATAAGTCGAATGGTCAGAGATAGCCGTTGGAACACAGAAAGTCAGAACGGATATTTTTTAGAAAATGATAGCCAAACGGTCGACCTATAGATCCAGACAGTCGACCGGTTCACGCCAAACGGTCGACCATTTCCTCAGAACGAATGACCGTTTTCAGTTTTTCGGAAAGTCTTGAAAAATTGATTTGTGACTTTGATAAAATCATTTTATGCAAGTGATATCAACATAGTTTTTGTGCATAAAATTATTTTTGAGCGTTCATCCATTTAATGCTAAAAATCAAAGAATTAATTCCTTTACAATTTTATCTAGAAATCTATTCTTCAATCTTGAACTTCGAATCTTGAATTTCTTGAACTCTTGTATTGATTGACTTTGATATTGACATGCTTGAGAGTTCGATTTGTAGCGCTTTGAATATTACTTGAAAATAGATCGTTGGTAAATAATACTAATTTTTTTTTGTTATAATCAAAATATTAAGGTTTATGCTGATACTGTTGAGTGAGTAGTCAAAGAATAAATGAGAGATAAGAGTATCACCTCTATGTTTGTATGCCATCGAAGGAATATGCTGATACTGCTGAGTGAGTAGTCGTGAAAAGTAATCTGCAACAATAATAAACAGCGATGGAGATATGGGATCACTCTGTCTGAGCCCCTGAGATAAAGAGAAAAAACCACATGGTCTGCCATTAAGCACGATCGAGAATTGACATTCTGAAATACACCTCCGTATTCGATCAATTCAAGGAGCATTGAACCCAAAACCATCCTTAATGGATATCAAGAAGCTCCAATCCATGCAGTCATAGGCCTTAGCCATATCAAGCTTGAGGATAAATTTACTCTATCGCACTTTCGTATCAAGTGTATGTAGTAACTCCTAAGCATGGAGGACATTATCCTCAATGAGCCGTCTCGAGATGAATCTGCTCTGAGGAGCTGAGATGATCTAAGGTAGTAAAGTACTCAGTCGCAAGTTAATCAACTTATTAAATCTGACCATGTACAAGTATTCTCCTGCTTTGGAAGCAAGATAATAGAAGTAGTTGCAAAACCCCTAGGTAGGTGCCCTCTAGTATCTGATACTATGTCCCAACAGACCTGGAAAAGTAAGATGAAAACCTATCTAGCCCGGCGACAGTGTCTGGATCAATACTAAAAATAGCCTCTCGCACCTCAGTCAAAGTAGGAGTCCGATTAAGCTACAAATTGTCCTCACCTGACACCAATCTAGGTATAATACCAGGTCGAATATGGTCGACAGGCTGAGGAGGAGCCAACAGAAGCTCTTGGAAGAAAGATACTGCTGAAGGAAAGAAAGATACTGCTGAAGGCTGAATAGTCTCAGAAGACTCAAACACGTCGCCCGAAGCTAAAGTAATAGACCAGATCTTAGCTTGAATACGTCATCCCTGAACTATAGAATGGAAGTATCACGATTGGATCATCACAAGTCCAACGTGCCCCTGCCTTTTGTTTTGAAAAGGCCTTCTCAATAGATAAATTACGATTCAATATTACCTGAGCCTGATGCAAAGTATCACGATGGGAAGGAGAATGATCTCTGTCATGGTCTAACTCTGCCTCATCCATCATACACTCTGCATTCCTAACCCTCTGAAAAATATCACCAAATACATGTCGATTCTACCAACGAAGGCCCTGTTTGAGCCTAAAAATCTTCTCCTAGAGAGCAGCCATATCCATAATATGGGTAGGAAACGACCATTTCTGAGATACAAAGCCCAGAAAATTGTGATGCCTAGACCAAACAATGATGAATCGAAAAGGACGATGCCCTAAATCATCTTCAGAAGACCATTGAATCAGAAGAGGTGAGTGATCATAAGTGTTTCAATTCAAATGATGAACCGAAAACTGAGAACAAAAGGAGAAAACTAGTAAGTTAATCAAAACTCTGTCTAGACGCTTCCAAACCCTCCCATTTGTCCACGTGTACTGACTGCCAGAATACCCTGCATCTGTCAAACCACAATCTATCATCATATCTGCAAAGTTTGAAGTGCCCCTATCATGAGTATTCCTACCAGTACACTCACCATTGTGAGTGATCACATTAAAGTCTCCTCCAACTAGCCACGGCCCATCAACAGAAAGGCATATCTGGTAAAGACCTGCCCATAAATCCCTATGCCTAACTGGTGAGCAAGAAGCATAGACCGGAGTAATAAACAATAGTCTGGCTAATCTAGGATCATCAACTTTAATGTGAAAGAATTGGAGATGATCAACAATCTCCAAATTCCAAAAACACCAAATCTTATCCGACCCATTCTGTAATCCCACATCAAAAGAGAGAAATTGTTGGATAAAGTCAAAGTTCTTCCTCAAAACAAATGGCTCCAACACCACAAAAAAATACACCTGATGAAGTTGAACCAATTTCTTAAGTTGTCTACGAGTGGTAATATTGCCCACACTTGTCACATTCCAGATGATAACACTCACTAAAAAGACTGGCTCTGTGACGAAGCACTTGTCTGACTATGAGTCATTCGTTTGACTGGGCGCATGATATTAGTAACTTTCAGATTTTTCTTCCTTTGCACTATTGTAAAACCATCGGCCTCCTGCTGCTCATCAAAACCAACTAAGTCATGAGAAGAATTCCTACGAAAGTACCCCGGCTGATGAACCTCTATGTAACACCCCATATTTTCTCACCCCGGAGGGTCACTAAAATAATCTCTAAAATATATATGACGACTCCAAATAATGTTTCCTGTGC
This sequence comes from Forsythia viridissima, assembly GCA_030279155.1. Lineage (NCBI taxonomy): Eukaryota > Viridiplantae > Streptophyta > Magnoliopsida > Lamiales > Oleaceae > Forsythia > Forsythia viridissima. The sequence continues at coordinate 21,422,890 of CM059035.1, read as the reverse complement.
CCTTGAAGGGTTTTAACAATATAACTTTTGCGGAAAATAACAAGCGCGCAAGAGAAAAATGATTTTACTTCAAATTTTCACGGTTTTGCCTATACTATGATAGGTGACGCCACAATTTATTTGACAATTCAAACGAACTCCAAAAATTCCAATTTTTTTACTGTAGATACTTTGTTTGGACTACATACTACAACATATTAAAATTTCAAACCTTATCTACATCGTTTGGTAGGTGAAAATGATAGACAAAGTTGCTTGAAAAACTGGCCTGTTGCATTAAGGCAGCCCACTAAAACATTCATAATAAATTCATATGATGGAATTTTTTCAAGCTTTATATTAAAATTTGAACGTAAAATTTTGCAAATTTTATGGTCGCTACAATCCTTCCTAGTTGAAAAAAATTTCGTCCTCGAAATTTAACTTACTTGCTTAATGAGATATGGGAACTTGGCCAAAACATCTTATTCTCTTTCCCTAGTAGAATCAACTTTCCTATGCTTACCCACTAGACTTTGGCTAAAGGAACTTCTCCGTTTCTCAGAACATGGACCTTTCTACATAGAACTAATGCAGGTGCTCCTTTATACGTTATATTACTCTGCATTTCCAATAACTGAATATTTATCACATGACTAGGAACGTGTCCATACCTTCTTAACCTCAAAACAAATGCATCGTACTCTGTCGAGAGCTCGGGTGGCAAAGCTAGAAGATATGCCACCTTTCAAAATTTTCTCGATGACCTCAAACGGGTCAAACCTTGGTCTCAACTTTTATTTCTTCCCAAAAACATAAAAATCCTTTCATCGGAGCCACTTTAAGACATACTTTCTCACCGACCACAAACTATAACTATTTTCTTCTTTGGTAGGCATAACTCTTTTGGCGATCCTGAGCTGTCTTAATCATCAATCTAAACTTGTCTATAGCTTCCACAATCTTCTCACTCCACCAACGTGTGAAGATCTTTGGCCTATTGGCCACAAGCTTATCCTTGGACTAATCTATTTCAGTTTCTCTAGTTGTCGCAACATGACCCATAAATCTTATTCGATCCAGCCAAAATTCACATTTATAGATTTTAGCATACAACTTCCCTACACGTAGAGTCTCCAAAAAAATAATGTCAAAATCATTCATTTTTATAACATGAAAATCTACCTATAAGATCAACCCATCAAAAACTATTTGTACTGCTACAACTATCTCATCTGAAAATATAATTTCTCCGAAAGGCATACTAACTTCTAGTACACTAACAGTTTTCTCACATAAAACATTAATCTTAGCTAGGCGTGCATCATATATAAATGAATGCGTCTATCTAGCATCGGTAAGAACATAAACAGGAATGCAAGAGATAGATAGAGTACATGTAATCATGTCTGGGTTTTGGATAGCCCCATCGTGAGTTATTGCAAAAACCCTTGCATTTTCTTTCCTTGCCTGCTCATCCTTACCAAGTGCTATTCGGTATCCTGAAGCATAATGACTCGACTCACCACACCTAAAGCAAACATTTTTTCCAAAAAAACATTTCTCTCGATGAGCCTTTTTTCAGTTTGGACAGTGAGGAAAAGGGTTTTTGGTCTGCCCACCAATGGGTCCTTTATTATGTTTCTTAAACTGACTCGGATCCTTATTTTGATCCTGCCACTTTTTCTTTCCAAAATTGCGCTGCTGTCCTTGACCTGGGGATTTCACACTCGAAAACGACACAGTTTGGGCCTTCTTTATAACTGTCCGATAGGTAGAGAGTTCATGTGAACTTACTATCTACCTGATTTCTGGGTACAAACCCCTCTTAAAACTTCTTGCTTTCATCATTTCAGTGCTTACCAAGTGTGGGGCATAGCGCGATAGCTCTTCAAACTTCATTTCGTAGCTAGTGATATCCACGTCCCCCTGCACCAATTGCAAAAACTCTGTTTCCTTGTGGTCACGCAGAGCTTATGGAAAATATTTTTTAGCCAGTTTAATCTTAAATTGTGCCCAAGGTAGGTCACTCCGTTCTTCTTCTGTACGAGTGCATGCTGCGGACTCCCACCAGTGGCCCACCCCCCCCAACTAGCATAAACTCAGCACATAACACTTTCTGATTTTCTAGACAAGAGATGTGCCAAAATCTTCTCAATAGATCGCAACCATTCTTCGACTGCCAATGGGTCCTTTTCACTGTCAAAGTAGAAGGACGATATCTACGAAATTGCTCGATCACCGGAATAGTCGGTGCGATATGGTGTCCTTGAGAAACTGGAGGTGCCTTGGGTGCCAGTGGTACTTGTGGCATCTGTGGGGCCTGTGGTGTCTGAGCTGTGATTAAAGTGGCCATCGCTTGTCTCATCTCTTGTACCATCTGTTGTAGTTCCCTAATCACTCTTGTATGTGACGTTGGTGCCATTTTTCTTCATACAAATATTATTAGTTTGTAATCCGTCAAATCACACAACCATCACACGAAACAATTAATAAATGAGAACTCACAATGAAGGAAAAAGATAATATCTTTTATCATTCACTTGATTCTTCAAGAGAAATACAGATGAAAAAGTAGCATTTTGATGATCGAACAACTGTAAAGGAAAATCTTACTCCCAACTACTACTATCTAAAATTCACCTGAAATAGAAATCTTACTAGAGTTATCCTATTTCTACTCACTCAACATATGAGATAGGCGGCAGTGCATCTTTGCACATTCTCATCTCTGATGGCACTCATTTGGCCTCGGGAAACTCAAGTGCGTTATTTCGAGCCTCTTCCCACAGTGCTGTCAACTCTACGCAGAAGGCCTCATAGTCAATCTCTCGTGGTAGGATGGCTATAACTGACGCCCATAATAGATCATAAACAATCTCGGCCACATCTTGCCACTCGTCTGGTAATGTACCGATAAGGTAGCGCGTAGCCCAGTGACCAGTAACAATGAAACTTAATTGCCGTACATCCATCCAGATTACCAGCATCCTATGGATATGCTAGCCCATGTCGTATCTTGAGTTCCACTGGTATTCTTCATAACGTCTAAATAAGGCGGTTATACAGGTTGAGTCCCTTCTAGACGCATTCACTCTTCTACGTGTTCTTACCACTCGTGCCATGTTTGTCATACCACTTATGTAAAGTCTAGTTAAGTGGGTTTCTAATATCCTTCAGTTAAATTACGAGGACCTGAATAAATATTTAAATTGGTCGCGTTCTTAAAATTTTCCCCATCTTATCTTTTCTAAATATGCATTTCTTGAAACTCCAATTTATCTTTTCTAAATATGCATTTCTTGAAACATAAAAAGATACAATCAATTGCTATCGATGTATCTGAACATGAATTATTTTCAGACAAATGCAAGAACTCATAAAACTTTCTATTGATGTATTTGAAACATAAATTTCTTGAACTTTTTCTCAAATTCTTATTTACCTCAAAATTGGTGCAGCGCGGCAATGGCAGACAGAGTGCTCGGGACCAACTTTAAAACAGTTAGTAAACTTAAAAAGAAAATGTGACTCGACCCATTAAAAATAAGGTTTTAATGCAAGTCTACAGAAAAGTAAAATCGCGCTCTGATACCAAGTTGTAATGCTCCGAATTTTCTCAACCCGGAGGGGCACTAAAATAATATCTAAAATATATATGACGACTCCAAATAATGTTTTCCGTGCCCTTGAAAGGTTTTAAAAATATAACTTTTGCGAAAAATAACAAGCGCGCAAGGAAAAAATGATTTTACTTCAAATTTTCACGGATTTGCCTATACTGTGATATGTGTCGCCACAATTTATTTGACAATTCAAACGAACTCCAAAAATTCCAATCTTTTTACTGTAGATACTGTGGACTACATACTACAACATATTAAAATTTCAAACCTTATTTACTCGTTTTGTAGGTGAAAATGATAGCCAAAGTTACTTAAAAAACTGACTCGGTGTCTTAAGGCAGCCCGCTAAAACATTCATAATAAATTCATACGATGGAATTTTTTAAGGCTTTAAATTAAAATTTCAAAGTAAAATTTTGCAAATTTTACGATCGCTACACTCTAGCTGAATAGAACTAGTAGTATCTGAAAGAATCAAAGCTTCTACATTCTCATGAAAACTGAGGCATGGATTGACATGTAGATAAGTATAAAAAACTGGCTAAACTGGCTCTGACAAAATAGGATACTCACAAGGGACAGATATCATGTGATTTAAGAGTGGATAAGAAAAAATATCATCATGAAAGGGCTTTGAAGCCACAATGGTGGGAATAGTAGGTCTAGGCTGATGGATGGGCCCTACATGAACCACTGGAGGTGGTATAGCAACAACTAAAGAAGAACCAACAATTGGGACCCACTGCCCAGGAGCCTCAACAACAATCTCTATCCTCTTTCCCTTTTCGGTCCTATCTACAATAGGCACCTAAACATCAATTGGCCTAGGAACTGGAGCAACAACAGGCTTAAGAGCCATAGCAACAACAGACTTAAGAGCCTGAGCAACAAAAGGCTTAGTTGCCTAGGTAACAATAGGATCTACTAATAGAGCACCCACCATGCACTGATCAATAATATGGGCCATATAACGGCATTTAGCACAAAGCAACCTCTCATATACAATAGGTTGTCAAAAACTACAGGATTCACCCCTATGAATCCAAATTATATCTGGGAGCTTATGCTCCAGATTCACCTTAACACAAACCCTGGCTTCACTAGGCCTCAACAAATTAGCAGTCGCTTCATCCATCCTCAACGGCACCCCAACAATTTTAGATAAAGCAAATAAAAATTCCTTTGCACGTAAATGAATAGGCAATAAAGAAAAATATATCTATACCAGGGGCAGTGGAGGTCTTAGCATCAGGGTGGAAATCACCAGTCCACTTAAGTATACGCATAGGAAAACTCATAATATACAACAGTGGTTTAAAAAATAAACAAATGTAATCATCCTCATGTGTTAAGTGTATAAGTATGTGCTTAGAGTCTATAAGCCCAAGTTTAAAATCATTGCAAAATCCAAACTTCTGAAAACTATTACGTACCTCCACCATTTTGGGCTTGCGGTGCGAAAACTTGTCAACAAGTGAGAACTTGAATGGATCATCAAGAGAGGCCTCCTTATCAGATGAAATAACCAAGGCAGGCTCACCAAAATGTAAGTATGGCTTCTTAGCCACAAACTGGTAACAAGTAGAATCAGGAGAAGACTGAAGGAAATAAGTAAATGACTTTCTCAAACTTCGTTCGGCTGGAGAGATAGTCTTTTGATCAGTAATAACTGTAGCATAAGTCAATTTGCTAAAATTTAGTGCAAACTGAGCTTCTTGAGGAAAACAAATGTGGGCCCAGTGCAATTAGAGCGGAAAAGTTAACCAAATGAAAGGGGATAAAAAAACCAACCAGAGACGTGTGCGCAATTGGTGCACCACATGCTGGCAAGGGTGTATGTGGTGCACCATCAACAATTGGGTTGCGCACCACCCTCAGCACGACCCCTTGGATGATAGAAGGTCCGCATGTGGTGCGCGCAACCTGAGAAGAAAAGTGCTTTGCGTGCCTAAGCCAACCGAAGTGGTCAGGCCAGCCTTGCGTACTACATCAGACATCAGCAGGGGTTGCTCCTGGCCTTGGGCAACCTCTTGGGAAAAGAAAATATCGACTAGATAGGCGCATAAAAAATTGCAAATGAGTTGGGTGCGGTTGATGGGTCGGCATGGTTGCGGGTCAACCCATGCGAAGAATGCAACAGGGGTGCGTCAATCACCACCCCTAACTCTGAAGTATGGCATCCAAGATGGTTACCCATGGATGGTGCACTGGCTGGAAGGTCGTCGGTAACCACACGACCCATTGGTGGTGTGGCAGTGGTGCTATTGGTCGAAACTAAGGCTTCCACTATTGGACTGGTTTTTCTAAATTGGGATCAATTTTGGATGGCGTGAGGCTGGTAGGGTTGATATTTGGAGTGGCCGATGGTAGCCCACTCTCGGTGGTGACCAATTCTGGCAGTTTAGGAGACGAACGAGGGACATTGGAGGTGTGAAGGTGGATCACCCATAGTTAAGCTGTCAAGCTTCAGGCAAAATTTTCAATATAAGTTAGATGCACATAGACAACCAATGTTTCTCAAGTTGCCACGAATTGCAGGTACATTTCCTGCGAGTTTACGGACTACTTATCAAATAATATGGTTTTACTCCCAATTGAGTGCACTGGGTACTCCCCAACAAAATGGTGTTTCAAAAAGAAGAAATCAAATTCTTTTAAATACGGTGAGATCGATATTGAATTTTATCCATACTACCACACTCAATTTGGCGATATTGACTACAAACATGCATGTATTTTCTTAACCTAGTACCATCTAAGTCAGTTCCCAAGACACTTCGAGAGTTGTAAATTGGGCATAAGCCTAACTTACAACACATATGAATGGATAGAAAAGATAGAATCAAAGTCAAAAGTTTGTCTATTTGTAGGATATCCAAAAGGAACAAGATATTATCTTTTCTATAGTTCTCAAGACAAGAAAGTTATTGTTGGACAAATGTAACTTTCTTAGAGGAAAAGTACATATAAGAGAATAAGTCTAGAAGTAAGATTCTATTAGAAGAGATGTTAAGATATCATACTAATGTCTCAATTCCAAAATTTTGTGTAGAATCGGATATTGAGAACTTGACACTTCTTACATCTATTGGACGAATGGGAGTTGAGCCTCATGGAAAGAATGGACAAGTAGTTATACCACAAATACACTTGTAGACCTCAATTGGCAGACTGTGTTTAGCATCAACTTGTTCATCATGGTAAAGAAACTGAAGATGTTAGACCTAGTCAGGGACAAAACCAAATAGTGGTAGGAGAAGCATTAACTCCAGTTGGATAGGATGACCAATCACCTCCAACGATTGCTCAAATTGGGAAGGTTGTGAGACTACCATCTAGATATTTGTTTTATGGAGAGTTTTCTAGGCTATCTCCAACGAACAAAAGGAGGATCCCATTTTTAAAGATGCAATGGAGGATATAGATTCTAAATCGTGGAAATTTTCCATGAACTCGAAAATGGAATCGATATATTGCATGCAGGTTTGGGGTCAAACCCATAGGATATAAGTAGGCCTATAAAAAGAAGAGATAAATGGAAAGGTGGAAACATTTAAACAAGGCTAGTAGCAAAGGTTTCACCTAAAGAGAAGACATTGATTACGAGGAAACCTTCTTGCCTGTAGCTATGCTTAAATCTATCAGGATTATTTTTTCTATTGTATCTCACTATGACTATGACTACGAGGTGTGGCAAATGGATGGCAATACAACATTTCTTAGTGGACATCTTGACCAAACGATCTACATGATGCAACTTGAAAGGTTTGTGAAAGAAGGTCATGAAAGTAAAGTTTGCAAGGTGATGATGTCCACTTATGGACTAAAGTAGGCGTCGATGTATTGGAATGTCAGAGTTGATCAAACAATTAGGACTTATAGATGTGCACAAAATATTGACAAGCCTTATGTATACAAGCATGTACGAGATGGTAAAGTAATTTTCTTGATTCTTTTTGTTGATGACATATTGGGCATGATGTAGGAGCATTGTCATTGGTAAAAAAATGGTTGGCACAACAATTTGATGTGAAGGACTAAGTATAAGCTAGCTTTGGTGTATGTATCCAAACCTTACAAATTAGGAAAAACAAGCAAATAGTTTTATCCCAAGCTTGATTAATAGAAACAATATTGACCGTATTAGTAATGCATAATTCCATAAAGGACAACTTATTTTTTGACACGAAATTCATCTACCTAAGGTGCATTCTCCTAAGACACCTTGATAGATAGAAAACATGAAGAATGGTCCTTATGCTGCTCCATGCTTTGCACTGGACTGGATATTTGTTATGATGTGGGTATTGTTAGTCGGCATCAGTCTAATCCAGGACTAGAGCACGTCACCTTGATAGATAGAAAACATGAAGAACGGTCCTTATTCTACGCCATGCTTTTTTGCACTGGACTGGATATTTGTTATGATGTAGGTATTGTTAGTCGGCATTAGTCTAATTGAGGACTAGAGCACTGGATGGTGGTAAAGCATATACTCAAGCACTTTCAGAGAACGGAAGATTATATGCTCGTGCATTCAGAGAAAGATATGACTCCTATGGGTTAAACTGACTCAGACTTATAATCAGACCAAAACTCTAGAAAGTCAACATTTGGATTGCTGTTTACATTGGGAGGCAAAGCTTTTGTGTGGAGAAGTATAAATCAATCATGTATTGTTGACTCCACCATGGAAGTAGAATATGTAACATCATGTGAAGCATTAATGAAATTGTTTGGCTTAGGAAGTTTTCAGTGGGGCGGTGTCCATTGCTAAAGAATCTAGTAGTCATTAGTGTGACAAACCCATTGAGAGGAAATACTACATTGTTAAAGAGATTATTCATCGATAGGATGTGGCAGTATACAAGACTGCGTTAGCAAATAATCTTACGGACCCATTCACCAAAAGCTTACCTGAGTTTTGATGGCCATCTCAAGAAGATGTTTATTCTTAATATGTCGTCACATATACTCTAAGGGCAAGTTGAAGATTGTTAGTTTTATCCCCGTTAGAGTAATATTACGTAATAAGCTACATTATGATAATACGATTTATTTATTGCATTTCGCATATTTGAATTGAGCAAAGAATTTGAGATTTTATGATTATACGAGTTTTTATAAATTGTATACTTAATTGGTTATGTTTTGGAAGACAATTTATAAGGTGATCAAAACTAATCATTGATGATCAATAAATAAAGTGGGGCACTTTATTTTGATAAAATCGTATTGTTCTTACTTGGATTTGTCTAGATTCAGTAGTAAGAAAAATTATATATTTGGAATACATTGAACTAAAACACGTAAAGTCTTATTTGTGACCGCTGAAATAAGACTGCACTTGATTATGAAAGAATCATCTTAATCTTGACCAGGTAATGAACTTTAATTGTTAGACCAAATTATTTGAGGTACCATCGAGTGAGATCTAACTTAGAAGGTCAATACCCCGAAGCTTTGTCAATCGGGATGAAACAATTAGGGAACATATATTTGTAGGACGAAATCCGTTAATCATATTGTGAGACGATTGTCAATTCGAGTATTTTTCTTGTGGACAATCGAATCTGAGCTTAGTAATTTAACGATGGAATCTTAGATTATGTTTGTGATTTGATCACAATCAATTTCCTTATGAAAATAAAACTCGGAGAGTGAAATATATAAGGAGGCAAAATGGTCATTTTGTCTGACTTCGAAATATTGACACTCAAACAGAGGTAAACTTGTTGGTGAGATAATCGGAGAATACTATTATTGGATAGTGTTGAGCTTTCGTAATATCAATTGACGCGAGAGTACAATCCCGACTCTTTAATAGAATGAGCCGAATAAATTTGAATTGGTCAAGAGTTGACTAAATATGGATTTTACTTATTAGAGTTCGAGTCAATTGAATCTGAACGAGTCCCTATTTTGACTCCACAGGAAGTTAAGGAACAAATTATACTATTTATAAGTGGTCGAGATTAAGTTGCAATAGATATTTTACTTTGAGGGCCAAAGTGAAATAAAACTAAACTTGTGTAACCGTGGGCCTATAAAATGGCCTACTAAGGGTGAAATAAACAAGGAAAAATTCAGGTCCAATCACTGATAATGCATGCGCTCATGGGCTTTGAAGTCATATGACCCAAACTTAATTCAATTAAAGTCATATTTCAATGTTAAAAGACTAATGTGCCCCTGCAATTACAAAAATCGCTAATTGAAACACGATAGTGTTTTATTATGATACTAATTTCTATTATAATGTTTTATTAAGATACTGTTTTATTACGATACTGTTTTATTTAGATACTGTTTTACTTTTCATACTGTACACTAGTTTTCGTTACATTAGAGCATATTTGGCCGGGTTTATTTTAAACTCTTTTTTTTTTCAAACTCATTTTCCATCATATATTTCATGGGACCCGTTGCTTTTATTATTCCGCAAGTGTACGGATCGCACCAGTAATAAAGTAGATTTTAGAGTTCTAGTATCATACCAATAGATATTGCGTTAGTCCAATTTCGAATTAAATAGATTTTTTAAGGATGCAATTATCAAACTATTTACTAGCTAATCAATGCAAGACCTAAGTTAATTAAAATTAATGCAAAGTTGAGAAGAATGCGAATGTGATATAAATTTAATAAAGAAAAGTATATTAGGTTCCTGAAATCTACTAATCCCTTTTAACTCGAACTGTTAAATTTGATAACACGATTTAATTATAAAGATCAATATTCCTAATTTGTTTAACAATCTCTCCCGAGTAGAATTAAACATTTCTCGATATGTGACTTGACTATATCTCTATGACGGATGCGAAGACACATGAATTCATTAGAATTTGTAAATACTCTGTAGATGTATATCTCTATCTTTTATTGGACTTTACGACAATTGATACTATGTTTAACTTATTTTCAATCTCTCAATGGTAAAATAAGCCACAAAAATCATACAATCATTGCGCATATAATTGTAGATGAAAAAAAAATAAATATCAATTGTTCAAAATAAAAACATATTTTAATATTAAAGATTAGGTTAAAAGAATTAGAGAATTATGGTACAAGTTTCATCGTAATCCTAGCACAAAACAAATCTAGCATAGCATACTAAGAAGAAAAAAACCAAAAGAAGAGATAAAATCCATTACCCGGATAACAAGATATTCCAATATGTGATCCTTGTTCTTCGTTTGATCCTGCCCGAATGAGTTTTCAATATTTCGCCTCTTGTTTCTCCTATTCAAATCCTCCAAAATTGCCAACCCTAATTTAGAGTTAATCTCTCATATTTATATCCGTCTCCAAGTGTCTCAAAAGATCATAAAAAGGCATATAAATTGTGGTTCAAAAAGGTTTCCTTGTTTGAGTAAAATTTAAAAAGAAAAAGAATTCCACTTGCAGAAATTTGCACTAGGCAATCGCTCAAGCTAATTTTTTTGTTTTGCGTGTTTTAATCCTCCAACTTTGGATTTTGGTTACTTTAATTCTCAATTCTTCCAATAGCCTCCAGTATGATCCTTTAAGTTCCAATTAAGTGAAATTGAGTCCCACACACTCTCCAACACATTCGCCAAATTTTTGCTATTTCCGTCATATCTTCTCTAATTGCTTATAAACAGGTCCAATACCAAAAACAAATGAAAGTAAACTTAATTAAGTAGAAAATCATCAAACTAATAGAACAAATGCTTAGTTTTAAAGCTCGAATAAGTGCACAAAATGCACTCATAAAACACCCTCAAACTAAAACCTTTGTTCGTCCTCGAACAAAATAGAACTAATGTACAAACTACAAAACTAAGCTAATAAAATCACAATTAATAGACTTGGTATTGAATTTCTTACCATATGTCTCAGGTATAAATATAAGGTAACACATTTAGAAAGATCCAAACAACACCACAAATTAATTTTACTTATGTGATGCTAGACCTCCAATGTGTGTGAGATTAGCTAGTATTAAACTCACACCCATACTAGAGTACTACCATTATAGTGTTGTTGATATACTCACAATCCTAGACCCCATGTGGTCAACTTTCTTCTAACACTTCTCGTGTAGTCACACTCCTTATGCTTTTCTTCCCAATTCAGAGGTGTTCTAGCGAATTTGGTTTCATTGTTCAATACAATACCTTTTTCAAATAACGTAATAAGAATTAGAAACTTGTTCCTAGAACCAAGATGGTAAGAGATTTCTAAATTCTCATCTCCATTCTCTAGAGTCCTAGCCTAAAAATCATTATCTCCTCTCCTGTAAGCTTTTCTATGTGACCAATGTAGTGAGCTTCAGATCGGACCGATGACTCCCAAGTTTAGACGACCATTCGGCACCAAGTTTTAAAATACTCTAACAGGCTTAATTGCTCTAGTCACACAGGCTATAAGAGAAGTGCAAGATGTAATTTTCTTCTTTTATTTATTTATTTTCATGGTATTCGATTCTCAGCAATGATTAGTACCTGATTTATATTCCTTGACTAGAACCTATTCAACCGAAGATGAGACCTAGAAAATCCAAATCCTCAAAATTCTACGAACACACACACTAATTGTAACACCCCAAACTGTTCTCAAGTAGTTTTGTTACTATATAAGGATTTGGGAACGGGGTAGGTTTTTCAACTCATCTAGGTTAAAAATATCAACAAATATGCCCAAGTCGTGCTCCAACATAGTGATGAGTGAAAAGTGACTAGGTGCTCAATTAATCAGGTCTAACATGGATAAGCATTATATTAAGAATACAAGTTAAGGAGTTGCCTAGCACATCTAACTAAATTTGTACTCAACTCAAACAAATAAATCCCATCATTGGCGACAAGTTGTTCAACACTAAACTAGACAATATTTTTGAGTTTTTATTTTATTTTATTTTTATAGAGACCCAAATATCAATTTAATCAACAATCACATAAGTATTAAATTAATCAACAATTATATAAGTATCCCGATACTTAACCCACCCTCAAATTAAATCAATACATTGTCCCCAATGTAATAGAAAAATAAGGCAAAATAAAAGAGGAAAGGAACAAGTACTCCACAGGGGTAAATGTGGATAAGACGATCTGGGTTGATTAGACGGTCCGACTGAAGTGGACACATAGTGTGGTGCGGTGCTGTGCGGCACGGCTGGGGCTGAAGGTTGAGAGACGAATATATATATATATATATATATATATATATATATATATATATATATGCGGCTCGCAAAGTAGAGTATCCTGCGGTTGACATGATTAAGACTTACCAGTGTAATCAATAATCTAGCTAGGATGACGAAGGAACAGTGCCTAGCTTACAAATGCATATCCTAAAACTACGTGTAATGCAGTATTTAACCTAACTTAATTGAAAAATATATAAGAATGTGTTGCCTCCCATAAAGCGCTTATTTATAGTCATTAGCTTGATTATTTGTCCAGTTGCTCAATTGTAAGAACGAGGGATCTCGAGATCATCCAAAGTGTCACTCTTCAATAATCTCTTGACTTCCTTCTCCATGTTCTGTGACTTATCCTTCCTCTTTTATTTAACAAATGCAACGTGTGCATCAAGGATGTCTTCTTCAACTTTAATCTCATGTTCATCCATGTCAGCTTGTTGCACCTCAACAATCTGTTTGCCATTGTCTTTCACCTGTACTATTGGGTTCGTCCCCCAAAATCTTTTAAAAAAAGTTTTTCTTAAATTTCTTCAAGGTCCCCACTTGATATTTTGTCAAGTAAGGAGGTGGGGGTGGTGCATCATCTCTACCCAAAATATGAAATACCTCAATTTCATCTTGAATCCTCAATGTCAATACACTTTGTGAAACATGAATGAGAGCAACCAAAGTAGCTAAGAAGGGCGGGTCCAACATAATAGGGATCTCTGTATCCTTAGGCATATCAAGAACAACGAAGTCAATGGACAATAAGAAATTTTCGACTCTCGTCACCACATTGCCTACCATCCCAAATAGCTTTTTAATAGATCAGTCAACTAACTGAAGAGTGAACTTTGTAGGTTTAGCTTAATCAAGTCCCAATTGCCTAAAAATAGAAAGATGCATTAAATTGATACTTGAACTAAGATCGCACAATACCCTGTCCATCATGAGACTACATATGGTAATTGAAGTGTAAAGCTGTCTGGATCATTCTTTTTGTCTGGTAGTTGCTTCTCCACTATAACACTTACTTCCCATTCTTTTTGTCTGGATCATTCTTTTTGAAGCCCCTTACTAATACCACGATGATGGCACATCCTTAGCATATTTTTGAATCTGTTCAAAAGATTCATATTCTGACTGTTGAAATATACATATTTCATGCTTCAACTTTGCAATCATGATCGGTGGAAAGAATTTTATATAAAATTTTTGGGCTAAGTTATTCCAAGTGGTGATAGTGGAAATTGGTTGTGAGTTAAACAACTCAAGAGCTTTGTCACGAAGAGTATGTGGGAACAAACGTAGTCAGATGGCGTCGTCTAAGATCCCTTGATATTGAAATGTTGGCACATTTCTCAGAATTGGGAAACATGTGTATGTTGATTCTCATTGGCCTTGCCATAGAACTGATGTCCATTATAAAATAGATAAATAAAATAACATTTGACTTCAACTGGAAGTTTGGTTGCCCAAGCGATGGTTAGACAATGCTAGATGACTCTGAATGATCTGCACAGTCATAAAATATCCCACTAATATATTTTGTTCATCAATTGCTATCTCTCGATTTTCATCCTGTCGAAACAATTTCATTGTTATACATGATGTCTTGCTGTTTTTTTGTCCTTTTGGTGTACTTTTCTTGCTTCTTTTTGCCTACGATGGAAAGTACATTCGATTTTTGAATCAGCTGCTATTAGAGACCCGTGTCTCACGCTTTGCATACAAAGGCCTAAGGAGAAACAATTCAAACACTGAAATAAATTGAAAAATAATAAAAACAATGAACTTCGAATTAGTACTAATATAACTGAAAAAGGAACTAAAACACAATTCTCGGCAACAGAGCCAAAAACTTGTTATTTTATTATTCCGCAAGTGTAGAGGCGGATGGATGGGGGGCGGGGCCTGACTACAGCTCGATTCAGGCCCACCCCATATCCAGAAATGAGTGCCCATGCCATAATAATTTTCAGCCCATGTCAATTTTTAGCCCAACTGCAGTAAAGTTTCCAGCTAAAAAAAAATAAAAAAAATAAAAAAAAACAACCCCAAGCCCACAAGTCACAAGTTAGGAAGGTCCAAATCCCAATTTCAAATTTCATTATTCAGCATTCCCAATCAGCACCGTGAAGCTCCGTTTGACCGTTTCTTAAAAAAAAATTCATTTTTATCAAATTAAAGCTTCAATTACTGAAAATAAGATGCCCCTACGTTAACCCAACTTGGTAGCTCGTTTTCAACACCTTAAATCATTCGGAAATCTATTTTCCCGTCGAAATCAGTTCTCAAGAACATGAATTTTTTATTTTTTCATTTTTTTTATATTTTTGTAATGTTTATATTATTTTGCATATTTTATTTTTGATTTTATGCCAGATTATGAATTGACTAAGTCTGATTGTATATTATTTTGTATTTTTTCAACTATTGGAAAAAAAAACACGTTACACGTGAAGAAGAGTAATAAATCAGCAGCTTATATTTACTGCTTATTTTTATTTTTATGAAAACTGTAAGATTATGAATTGACTTATTTTTATTTACAGGAAGAAATCAATGGACATCGGACGTGAGGAAAAAGTAAAAAAAAAAAATTCGCTTAGAGCCTTAAGGTATTTAGCTAATTCGCTTGCAATTGTGTCATTAATTTTTTGTTGCCTTGCCAACTTATGTTTAATGCTTAGTCTTTTTATTATTGAATTATTCTGCCTTGCCGTGTATTTTGTTGCATTGCAGGCGCATTATTGAATTATTGTATTGTGCCTTGTTGGATTACGGTGAAATTATTGTGCCTTGTTGGATTATGATGAAAATGTTGTGCCTTGCCGGCCTATTTGTGGATTGTTGATAGATTGTCATTTTGTTTGTTTGTTTGTTTTTTTTTTAGAATTTACAAATGGAAGGTTAACCTTCTGCCAAGAGAAAAAATACATTGTTTTAATTTTTTAAAAAGACTGGCCAATCTAGTGAAAGTACACATTCTGATAGATGAACTGGAGACCAACCTTCAATTTCTACTTTACAACTTCCTCCAATTTCATCTCTAGAAACTATATATCCTTCAACTTCAATCCTGAATTACAACCGACTACTAGTATTGAACGAGATCTAGGAAAAAGAAAGCAAATATTTGAACATCATATTAATCTGCAACATGAGATTAGAGTGGCATATCTAAAAGTTGATGCAGATTCTATCATAGATGAATTTCATGTTTCAAAACCTCGTCAGGAACAACTTCAATAAATAATATCATTTTAGTGAGTTTTTATGTTATATATAAATTTTATTATATTGACTTCTATATATTTCAGCCCACACGGACTAAATTCTTGGATCCGCCCTTGTGCAAGTATATGGATCGCACAAGTAATAAAGTAAATTTTAGAGTCCAAGTATTATACTCACAGTGATTGCGTTAGTCTAACTTCGAATTAATTTAGCCATAATCGAAATTATAGAATTCAATAGATTTTTTTAGGATGCAATTATCAAACTACTTACTAGCTAATCAATGCAATACCTAGGTTAACTAAAATTAATTCAAAGATGGGATGAATGCGAATGTGATATAAATTTAGTAAGAAAAAGCGTACTAGGATCCAAATCTACTTATATTGAATTCGATAACACAATTTAACTATAAAGATCAATATTTCTAATTTATTTAAAAATCTCTCTAGAGTAAAATTAAACTATCCCTATATGTGACACGACTATATCTCTAAGACGGATGCGAACATACAAGAATACATTAGAATTTGTGAATACTTAAAGATTACGTAAAGCATAGCAGTATATTTCTATCCTCTATCGGACATTGCGACAATTGATACTATGTTTAACTTATTTTTAATCTTTCGATGGTAAAACAAGCCACAAAAATCATACAATTATTGTGCATATAATTGTAGATGAAAGAAGATCAATATCAATTAATCAAAATTAAAAACGTGTTTGAATATCAATGATTATGTTCAATGTATTAGATAATTATGGTACAAGTTCTATGCTAATCCTAGCATAAAAAGAATCTAGACTAGTATACTAAGAGGAAGAAAACCAAAAGAAGAGATAAAATCCATCACCCGGATAAGAAAAAATTTCAATATGTGATCCTTGTTCTTCGTTCGATCTTGCCCAAAGGAGTTTTCAATCATTTGCCTCTTGTTTCTCTTCTTCAAATCCCCCAAAATTGCCAACCCTAATTTAGAGTTAATATCTTCTATTTATATTCATCTCCAAGTATCCCAAACGATCCCAAAAAGTCATAAAAATTGTGGTTCAAAAATGTTTCCTATTTGGAGTAAAACTAAAATAATAATAATAATAATTTGCTGGCAGAAATATGCACTGAACCAAGCGATCACCTAGGAAAAAAATAGTTTGTGCTTGTAAAATAAGAGGCTTGGCGATCGGTCAGGCCAATTTTTTTATTCTACGTGTTTTAATCCCCCAACTTTGGATTTTGGTTACTTTAGTCCTCAATTATTCCAATAACCTCCAGTATGATCATTTAAGCTCCAATTGAGTCCCCATACTCTCCAAACATTCTCTAAATTGTTGTTCTTTCTGTCATTTCTTCTCAAATTTCTTATAAACGGGTCTAATACTGAAAATAAAAGAAAGTAAACTAAACTAAGTAGAAAATCATCAAACTAATAGAACAAAAACTTAGTTTTAAAGTTCGAATAAGTACACAAAACGCATTTATCAGGACCAACAAATTTTATCAAATTTTCAACCACACATTTTACCAAAGTTTTTCGAAATCCAAAAAAAAAAAAAAAACTAATTTTAAACTCCACTAAACAAACACACATTGAAATTAAATGTTTTATGCTTGAAGTAATGATACTGTTTCAAAATGCTTCATTACTTGTACAAGATCATTGATGCTATTTTCATTCAAAATGATTGATACTGTTTCAATCTACAATACTATTATTCTATTGGGTTGTTGTTTGTATATGTAATATATTTTTATTAAGATAGTGTCATGTATGAAACTGGTAAATTAAGATACTTTTACATATGATAATGTTTTATTGTGATACTGTTTTATTTAAATAATATGCTATGATTTTTTGTTATAACATAATATTTGTGATCACCTAAGCACGTTCTTGATAATAATGTGCTTCTAGTACTGTTACATTTACTTAACTTGTTTGCTATCTTTAACCATATAATACTGTTGTTATGATAATGATACAAATATGCTTCTACTGTTTTATTAAGATAATTTTGTTATGCTATTATTCTTTTGTTGGGTTAGAATTTTCTATTTTGAGTGTATGTAATATTATTATTGTTTACAAAGATAATGATACTAATGTACTTATTATATTAATATAATAATGTACTTCTTATACTAAAATATTAAGATATTTTTTTCCGTGATAATGTTATATTAAGATGCTGAAATACTGTTCTGTTTGTTATACTATTTTTTTATGATACAGTATCAAACAACACATATGAATGTGTGACAATAACATTTTGAAGCACGTAAAAAATGTTGATGTATGTGAAACAAATGTTGTTTTATTTTATTCGACTAAAAAATGATTACAAAACAATTGTGTTCATATATATATATAAAACAATATCTTCAACAAAACAACAAATTCAAGAAAAATAAGAGAAATCATTTAAAAAAACTGAATCCACCTATAAAATAACATTTAAGAAACAATTGTTTCCAAAATTTTGCATTCTAGGGACTATTCAATACTTATCAAAATCACTGTCATTATCTAATAAGTAGGCTGAAGTTTAAAATTGCAAATATACTATTATCACTCACAAAAATAGTGGAAAATGTTTGGCTGGCCGGCGGTGAGTCTTGAAACGCCGACAACGAGGTGCAATAGCCGGCGGGAGGCGAGGGAGAAGATGGTGGCCACGTGCATTATTGTGATGAAGTTTAAATCGGATTTAATTCTAATTAATATGGGTCACATGGGTAATTATAGAATTAATTGAAATATGGCTAAAATAATATAATTTAATGGTAAATATGAAAAATGTTTTGATTTAATTTGAAACAACTTGCCTATGAGTGACTTGTAGGCAATTTCTCCAGTAAACAATTATTGAATTCTAGGGTTTAGATACAAAAAAGAAGAGGCATTATGTTTTTGGAAAATTCTTTCAAAAATTAGTTTATTTTCTTTAAGTAAAAATCTTAAATTGATTTATTTTCTCAAGGCTCCACAGCCTATCTTAAACTTTATCTTCAAAGAGATCAAGGAGATTGTAAGAAGATTAAAGCTAAAGTATTAAAGGCTTGATAAGGTTCAAAGTACATATCAAATGTAACTTAATTGGGTTAATTTCACCAATGGTCATTGAAGGTACCTTTAAATTACAAAATGATCATTCAAGTTTAAACGTTTCAGTGAAAGTCACTGAAGTTAGAAATCTTTCCACTAATGGTCACTCTATTAAATTTCTAATTTAAAATGGTGATGTGGCATGATGATGTGGCATTTATTTATTATATAGTAATTCATGTACTTTATATAATATTCACTTTAGTCCCTATATTTCAATTAAGTTCTTTAAAAATTGTATCTTAGGTCATTAATTTTTTACATCTTTACACTTTGGTTCCCAAATTTTTTATTATCTTTCAGTTAAGTCCTCCAAAAATTGCACTTTAGGTCCTTCAACTATTTACATCTTTACGCTTTGGTCCCTAAATTTTCAATTATCTTTCAATTAAGTCCTCTAAAAAATTACATCTTAGGTCCTTCAATTTTTTACATCTTCAAACTTTGGTCCCTCAAATACTTGATTTTAGTGGCCAAAATAATTGTAATTTTAGTGGTCAAAATAAGTGTACCTTCAATTAAATCATTGACTTTACACTCGAATTTTCACCTAAACGAACAAAATGATATAATTAAATAATAAACTATTTAGTGGTCAAAATAAGTGTAAAATTCGCACTTATCACTTAGAATTGACCACTAAAAGTAGATATTTTAGTGGTTAGACCCTATAATATTATTTTGCTCGCTTATGTGAAAATTCGAGTGTAAAGTCAAGGATTTAATTGAAAGTGCACTTATTTTGACCATTAAAATTACACTTATTTTGACCACTAAAATTAAGGATTTTAGGGACCAAAGTTTGTATATGTAAAAGTTGAAGGACCAAAGATACAATTTTTAGAGGATTTAATTGAAAGATAATTGAAAATTTGGGGACCAAAGTGTAAAGATGTAAAAGATTAAGGACCTAAGATGCAATTTTTGAAGGACTTAATTGAAATATAGGGACTAAAGTGAATATTATATAAAGTACATAGACTACTATGCAATATATAAGTGCCACATCATCGTGCCACATCACTATTTTAAATTAGAAATTTAATGGAGAGTCAATTAGTGAAAAGATTTCTAACTTCAGTGACCATTATTGAAACTTTTGAACTGCAGTGACCATTTTAGAATTTAAAGGTAACTTTAGTGACCGTTGGTGAAATTAACCCAACTTAATTTGTTAAATATTTTTTTCCCTTTTAAATTTAAGTTAAGTTCCAAATTAATTTTTAAGAGATTCAATAGATACGTTAACTCGAATTCATAGTTTACGGTTAACCAACCTCATCTTGTATGAGCTCTATAATTGCTCTTTTTAATCTAAACTTCTATTGTTTTATGTTAAAATTCATTATTGGTTAAAATTAGAAATTCCTGATGCCAAAATATCTAACCACATCAGCTTGCAATGGTGCCACGCAAGTTCAAGGTGTAACAATTAATGTATTCAATATTTCATACCAAGAGAGATGAATATTGGCTCTTAATCATTTGGAGAGACAAAATATGGTTGGGTACATTTTTGTCTTTTGCTGGTGACCATATAACTTTATTAACACATCTCTATTCTCAATTTAGGCCGGATCTCCGGTTCATATTGGACAAAAATTAAGTTGTACACTACTTAAGTAGTTTGCAACGTCACTCAAAATTTGTCAGATAAATTATGACCACTTCATTCACTAAATTGGACCACACAACCTCATTTCCAACCCAACCCAAAGTCTTCTCTCTTTCCTCTCCCAGCTCCCCACTCCCGAGGGTAATTGAACTCATGCATAGTTCGCTGCTTTTTTTTTTTTTTTTTTTTTTTTTGGTTGAAATTGATTTTTTTGGTGGTGGCTAGTGGTTGGCTCAAAGTATTTCTCATCATCTCGTCGTTTCTTTAGAATGAAAGTTAGAATCTGGTAATAGTCTACTGCTATATTGAGAACTAAAAAACCATTTTACTTTGAGCGTTTCTAGTGGTGGGTGGTAGTTTCCCACTAGATCTGAGTATTTGGGTGCAACTTTGTTTTGTTTTGTTTTGTTTTGTTTTGCTTCTTGTTCTTATTTTTCACTGTATTTTCCATGGGATTTTGGTTTTGGGATTTTCTATCAAATATATAGTAACAACAATGGAGAAAGAATAAATAAAAAGTAATAAACTTGTTTCACAAACTCGAATATTACAACCGAGGCAATGTTTCACGGGGCGCCTTTCTTTCTAGCACAGAAAGGGGCACCGTGCGGCAGTAGTCAATTTCTCTCAACTACCTTCTACCTTTTCTCGATCGATTCAACAAATTAAAGAAAGCTTAACAACAGAAGATTTGAATGCGTTGAAAATAGCTTGATCATTGATTGACAAAAGCAGTAAATTACAATTGATGGTGCAGGGGGTGAACACCAGTAAGCTTGACAAGACTTCGAATACCTACTACCCCCTATAATAGCTTAAGTAACAAAAACCTAAGTTACATGAGTAGACATTAAAAAGCTGAAGAATCATAACGAAAAATAACCTATTACAAACTAAAGGAAATAATAAGTGAATGTAATATTTACAAGGTGCGGTCGAAGTTTGGCAACTGCGGTTGTAAATGCTGTCAGGGGGCTAAGGATAGCTGCAGGCCTTGACATTCTCCCCCATTTGATTTGGCGACGTCCTCGGTGCCATCTTTGCATGATATTCTTCAAGTAGAGGTTTGAAGGCTCCAAGGTCTTTAACTCTTTCCCAAGTATTCTCCTCGCTGCTGCATCCGCTCCATTTGACTAAGTACTCCTGATGATCTTTCTTGGAAGCTCGAGTAACTCGGTGATCAATAATAGCTTCAACAATCCTCTTACCTAATTTCTTCACTTCAAATGTAGATCGCTTTGGCTTATTTTTGGATGCATCCTCCTTATCTGCAAAATATGGCTTGAGTGCACTAACATGAAGGACATTGTGGGTTTTACACCATGAAGGAAATTCAATTCTGTAAGCAACTCTTCAAATCCACTTCATGATGGGTAATGGCCCGATATATTTCGGCATCAATTGAGAATATGTCTCTCTTATTACCTTATACTGGTGTTTGTCAGGGAGTTTTACCATCACTAGATCTCCTACGTTGAATTCTAGAAAACAGCGTTTTTGATCAGCAGCCTTTTTGTACTGTTTCTATGCTTTCTCAAGATAATTCTGAGCAATTTCGTTTTCACTCTTAAGAGAAGCCCTTTGCTTGAGGAGACTTGGTACTTTGATCAATGTCCACAGTATGAGAGAGTAATGGTTGCTGGCTAGTAACAATCTCAAAAGGGCTCATATTGGTGGAAGAGCTCTTCTAGGCGTTGAAGCAAATCTGAGCCGCATCTAAGAGTTTCACCCAGTTTTTCTGTGAAGTAGAGATAAAGTGCCGAAGATATTCTTCCAGCATAGAATTGAACCGCTCTGTCTGTCCGTCAGATTGTGGGTGAAAACAAGAACTCATGCTCAAAGTTGAACCAATGAGTTTGAATAACTCGGTCCAAAATGTGCCGGTGAATCGAAGGTCTCGATCACTGATTATATCTTTAGGCAACCCACAGTATTTGACAATGTACTTGAAGAAGAGGCGAACGGTCTCTTCAGCGGATACATACTTAGGTGCTACGATAAATGTTACATATTTTGATAAACGGTCCATCACGACGATGATAGTACCAAGATCTCTAACCTTTGGCAAGCTAACAATGTAGTCCATCGATACACTCTCGAATGGTCTAGTTGGGATGGAAAGGGGGCTCCAGTAAGCCCGCCTTCTTCTGATGATATGGCATATCCTATTTACAAACCAAACAAGTTTTCACGTAAGTCGCAATGTCATTCCTCATCTGCGGCCAATAGTATGAACGCTGCAACAGAGCATAAATGCGTTCCTCTCCCTAATGTCCAGCCCAAAGCGTGTCGTGGCATTCCGTGATTAAGGATCTCCTCAAATCTACACCCTTTGGAACATAGAGGCGGTTTCCTTTCATCTTCAATAGACCCTCATCCAACCAGAACTGTCGAGTTTTTCCCCGCTTGATGAGGTAGACCAAATAGATTGTTGCAGGGTCCTTCTCCAGAAGTGCCCGTATATGGTCCCTTGTGGTTGTAATATTGCTCCCTGAAAGAGCCGCTATTGAGCAGATAGAAGCCAAGTCAGCCCGTCGATTGAGTGCATCTGCTACATGATTGCTAGATCCTACCCGATACTCCAATACAAAGTTGAACTCTGAACGAAGTTCCTGCCAACGAGCCTGCTTGCTCGAAAGTTTCGGTTGTGACATGAAGTGACTTACAGCAGTATTGTCTGTCTTCACAATGAAAGGAGATCCAAGCAGATAGTGATGCCATACTCTAAGTCAATGGACTACTGCCAGTAACTCCTTTTCATGCACCGAGTAACGGTGCTCTGCATTATTAAGCTTTCGACTCTCATATGCCACTGGATGCCCCACTTGCATTAGGACTCCTCCAAGAGCAAAATCTGATGCATCGGTCTACACTTCAAAAGCTTTAGCCATATCTGGTAAGGCCAAAACTAGATCTGTCCACATAGACTCCTTCAGTTCCTCAAAAGCAGTTGGCATTACGCCGACCACTCCCAAGCTTTCTCCTTCTTGGTTAGTTCGGTTAGCGGCAGTGCAATTTCTGAATACCCTTTCACAAATCTTCAATAGTAGTTGGCCAACCCAAGAAATAAGTGTACATCATGTATGTGCCTTGGCGGTTGCCAATCTTTGATTGCCTTAACCTATTTAACATCCATGCGGACTTTTTTTTGCTCAATAATATGACCCAAAAAGCTGATTGAGATCTGAGCGAATGAACATTTTGATGGTTTTGCATAAAGTTCATTATCTCGTAGCTAAGTAAGAACTTTTCTCACACGTTGAACATGCTCCTCTAGAGTCTTGCTATAAATTACGATGTCGTCCAAGTACACCACCACGAAATCATCCAAAAACCTGTGAAGTACCTGATTCATCATCGTGCAGAATGTTGCTGGAGCATTTGTCAAGCCAAAAGACATAACTTTGAATTCGAATGCTCCATATCTAGTTACCACTGTAGGCTTCGCTTCATCGCCTTTTTTGATCCGAACTTGCTAGTATCCGAACTTTAGATCAATCTTTGTGTAGTACTTCGCCCTGCTCAAACGGTCAAAGCATTCTACCACTAGCGGAATCAGATAACTATTTTTCACTGTGATCTTGTTCAAAGCTCGGTAGTCACATCACATGCGAAGAGAACCATAGGACTTTTTCTGAAATAGTACTGGAGCTCCATATGGAGATTTTGCAGGCACGATAATCCCACTATCCAACATTTCGGCCAATTGTTTCCTAAGATCTTCTAGCTCAGGTTGAGCCATGCGATAGGGCACCCGGTATAAGCTCAATTTCGTGATCAATAGCCCTCCTTGGCGGCAATCTCTTTGGTAATTTCTTCAGCATGACATCTTCGAATTCCTGTAGAAGTTTCCTAACAGGTTTCGGGATAGGGCCAGTTGCTTCCTCAATCTCTTCCAGTCGAAGAGTACACAAAAATAAAGGTTCATTTCGCTTGAAGCCCTTACTAAACTGCATGGCTGAGATGCTCTTCTCACCCATTTTTCCAACTAGCGTGGGGATGACACAGGGCTTGCTCCCCATCATCATTAAGGAATCAGAAAATGAAAACACTGCTGTCTTCGTATCCTGAAGAAACTCCAATCCTAAAATCAGCTTGAAGTCATCCATCTAGACTGTAGATAAATTAGTCCTCCCTTCAAATGGACCAACTTTAATAAGCACAGATTTGGCTACTCCAGCAATCGATTGAGCAACTGAGTTGAATGCCTTGACCTTCCCACTACCTTTCTCCAGCACAAGTCCGAGACGCTTTACTTCGGGACTTGCAAGGTAGTTATGAGTAGCCCCGGTATCTACCATGGCATTGATTGGTTTCCCATTGATCTTCACATTAATGTACATCATGCCTTTAGTTTTACAAACACGAGGTTTCAACACTTCTTTTTCCACCTTTTGCTGGGTTACATCACCCCGTTCAATCAACAGATGTGATATTGTGCTACATCGGTGCGAGAATGCCCCAACGACATCTTCATCTTCTTCAGAATCGACTTCGTAATGACTGCTAGCATGCGGGACGTGTTGCTTCGAACCCGATGCTCCACTTTTTAGTTGGCTCAATGCATTCACAAACTATTTTTACGGGCAATCCTTCATCCTGTGAGGCCCTCCGCATAAGAAACATTCATCCTTTCTAGGGGCAGTACTGGATTTGCTCTCCGGAGCCTTTCTTTTGTTACTGTTGTTGCCCTGATGGTTACTCTGATAGCTACCCTGATGGTTACCTTGATAACCACCCTGATGGCCTCTCTTATGGTGAGAGTAGAGTTCTCCCCCATTTGAGTTTGATGTAGGCTTGAAGGATCTATTTCCTCTCCATCGGGATTGGCTATTAACTTGCGGCCGTTCCTTCTTGGGTTTTGATTGTTAGTCCATCAAGCATTCAACAGCTCCCATAGCCGTGCTTACATCAGCCACGTTCTGTCTTTGGAGTTCAGTTTTCGCCCATGGTTTCAGCTCTTCCATGAAAGTGAAGAGCTTGTCCTTTTCAGACATGTCTCGGATGTCCAGCATATGCCCTGAAAAGGTTTTCACATAGTCCCGAATGGAACCAGTTCTCGTGGTGCTCGTCGGGCCTGATATTCCACATTTTCTGAGAAAAGCTGTGTTTTGATCGCTTCCTTAAGGAGTTCCCATGTGTCTATCTGAGCTCTATTGGCCTGAATATTAGCATATTTTGTCTGCCACTATAGTTTTGCATCTCCACCCAGATACATGGTAGCTGTCATCACCATTTTTGCCCCGTCTTCAATATTGGTGGCAAGAAAGTATTGTTCCATATCAAACAAGAAGTTCTCAACTTCCTTCGCGTCGCGCGTCCCACCATAGGTACGCGGTTCTGGAAATCTGAGCCTAGGTGCATACTCTTGTGCATGGGCTTTCCCATTGCCAACTACACGTTGAAGTATTCGCAACTGAAATCTTATGGCTTCCATTTCTTCTCGCAGATTGGGAAGGATTGCAATAGCATCAGTCATCGCTGCGCACATCATCCGACTCTCATCCAGCTGGATGTTCAGTTCGTGGATGTCTGCCTCTGCTGTCTCGACCTTTTCCTCAAGGGTTTTGACAGCGTCACATAACCTAGTACTTTACCCATCGAGCGCATCCAAGCGCTGCTTAGTACTCTTTTTGTGATCCACCACCTCAGTGATGTGCGATGCATTCGGATCCATCGCTTTATACTCGTATGTCGTGAGCCGCAGCTCTGATACCAACTTTCACGGGGAGCCTTTCTTTCTAGCACAGAAAAGGATACCGTGCGGTAGTAGTCGAATCCTCTCGACTACCTTCTACCTTTTCTCGATCGATTTAACAAATTAAAGAAAGCTTAACAACAGAAGATTTGAATGCGTTGAAAATAGCTTGATCATTGATTGAAGAAAGCAGTAAATTACAATTGATGGTGCAGGGGGTGAACACCAGTAAGCTTGACAAGACTTCGAATACCAACTACCCCCTATAATAGTTTAAGTAACAAAAACCTAAGTTACATGAGTAGACATTAAAAAGCTGAAGAATCATTACAGAAAATAACATATTACAAACTAACGGAAATAATAACTTAATGTAATATTTACAAGGTGCGGTCGAAGTTGGGCAACTGTTGCTGCAAATGCTGTCAGGGGGCTAAGGATAGCTGCGGGCCCTGACACAATGACACGAAATCGTTGTCCTCAAACTGAATTTGCCCCGACTAGGAATTGAGTGCTTAATGGTCTCAATGGCAAAGTGTTTGTAGGATTTAATCAAGCCTCAAAGTTGAAGATAAAGTTATAAGCACTTTAAACTTTAACTTCAAGAACTTAAAACAAAGAAATATAAAGTAGGGTAGAAATGAAAATGAAATAATACAATATAATCTGATTTTTCTCTTTTGTTCGGATGTTTACAAATGGAGATATCATCCCTTTATATAGATCTCCAAACATTGCATGTCAACAAGCGTGTCTCTTCAAAAGGAACCATTCAACATGTGTATCTCTTCAAATGGGATCATTCAACATGTGTGTCTTTTCAAAAGGAACCATTCTAAAGCATTTCTTCTCCAAGCAATGGGATTGTCCACCTTTTGCAATTTTTACTTATTTTATCATTTCACTTATTAAATATTATTGAACACATTTCCAACAATCCCCCACTTGTTCAATAATAATTTGTATTGAACATAATAAAATACAACAATTGTGCGTAAGGATAAGATATCTTTCGATTTGAATCTTACCGTAGTGTAATTTTCGCAAAGTATTATCGAAACTAGAGGTAGCATGGAAGCTTTGAACCTGACGTTTCTTATGACAATACCGGAGAAAACACACACACAAATGCCTATTGTCTTAAGTTCATCAATGCTTAGTGCTTTTATGGCCTTGCGCTAATCCTTTTCGTTAAATCTTTTTAAGAAAGTAAACTCCAACTTTCTTTTGAAGCGGCACCACTTCGAGATCTAACTAGGTGAAGTTCTTCCAGTATCTTTGTTACTCTTTAGACATACTTGTCTTAGAACTGAACTACATTAAGAACTTTAAGTTTACCCCTCTTAATCGGTAACAACCAACACTTGAGTGTTGCAAACAATCTACTTATCAAATGATTTGTTTTTATTCTTTGAACCTGTGAATTACCATTCTGGTAATGACAGGTAGGGTTGCTGTCATTGGTCCCATCCTCTTCAATGTTGACACAACTAAATCTCTTTTGAGAGTTTTAGTAAGAGGATCCGCCATATTCTCTATTGATTTTATGTAACTTGGGGAAATTATTCCACTTTTGATTAATTTCCTTATGTAATCATGTCTTAGACTCATGTGTCTAGATTTTCCATTATATACTTCATTATAATATTTTGATAGCGTTATTTGACTATCACACAAAATAGATATAGATGAAGTATTTTTTGTTTCTAATGGAATCTCAAATAAAAGATCTTTTAGCCATTCTGCTTCTTTTCCGATTTCAGCTAAGGCAACAAATTCAAATTCTATGGTTGAATGAGTAATGCACGTTTGCTTTTTTGATTTCCAAGAAACTGCATCACCTCCCAACATAAACAACCAACCCAAAGTAGATTTACTTTCTCCCGTGCTAAAAACCCAACTAGCATCCGTAAATCCTTCTAGAATCGTTGGAAATTTGGAATATTGAAGGCATAAGTTCTTGGTTTTCTTTAACTAACCAAGAACTCTTTCGATGGCCTTCCAATGATCCTTACTCGGATTATTAGTAAACCTACCAAGTTTACTAATTACAAATGCCAAGTCTGGTCCAGTACATTGTACTACATACATTAGACTTCCTAAAACACTTGCATATTCAAGTTGAGTGATTGCTCTTCCGTTGTTCTTAACAAGTTTCAAACTTTGATTAAAATGAGTATTACACTCTTTTATATTTAAGTGATTAAATCTTTTAATCACATTCTCAATATAATGTGATTGATTTAAAGAATAACCCCCACTATTCTTAATCCCTTTAATAACCAAAATGGTATATACTTCTCCAATATCTTTCATTTTGAAGCTTGAAAAAAAAAATTTGTTTCTTTTATACTATCCATGTGATTACTAAGAATCAACATATCATCAACATATAAGCAGATAATAGTGATATAATTCTCACAAACTTTAGAATATAAACAATTATCTTCACTATTATGTTGAAAACCAAAAGATAATAGTGATATAATTCTCACAAACTTTAGAATATAAACAATTATCTTCACTATTATGTTGAAAACCAAAAGAAATGATTGCAAGATCAAAATTTTCATGCCATTTCTTTGGTGCTTGATTTAAACCGTACAACAATTTAATCAACTTGCAAACCTTGCGTTCTTGTCCGGGTAGAACAAAACCTTTCGGTTGTTCGATGTAGACCTCCTCATTAAGATCCCCATTTAGGAACGCTGTTTTAACATCTATTTAATGAATATAAAAGTCATGAATGGTAGCCAATGCGAATAATATCCTTATTGATGTTATTCTTGCAACCAGCGCGTAAGTATCGAAGTAATCGATTCCTTCTTTTTGTCAATAACCTTTTGCTACTAGTCGCGCTTCGAAAGTGTTTAAAGTAGCATCGGAATGGTATTTTCTTCTCAACACCCACTTGCATCCGATTGGTTTAGAACCTTGTGGCAAATCAACAAGTTCTCAAGTATTGTTAGACAATATTGAGTCCATTTCATCTCTTATGGCATCTTTCCAAAATAGGCTATCTCGTAAAGTCATTGCTTCTTTGTAACTTTTAGGATCGGATTCCAATTGTAAGACAAGATGTGTTGTTCTTACAACATCCTTTTCATTTCCTTCTACCAAGTAGAACGAAACAAGTTAAGAGTCTATTTCATCTGGTCCTAGTGACTTCTCAATTCAAATTCTTTTGCTCCTTCGAGGTTCACTAGAATCTTCAATGTCTTTAGAAGTCGTCTCCTCTTGTATCCCTCTAGGATTAGGTAACTCATTTTGTTTTTCTTTTAACTCATTACCCGTAGATAATAAGTTTTCAAAGAATTCAACATCATTTGATTCTATGATCACATTTGTTTCCATGCTAAGCAATCTATAATCCTTGCTATTACTAGCGTATCCAACACATGCACATTTGATTCCTCTAGGACTTAGTTTAGTCCTTTTCGGATCTGTGTTCTTGCAATAGGCAAGACACCCCCAAAATTTAAGATAATTAATGTTTGGTTTCTTTCCTTTTCATAGCTCATATAGAGATTTCTTTATTCTTTTAGAATGTATTCGATTTAGAATACGACAAGCACTTAACAAGGCCTCACCCCACAAATTAAATGACACAAATTAAATGACAACTTTGCATGATTAAGCATTGCATTAATCATGTCTACCAAAATTCTATTTTTTTTCTTTCGGTCAAGCCATTTTGTTCGGGAGTCATTGGTGCTGAACATTGATGTATAATGCCATGTTCTTCAAAAAATATGTTAAAATCACTTGAAAAATATTCACCACCTCTATCACTTCGTAGTATTTTAATTTTCTTATTTAAGTGATTTTCCACTTTGTTCTTATAAACTTTAAACATGTCAAATGCTTCATGTTTATGTTTCATTAAGTAAACGTAAGTGTATCTAGAGTGGTCATCAAAAATATCTATTCCCACCTCTAGTCAATACTCCACTTAACTTGCAAATATCGGAATGAATTAACTCCAAAATACTAGAAGTCATAGTCACACTATAATAATGCTTCTTAGTCATTTTAGATTCTACACAAGTTTTACATTTATGAGCATGATTAACATCATATGAAATCAAATCATCTTTCAACATATATTTCATAGTATTATTTCCAATATGACATAATCTACCATGCCATAAAGTAAAAGAGTCAAGCAAGTAAATATAAACAACACTTGTATTCATTTCAATGTCATTAGTACATAATTTGACCATTCCCTCACTCGACTAGCCTTTTCCAACAAAGTTCCCATTTCGGGATAGTACTAGCTTTCCGAACTCAAATACAATTTTGATGCCCGGTTTACATAAAAGATCTCCACTAACTAAATTCATATTCATAACAGGAACATGTAAGACATTTGTTAAAGTGACCTTCTTTCCAGAAGTAAAGATAATGTCGATACTTCCTTTTCCAACAACTTTGGAATGTCCTTTATTTCCCATTTGCACCTCTTGGCCATCATTTGTCTCTTGATAGGTTTTTAAAAGTGATCTATCATATGATACATGTACTGTAGCACAAGTATCATACCACCATTCGGGAATCTTACCACTTATAGCATTGACTTCGCTAATTGTAGCCACAATGCTATCTTCTTTAATGGAGTTTATTTTGTCGTCTTTATTGTTTTGCTTTCTATGGCGACATTCCTTTGCATGATGTCCGGGCTTACCGCACACATAACAATCTCCCTTCTTCTTTTTGGACTTTCTATTGTCCTCATTTGAAGATTTACACTTGTAAGATTTGTTGGAAGATTTGGTCTTTTCAACGGCATTGGCCTTCGATAAGTGCCTTCATAAGAGTTTTCAATCTTATCTCTTGCCCTCGACTCTTCCTCAATCCTCAAATGTTTTTGGACTTGTTCCAAGGAGTAATCCTTAGAACTATGAAGAATATTCTTTCGATATCCTTTCCAAGTGCTCGGTAATTTGGCTATTATAGCCCCCACTTGAAAAGATTCTGGAAGTTCTATTTTGACCGCCATTAGTTTATTAACAAGTACTTGTAGTTCATGTATTTGTGAGAGTAGGGGAACATTGTCAAAGAAATTAAAATCCATGTACTTTGATATAAGAAATTTTTTCGTACCTTCCTCTTTGGCTTTGTACTTGTTTTCCAAAGCAACCCAAATATCTTTCGCCGAAGAAGTATTGGTGTAAAGATCGTAGAGACGATCAGATAAGGCGTTCAAAATATGACCCCTATAGATGGGTTCATCCTCTTGACGCTTCTTCCTCTTTTGTTTGATCTCTTCCTTTTCTTCTTCAACAGGTTTGGGAATAGGCTCCAGATACGGTTCGAGAATGTAAAAGATCTTTAATGTATCCAAACGAACCAAATCTTGGTTCATCAACTTGTTAGTAGCCATTGAAGTTTCATTCTCCATTATGATAAAATTTAGTTTGAGATTGTTAAATATATAGTAACAACAATGGAGAAAGAATTTCACAAACTCAAATATTACAACCAAGGCAATGACACGAAATCATCGTCCTCAAACTGAATTTGCCCCCACTAGGAATTGAGTGCTTAATGGTCTCGATGGCAAAGTGTTTGTAGAATTTAATCAAGCCTCAAAGTTGAAGATAAAGTTATAAGCACTTTAAACTTTAACTTCAAGAACTTAAAACAAAGAAATATAAAGTAGGGTAGAAATGAAAATGAAATAATACAATATAATCTGATTTTTCTCTTTTGTTCGGATGTTTACAAATGGAGATATCATCCCTTTATATAGATCTCCAAACATTGCATGTCAACAAGCGTGTCTCTTCAAAAGGAACCATTCAACATGTGTATCTCTTCAAATGGGATCATTCAACAGATGCGTCTCTTCAAAATGAACCATTCCAAAGTATTTCTTTACTAAGTAATGTGACTGTCCACCTTTTACAATTTTCACTTATTTTATCATTTCACTTATTAAATATTGTAGAGAACCATTTCCAACATTTTCTCTGTGATTTGGTAATGGAAGGGTTTTTCTTTGGTATGGCGTGGTGGTGGTGGATGTGATCTTGAAGAGGAGAGAGAGAAGACGCTGACATGGAGGTGGTAATCCAACGTTGGTGGGTTGGGTTCTCTGTCGGTGGGGGTGGGGTGGCCCTATTTAGTGAATGAGGTGGCCATAATTTATTTGACAAATTTTGGGTGAGGTGGCTTGGAAATGGACAACTTAATTTTTGCTCATTGTGAACAAGATATTAGGCCGATATATCTAGTATATTAGTTGAAGTGTAACTATTAACACATTCTAACAGATATGTTTATGAATCTCATAGCAAATAAATTCTCTTTGGGACTTAGTTATTATTGTGGTCATAATTATTATTTGAAAAAATTGAAGTATTGGTCCCCTATGTATATCACTTGTAGTAATTCATTAGTCTGTTTTTAAAATGGAACAAGTTTGTCTCTAATGTTTTAATTTTATTGCTCCGTTAGTCCCAGCTCACAATTCCCATCAAAACAATCCATTAAAATAATAACATTAGGGGACCAATTTTCTCTTTTTTAAAAGTTGTAGATCCCACTGCTATGAGCTCTATAAGTTGGGAACGGATACTTCAATTTTCCCAATTTTGGTAAGTCCACACATTGATACCGTCAAATATATAAAATATCCAAAAGAGAAATATCAACTGAAACCTGGTGCCCACAGCCACAAGAAAGAAAAGAGAGAGAGAAAAAAACGAGATACAAAGTATCTAGCTAAGTGGCCAGGCCATTTGCTCATATGGCCATTTAACCCAATAACAGATTTTCTTGACATCTCATGGCCATGCCCATATGTTCATTTTCAAAGCATTCACCAACAATTCCAACTATTTCAATATCCTCTTATCCTTGTATTAATTCTCATTTCAAAGCATTCAATTATGGCATCCCTACTGCACATACCAATTCTTCCTCAGTATACAGTCTAAATTTGGTCTCAGATGATGATTTAACAATGGCTACTGCTGGTGTGGATGCTACCAGAGTGGCGTTGGAGTTGGCACGGGAAATGGAAAAGGTTTTTGATAACAGAGGAAGTGAGAATGAGGTAGATAGTGATAGGTGTAAAGGAGTTTCAATGACAAGGAAGAGAAGAAGAAAAAGAAAAATGAACTTAGAATGTGTAGAGGAGAAAGATGAAAAGCATGTATTTTTCAAGGCTGCCAAGAAGCAGTCCTACTTGACACCAAAAGAAGAGGCAAAGTTTTCTTGGTACCTTAAGGTAGCTATACCTCTAATTCTAAATTGATTGCATTGAAGAGTAAATTTAAATAAATAAATGGGTTTACAGTGTGTTTGTTAATTTTTTGGATGTGTCAAGCTTTGATAAAAATGAAAAGCGTGTATTTTTCAAGAACAAATTTAAATAGATAAATAAATGTTTCGCCTCTAAGATTAGATGGTTAAACAATTAGATTTTGAGCAAAATCTTGAATTCAATTAAGAATTTTCTATATGCAATGGGCAATTCAAGTTTTAGTTTTTGGCTCAGAGACTAGTTGTCTATATTCGAACTTTGTTTATGCCATTGGATACAAGACTATCAGTATGTAAATTAGCTGCTGTTATTTTGGATGTATTATTTTCAGTCACCAATTTTAAAATTTCAGCTGCTCTGCCTTGGGAGTTCAATTGCCAGATTATTCAGATAGATCATGAGTTTTGGGTTCCAAATAGTACTTGTTTAGCAAATCTGACTAAGACTTAGTTCCAATAAATTTTGGTTTGGTTACATAAATCTTTTTTCCGTCTCTATTTGGTTCTTTCCTCATGCGTAGTTTTACAAAAAACAGGAAAGAGAAAGGGTTGAAGCTGTGAGAAAAGGAATATCAGATATGGGAGAGCAAGAATTAACCTCAAGTCAATGGGCCAAGGCTGCAGGAATCACTCAGAAAAGTCTAGAAAATATTTTATGTAAAGGGAGAGAATCACAGGAAAGAATTTGCAGCTGCTATCAGAGGCTTGTTATATCAGTTGCTACTTCTTATCAGGGAAAAGGATTGAGCTTGAAAGATTTAATTCAGGTCCTTGCATAATTTCCAACATTAACTATCATATCAGAATTCATACGTGTTGATGATTAAAGTTTTATCCATGATGTTGCAGGAAGGAAGAATTGGGTTAATCCGCGGGGCAATAAGATTCAACCCGAAGAGGGGTTGTAAGTTATCGACCTATGCTTACTGGTGGATTAGGCAAGCTATTACCAGAGCCATAGCCAACAAATCTAGGATTTTTAGAATGCCGGTAAGGCATATATCTTTAAGCAGATTATTACTCTATTTTCATGAGTTACAACTTACAACATCTTTGAGTTTATATGATTCAGCAAGCCTTTCAATTAACCTTATGTGGGGTAGAGTCTTTATGTTAATTCACCCATCGATTAAGTCCTGACCCCAGTTTATGAGAATAATAAAAGAAACGAAAACAAGCAAGCATGCATATTTAGAGTGGTTCACAATGAGTGAATGGGTGTTAAGCTTTGGCGGGTAGTGGAAATGCCTAATTTGTTACTTAATAGAGTGAAAATTTAACAGGAAGCTCACAATGAGTGAATGGGTGTTAAGCTTTTCATGTGCAGGGCAGTATTAGTGAACTGGTACCAAAGATTTGTGAGGCGAACAATTCCTTAAGCCGAAGGCTGCAGAGATATCCTACATACGATGAGATTGCAGCAGCCATTGATGTGGATGCTTCAATTGTAAGACTTGCTCTCGAAAGAAACAGAAGTCCAATCTCTCTGGATCAAGCTATAAGCTCCCAAGGTTGCATGTCTTTGCAGGTTCTTTTACTCATTTAATCCTTCAGTCTATTTAATTTACTGCAAACTTAGCCTCGTTCCTTATAGATATGGGGTCAGCGATATGAATCATTTTTCATTGCTCCAATCGCTTCATTGCGAAGCAACTATAACCGGCAATGTTTGTTTTGGTCAACCCTCCTTGTGACTTGTACCGAGATCGTGTCAACTTAAATGACAATTCTCTGTTTTACTATTTGATACAGGACATCATACCGGGGCCTCAAGAAACGACACCAGAAGCAATGGAGAAGAAAGAGATGGTGAAAAGAGAAATGCAAAAGCTTCTTAACATGTTGTGTGATAGAGAGGCAAATGTCTTAAGATTACACTATGGCCTGAATGGCTGCACTCCATGGTCCTTTGAGGAGATAGGAAATTTATTTAAGCTTTCAAGGGAGAGGATTCGGCAGATCAATAGCACTGCATTGTCTAAATTACAAAGGACTAGCAGGATAAATGCTCTCAAATATTTGATATAGATGTTATTGTACAGAGCACTGTAAATCTATCATGGAATTGTAAATCCTTTTTGTGTAAAAGTTATAGTACATTGCCACTTGAAGATAGGACAACACTATGAAGAGATAGATCTATTACACAAAGCAAGTAGCTAAATGTAATGAAAGTGATCTTCTTTTTCTAACATTAATGCCACCATTTTTTGTGAAGTCAATCCAATGCTCAGCAAAATATAGCAGATTAGTTCCGGGTTCAGCTGGAATTTCTTCTAAAGGACGTCGAAGCTGATCAACAAATAGTTACCCCATATAACAGTTGGATGATGGGCCAACAGCTGCCATTAATCAGCAGGAAAAGCTTAAGAGTTGAAACTAGATATTCGTGTTAGGATGCCTGCACCTGAAGATGCAAGGGACGATTGCAATTACAAATTACTAAGCATTTGTGCACACCATATGTGACAATACCTAGTGCCTCTATCAACACCTTTCCCATAGACAGAAAATCTTCATCACAAGCTGCAGTCCTTCACACATAAAAAATCCAATCAAACACCAAAAATGGAACTCTGATGACATAAACTTTATCTGGTGCATGCATACATATAGTAAAGAACATCAAGGATTTTCCTGATCATGATCAATATCGATACATTTCTTAGAAAGCACACAGAGTTAGGAAGAATGGATGCATTGATCAAATTACAAACTGAAAGAAAACTGTATGATAGACACAATGCCAATAACTAGAGAGGATATAGAAAACGTAAAGGCAGCTTGAAAGGCAATAGGAAAAAGTAATAGCATCTGGACTTGAAAGTCAAAATTGTAGTTGTTGTTTCACCAACAATTGTCATTAACCTGTTATGTTAATTTATGTTGTGGAATAGAAGCACATACATTGACATAGAGTAACGTTCATGAAAAGTAACTGTCCATTTGCCGGAATTGGTGCCTCAAAATTGAAAATTTTCGAATTTAAACTGAAAGATTTCCTATTCCAATTTTGGATATGAAAAGGAGATGAGATTAGCAGGTAACTAATAGATCCCATACCTGATGCCATCCATAGTGATGAACCTGAAGGTAAGTCTAGAATATATAGGGTAGGCCAGCGACTCTAGCATCTATAAATATGGTTTCAGCACTCGTATTATGTGTAAGAGAGAGAGATAGCAAGTCTTCATAAGTGCTAGTAGCGCCATGGGGGGGAATATTCTCTTGGGGAAAGGGCGACTATTGGGTATTTTGTGCCAAACAATTCCAAGGCAGTGATGAGAATTATTCGTACATATTTAGGTTTGTGTCTTAAATGAAATGTACGATCCAAGTTAATCTCACACTAGTGTATCGAGTCATTGACCTGTTCAAATTGGAGAATCGTGGTTGTTGGGTTGGTTTGGATTACGGTCACTTTTGAAGTGTAACCAATTGTAGTTGTTCTAGTGATCAAATTTGAGCCGTTTTTATCCATTTGTTTAAAGGTAGTGGTCATCTATTAGAGTGTCACTTAAAGTAAAACTTTATCCTATTTGATTTTATATAGGGTAAATTGCAGTTAGTGTCTCCCACCTTTAACTTTATTTGCACTTGTATCCTCAATATTTAATTCTTGGCATCTATACATTGGCTGCTAATTATATAAAAGTTTGAAGTGATGGATGCTAAGATTTAATACTGAGGATACAAGTACAAATGAAGTCAAAGGTTGGAGACACTATATATATATATAGGAAAAGAAACCACCCCACCCCACCTAAACTCTTCTTGTTATTTTTTTGGTGAGATTTTTTCTTTGTGCATTAGTTGAGATTGTGATACACTTATTGTAGGATTAGAATTTAATTTACCAAAACAATTTTGTATTTGTTCTTCACAACAGCTACTAATGAAGGAGAATCACCCATTTGCAGCATTTTAAGGGACAGGAGTAGTTCCATCCGATAAGGTAAGAACTTGAGATGTTGACAATTAAAATTGGGTGTGGGCAAGCCTCCATCGGGGAACGACTCCAGACCATCACACGAAAATATATAGAGAGTAGTGAGACTTGAGTAACTGTGAACAGACCCCAATATATTTGTCAAATAAAAATTCATCCAACTGTGGATTAAAAAAAAGTTTCAAGTGAAACACAACAATTATGTAAAGTCATCGTTTTCAAGGACGGACAATTTCAGATAAACAATTTTCTATATGAGATTCAGCTCCAATTGCATTTACTTGATGCATGCCTCAGCACGCTCAAGTCTTTGAGCAAGTGTATGATGATTATATGTTTTCTTCTCTTCCGAGTGCGGTGGCAGTAGTGGTGGAGACCTGTAAAAGGTGGTGGGGCTTTTTCCCCCCGTTTTTACTCCGTCGTGATAATCAGTATGTGGTTAACTCAAATATGCAGAATAACGATATTGAGTATGTATGTTCTATTTTTACTTGGAGGGTTGATCTCTATTTATAGGAATAACCCGCAGTTGTAGCCTTTAATGGTCATTAATGGCGGATGCCTTTTCATCTTCCTCATTATTAGGAATTAATGAGGGACGTTTCGTCTTTCTCAACTGTTGGCGTTTCATATTCCCAATGGACGAGGGTAACTGTCATTCTATAGATCGCCTGTCTGATTAATTTGATGGCAGCTGGGTTATGGTTGTCTATCCGCTGGAGGTGGGCATATGAGAACAGTGATGCGGGCGAACTGATGAGGCGAGCAGACACTTAAGGCAAGCGTCTCAAGGAGAGCAGCAGTCATCTACCAAAGTGTAATTATATTTATCATCAGGGTAGATGCCCTTCTCTAGTTTGGGCAAAGTCGTGCACTTTTTACAACCAATAAAACTTATCTTCATTAACTTAGAGAATGACAAATCTCCAATCCAGCTGGATAATTTTGCACCGGCATTGGTGATTTGTCTAGTTACATAGAGGTGAATGTATATTTACATCCTAAATTATGATTGCATTGCAAACTCTAAGTTGTTACTTAGGATCCGTTTGGTATATAGACAAAGGTTAAAGATAATAGATAAATTTTGTCTTATTAAATTTAGACGGAAGTGATGTTCAGATAAACATTTATATGGATAACCATTTAAACAAAAAAAATGAGGATGAATTTTGTCCTCAAAATCCAGATAATGATTCAATTATTTTTTTAAAAGAAAAACGTAACCTTCATAATATATACATATAAAAAAAATTCTATTTTTGAACATCTATATCCTAGGATAATTGTTGCCATCCGTCCGCTACTTAAAGATGGCAAAATACCATTGCCCCGCCCCGTTAGTAATCGGGGCGGGTATTGGGGATCATGGTCCCCGCTCCAAATTTCCTGAACCTGTTCAGAATCTCTTTTTATTTTATTTTATATTTATATTTTAAAATTTAAATTGTATTTAAAAATTTTAAAATAATATTAAAAAGTATTTAATTAATTAAACGACGGTAAATGGGGATTTTTTTATCTCCACCCCACATTCCAAAAATCTTCGACGGTGAGGAATGGTATTGGCCGGTCCTGTCCGTTGCCATCACTACCACTGCCACCTTCGACCACTGCCTCTTGCCACCGCCAACATAAGTCAGCCACCTCCAGCTTGTCACTACCACTGCCCTACGCCACCGTCCTCCGCCATCGCAACTGCCAACGTGCTATGCCACCACCCTTCACCACTGCCCACTTGCCAATGCCCGCCATTACCACCACCCTTTGTCTCTCCACCCATTTTTTTTTCTCTTTTATTTTTTTTTATTTACTTTTTTCATTTTATTAAGAATAATGATATGATTGTCCTTTTTTTTATAATCAAAATCTGACTTTTTTAAAGTAATTTTTTCATTCTTATACTTACCTGAATCAAACAAGATAATAATAAACATATTTTTCAGATAACCCTTATCCATATAACTTTTATCTAGATAAATAGTTTTATCTATAAACCAATAAACATGCCCTTAGGAAAAAAATATTTGAAGTTAAAAATGTAAAAATTATTTGAGGTGATGTTCTCGAGAGTAGAAACTCTATTACCATTTTGCTTTAAAGCTAAAATAATGCCTTCAAGTTTATAAATTCTCAATTAATATCTACTATTAGATTTTCACTTATTCCACAGCTGAAGTCAAAGTTCAAGTATTAGCCTGACCGTCTGACTTGGAAGATTGGTTAGTTGCCGGCTGGGCTCGCAATGCAGCAGTGGACACTTGATCAGATCGAAGAGTGCCCTCCGGAATCCGTCCAACTCCGTGGATGTGTCCCCTTCTCTCCCTTAGCATCTCTCTAACAACAGCGCACTCGTCCACATATGCGGAGTTTAGAGCCAGCATGCTGCGTCTCTCTCTCCCACACCTCAACCAGTTTAGCCTCAAAGAATGATACGAAGCTATATAAAATTATGGGTATCATCAATTACTTATGTAATCACCTGCCACCGCCTCGTTCACCTAGTCGCCTTTTTTTGGTGTGGAACGATTGAAATGAGTCTATAAGTCCAGGTCACTCATGCGTCTCAAATTTCTCTACGAAAATCATATCTAAAGTCATTAACACTACCGTAATGAAACATCCATAATTGAAAAAACAAATTACTTATTGTTAGACACGTATCCTCTCGTATCGTGTAGCCGAAAAACTCTTCAACCCCTGGAGGGAGACGTATTTTGCTTTAGCCCTGTTGTCTTTATTCTTGGTCAAATGTGACTTAAAAAAATGTCAATACTATATGCATAATTCTAAAGTTAAAATAAATTAAAATTTAATTATTGAAAATTACAATAATTATACTTACAAAAAATCTCAGACTTGTAAATAGCTCCACAGTCTTTGCCAATCGGCCTCACCAACTCCACAGAATGGGTGGTTCGGGTCATGCTCCTTGTAGTGCTTATGCACCATTCGCATGTAATTCTAATATTTATCGACTGCCAGCTGATCGACAACGGCAACGATCTCGTTGTATAGATAGGGTGGGGGCAACCGTGAAAGTCAAAATAGACCTAACAAAATTTGCATTAGATAACTCATAATTTTTGAAGTTAACGAGTTTAGTGAAAGTGTAAAATTTAATTTTACTTACTTTGACAATGTTCAGAATGCAGGTTATAATGTACCTTATTTGATTCCCTAGTGACCTTGACATGAGCTTCGCATTTTCTCTATGAGGTTGAAGAGTCCACTCGACCGTGTCGAAAACATCAATAAGTGGTTGCTTTCGGTTTGCCAGCCACCCTCTATGCAAGTTTATGTATTTTGCGGCACCCATTCTTCTTGCCAGAGGTTCTGCAATAATGATTAACATATATAATTACTACGTAAACTGACAAAATAAATTTACAAAATAATTCATAAAATATAATCTCTTACCAAACTCGTAGGGAGGGCGATAAATTGCCTACGCCCAACGAATATCCTCGCCTCCACCATCACCACCGTAGACATTACATCAGTCATATCTAAAAATATTTGTGATATAAATTTAATATTGCAAATACCAGAAAAAAAAAAGAAGGCCGAAGCTGGAAAGGATATTCCTATTATTTATGTAACTTGCCATTTGTGAAAAACCTGCAAATACCCCCATTTGTCTCATCTTATTCTAGTAAATGTTGTATTCAACTTCAAATTACTGGGTGGATTTCCATTTATACAAGTTTTAGAAAGTTAAGGTGGTAAATTCATGACTCTTCCATTTCACTGCAATGGATGACAAAAGAAGGAAAATGAAAATAAAATATGGGCTTGTGAATTAGAAGTTAGATCCATACAACACAAATTTTTAGATCGGTACAATATTAATGAAATGAGAGTAAAAATATTCAAGCTTCATTTATTACTAGTGATAAGTGCGTTTTGTACACTTATTCGGACCTTTAAACTATGCTCTTATCCCGTTATATTATTGATTTTTTACTTAATTTAGTGTGATATTCTTTATATTTCAGTTTTGGACCCATGTGTAAGAAATTGGAAAAGATTGGATGAAAAGAGCGACAAGTTGGCAAATATTTAGAGAATATATGAACTCAATTTCACTCAATTGAAATTTGAAGGACCAAATTGGAGGTTGTGGAAAGTTAAAGGGCCAAATTGTGAGAATTCAAAAAAACCAAGCTGGGCGAGCGCCCAGCAACATAAAAAAATAGCAGAATCCAAAACCATGTAACTAGGCAATTGCCAAGGCTAAATTTTCTGCCACGGAATTTTAGTTTCCTTTTTGAGTTCTAAAGCAATTAGGAAACTTGTGGCCACGATTTTAACAATTCATAGGGACCTTTTGGGCACGAATTAAACACTATATTTATGAATGATAAACTCATAGTCACAGG
Source organism: Forsythia viridissima (assembly GCA_030279155.1). Lineage (NCBI taxonomy): Eukaryota > Viridiplantae > Streptophyta > Magnoliopsida > Lamiales > Oleaceae > Forsythia > Forsythia viridissima. The sequence goes on along the minus strand of CM059035.1, from coordinate 21,380,862 downwards.
TTGAAATTTTGGGAGAAAAACAAGAGACGTAAACACCAAACCGAGATCAAGATTTACTCTTCCAAAAATTCAACGAAGATCAAGATCGAGACATCATCCTTTGGTTTTCTTTTTCTCCGGGTGGTGAATTCCATATTTTTTTTCTCTTTATTTTCATATTATTAGTATGCTAGGCTAGACTATTTAGTACTAGGATTACGATGAATCTTGTAGTTTAAATATTTAGAGACTTGGATTTTGACGATATATTTCAATATAGTTTTGAATAATTAATTATGATTTATTTGATCTACAATTATATACGTAGTAATTGTATGATTGTTGTGGTTTGTTTTACTATCGAAAGATCGAAAGTAGGCTAGACATTATTTTAATTATCTTTAAGTCCGATAGGGGATATAAATATACCGTTATGCTTTATGTGATCTTTAATTATTCATAGAAGTTTACTACATTCGTTTGTATTCGCATTCGTCATAGAGATATAGTTGAGTCATACTTATGAATATGTTTAATTTTATTCGAGAGGAACTATTAAACAATCTAGGGATATTGATTGTCATAACTGATATACTTTGTCAAAATCAAGAATCAAGATAGATGAATTAACAACTATAAGTGGATTCGGGATCCTAATACTTTTCTTTCTTCAAGTTAAAGTAATTTTCATCAAATTTAATCTTTTACTTAATTGAATTATAATTAATTAAATTGTTTTTAGTTCAAATTTTAGTTAGTTTTTAAACTCAAATTTTCAAAGTTAACATATTCGGTTAAGGTTACTATAATTGCAATTGAATTATCTAAATCCTTGTGGGTACGATACTTGGACTCATAATCTATTTTATTACTTGAGCGATTTATACACTTGCGAAATTATTAAACACGTAAAATCGCTGACAACTAGTACGCTAGCTTGATGAAGAGTGAAATACTAGTAAGGCCTTGATTAAACAATATTCTAGCGGTTTAATCTGAAACACAATTGAGAATTAATAACAAAAATGATGCAACTTGGTGTTTACCAGTCAACAAAGGGTAAACTTGTTAAGGAAAGCCACCAAAAATTTCATCTCTTCAGTAACAGCCATATAAATGGTAATTTTCTAAAGCCTAATCCATATTTTTACCAATGGCTTGTCTTGATTAAAAGTTATTCGGTAAATATATATGTCTTGGTTAGATAAATAACAATATCAAATCAGAATGGAGCATACATGCATTAGATCTTTTGCGTTAAAATATGTGTTTATTGTTTAACATTACCGCAGCAAAGATATGTGCTTTTAGAATTAAATCAGAAACTGCTGCTCAACTGACGTGGAGGTTGTCTTCTATCTGTTTGCCCATTAAATTTAAGGTTACTCTTCCAATAATGCTTAGTTGGCAAGAAACGTCGATAACTCTCACAAGTTATCTTACCAATTACTTGCGTTGATGGTGTCTCGTTGTTTCAAGTTGGACATTCATTATAACCCTGACCGCTCCACCTAGAGAGACTACTCTTTGAAGGAAAATCATTAACTGTCCACAACAATGCTGCACACATTATGAATACACCATTATTACTTCTTACATCACGCGTATCAACATCAGTGTCCCACAACTCCTTCAACTCATCAACACCAAATCATAAGGACGGATAATTCCTTTGCCGACGCCCTGTCGAAGCTAGCAAGCTCGCACGACACTGAACTCTTAAAAACTGTTTCTATTGAGCTGTTTCCCAGCCCCTCTATTTTAGAAAAGGCGTGGGTTGAAGGAGTGACTCCTTGGATTCAGAGAATAGTAGACTACTTGAAAGTGCACAAGCTACCTGAAAAGAATGGGGCTAGGAAAATCTGCTTGAAATCCGCTAGCTACGTTCTTATTGATAACAAAGCGAGGGTATACCCTGCCCCTACTAAGGCGTGTGGGAAAGAACGACGTTGAATACGTATTTTGAAAAATCCATGAAGGTATCTGCAATAACCATGCCGGGTGCCATTCTCTCTCGCAAAAGGTATTGAAACAAGGTAATTACTAGCCTACAATGCGAAAAGACGCATTCGAATTCGTTCGGAGATGTGATAAATACCAAAGGTTTGTCACTATACCGAGGCAACATGCACAAGAAATCACTATTGTATCTAGTTCCTGTCTTCTCTCCAAATGGGGGATAGATTTCATATGCCCATTGCCTTGGAGTAGGGCGAACACCAACTTCATTGTCAAAAATAACTGAAGCTAATATATGCAAATTTTTGTGTGGAAAAATATCATATGTAGGTTCAAGATTCCACAATCACTTATGTCAGATAATGACACCCGATTTCAAAGGGGAAAAGCTATAGAAGATGTGTGACGAAATGGGCATTGACAAATACTTTTCCGCCTCTTATTACCCGTAGGCCAATAGGCAAGTTAAAGTTGTTAATAAGACACTGAAGAATATCCTGAGATGAAAGTTAGATAGTGCGAATGGAATATGGGCAGAAGATTTGCCACAAATTATGTGAGCTTACCGCTCTAACACCCGAACACCAATCGAAGAGACCCATTTCTCTATATCATTCGTTTTCGAGGCCTTGATCTTAGTCGAGGTTGGTATGCCATCTTCTCGAAGGCTATACTTCGATGAAGAATAGAACAATGAATGGCTAAGGGTGGAGAAGGATTTGCTGGAAAAAAGCGAGAGTCTTCCCAACTAAAACTAGCAGCCTATCATAAGAAAATGGAAAAGCATTATAGCTAAAAAGTATGCCTCAAAACATTTAGAGTTGGGGACGTAGTCCTATAAAAGGTCTTCGTAGCTAACAATAAAGTCGCTAGAACATTGAGTGCGAACTAGGAAGGTCCTTACGCTATGGTCGAATTCGTTGCCCCAAGAACTTATAGGCTTGCCAGTAGTGGAGTTGAACCCTTAAAGAACACCTGAACACCGAACATTTGTAGAAATACTACCAATAGTTTAAAAGGTTTTTTCTGATTTTTTACTTTGTTCAACGAAGGCAATGTTGCCAAAGAAATGTATTTGTTTAGAGTTTTGCGTGATATTAATGAACGGTTCTTACATACTTCAAAAGTTGATTCAAGATTTGGCAAAAGTACCAAGGTAGCGGGGTTGTGACCTTGACTGGACCAATTACCTTTTGATCTATCTCACGTTTTGTTCAAGTATTAAAGTTGTGGATTTAGGATCTTGACCGAACCAATTACCATTTGAACTACCTCAAGTTTTGTCCAAGCATCGAGGTAGTAGAATTGGGATCTTGACAGAACCAATTACCGTTTGAGCTACCTCAAGTTTTGTTCAAGTATTGAGCTAGTCGGGTTGGGATCTTGATCAGACCAATTACCATTTGAGCTAGCTTAAGAATATGTTTCAATATGATGGTAGTGGAGTTGGGATCTTGACCGGTCCCCAACTTTCTTCTACAAAATTTTTGCAATTACATTCACAAAAATCTCAGCAGGAGTTTTATCTAAAAACAAACACAAACTAATCTACCACAAACCTTTAAAAATTTTGTTCTTTTATAATCCAAATTAATCTATAAAAAATATAATTTACTTAGGTTAGGTGGTGGCACGAGGTGTGGGTTGAATTTTTTTTTTTTTTTTTTTTGTAAAATCTTGTTGTAGATATGATTTTTTGTGGAATTAGTCTTTGATTGAATTTTAATAGTATATTGTTGAGATTTTAGTTAATTGATTGAAGATATTTTTATTCAAAATGACTATTTTTCAAATTATTTTCAAAACCTGACACATTTCAAAATGGAGTAATGATGTGTTGCCTGAATTGAGCAACACATCATTTGCCCGACTCCGACTGCTCTGTGTTGACAGTTAGGCAATTAAACCTTCATTTTATTATTGCTACTACCCTCCCCCCTCATCTTTTTTAAATCATCCCAAAACAAACCCCCCACACATTACTCCCCCCACCTTTTTAAACTACCCCCTTTTCAAACACAAAACAAACGATTAATTTGCCCCATAATATTGCTCCGTTAGATTAATTATTGTATTTTCCATTGTGTAGATTTATTGGTTTGATTGCTTGAAAATGGTCTTGTATTGTTATTTGAGAGTGATGATAATGTATATTAATTTTGTGTCCTAATTTATTCACCATTATTTATTCAAACATAAATCTACGTTAACTAAATTCAAGCATACTATTCTGCGATATTCCAAACATATTAAAGTTATACAAAATGATAATGCAGACAATCTTAAACCATACATTACAAAACAAACTTGATCTAAGGAAACGGGTACTAATTGTTGAAAAACCCAAAGGCAGCTTCGAAGTTGCTACTGTCAATGCTCGTAAACCTATCGTCCGGCATATCGCATGAGTACCGTGGGTCTGGCGCATCGTGCGAGTACTGTGGGTGATACGTGTTGTCCAACCTGTCAATCAAGAAATTATTCAAAATATTTTTAGGTTCCGTTTAATTACATAGATAGCAAAGGCTGGGGCTCGTTCCAATTGAGTAATGTCTAAGCATGAATGTTTTGATAATCCTTATTAATTGAACAAAAAAAAAAGGAAAATCATATTGAGTAGAACAAAGAAGTAAAAAAGCAACCTGCAGTAATCCAAAAATATTTCATTAAAACAGTATTCTTGAGATTGCAACTACAAACCAAAATAAAAAGAAAAACTACAGATCTTTAAGATTTTAAAAAACAGAAGGGTCAGATGTGGAGTTTGGAGGGCCCGGAGGGGCATCTTCAATTAAAACTTCGTTGGGAGAAGGGATTGTAGCCTCAGCGGTTGGGATAGAAAGTGCTATAAAAACTTCTTCCTTATTTTCTTCAAAAAGGAAGTCGAAGCTGGGATTGGGGTATTCATCCTGGATCAGGAGGATGAGTTCTCTACCACACTCTTGTTTTTCATCTTTGAAGATTTTCTTCCCCTCGTCGGAGTCCCTAAAGCCCGAAAACTCCTTATGAAGAGCCCCATCATTCGATGATAGCTCAGCTAGAGTCAAACCTTGCAGCTCCACTTTCTTCCAAAGGGTGCCTAACTCTTTATCCTTAGAGGCCAACCCCTCTTCCTAGGATTTCTGCTGAGTACAGAGCACATTCATCCCCTCATTCTTCTCTTCCAACTTCCATTGGAGTTTTTCCTCTTTATTCACCATAGAAAGCCTCGAAGCTTCCTAGCCTAACATCAGCGGGCAAACATCCAAACGTCGCTTTTCGACCTCAGAATTCTTCTCGACCAACTCTAGCTCCCTCTTCAGCTTGTCTATAGCATGTTGCTGCTTAACCACATCCTCCTCAAGCTTGGCAGTTTGGGCCATGCAGGTATCGAACACCATGTTTTGATCTTAAACATGAACCATGGTTCGTGCCAGGTGAACCTATATCTATATAGCCCTCTGATGAGTTGTCAAGAACTCTTATCAACTCTCCCAAGTTTGGTTGAAAAAGTGGAAGATGGAGGCACAAGTCCAAGCTATGAAGCTAGGGAGTGGGTCCAGAAGAGAGTCCCAAGGCTTTTCTACCTGCTGGTGAAGAGATCCAACAAGGCAAAGATGGAGAGGGTTAGGTCTTGGACTTTTCTTTTAGGGACCTTTAGAACTCTCATCCAGCTCTTTCTTTTTGCTAGTGAAGACCCAGAATTGATTGACCGAAATGAGAAAGGGTGTAGAGATGAAGAATGGTTTGCCCTTTTTTTGGGATTTCTCTGCCACTCTGCTTTCTCCACCACCTCATTGGCGACGGGCCTATTGGTAGGAACAGACAGAGGTTCTCTAATAAACACACCCTTCACCAAATGATGGTTCTTCGGCTTCATCAGAAGCTTCATCTAGGTAACTTTAGATAAGACCTCACAGGTGGCAGCGTGGGTTTTTTTCTTCTTCCGATTGAAGTTTATCTTAGCTGTGCGAGGTGAATGAAAGAATTAAGAAGAGAAAAAGAAAGTATGACGAATGATGCGAAAGAAAAAAAAAGACAAAAAGAGACTTATGAAGCGTTATCTCCAATCTTGGGTTGTAAAAGTCCATGCTTCCCGATTGTAAGATCACCTTCGACTCTTTGGTAAGCCAATTATTAGCTGAAATTTGTTGGGTGATTTTGTGTAGTAACGCCAAAGAACAAAATAACGGTAAGGAAACAAGAAAAAGAAAAGAGATGAAAAAAGATGCAAAGTCGAGGCAAGTGTTAAACACTTTGTCCTTAAGTCGAATTTGTCCCGCAACGGTGCCTACAGTCTATGGCAATCAACTCACAAGATACAACGACCACCACTTGTGTTTGCATCACTTCAAAATACAAGCACAACGAACCAGAATAATGGCTTTGTACTCCAAAATGAATATGAAAATAAAAAACCAGAGTTTATGCAACAAGAATGCAATAATTTGGTTCAAGAGAAGAAGAAAGAGTGATATTTATGTTTGCATATCATCGGTGTGTGGAATAGGATGTCCCTAGGGTCCTATTTATAGATGATGAAGAGTTGGGAACGAAGTGGTGTGAAGCCAAACCGTGCAACACTTCAAAAGGACGCGTCTGTTTGCTCACGCCTGTTCGCTCAACCATGCAGTCGCATGGTTATAATTCGTGCAATCGCATGGTCAAACATTTGACCCAATTTTTTCCTTAGCTGGAATTTCTCATTCATCCGATATTGGTTTCGAGATACCAAATATACCCTTCAAAACATGCAGAAAATTTGAATTCTCTTTTTGGGGCATTGCCCCCGAGCTCCCACGACTTGACCGAGCAGGTCGATCCCCGTGACCTGACCGGGCAGGTTGGTCTCCATTTTGACTCCCTGAAGCAGCAAAGTGGCAAAATATTTTGCCTGAACAGATTGGGTCGGGTCTAAATATTTGGCCGAAGTTGAAACGAAGTAACTTTTGTTCGTTTACAACACTTAACCAATTTCTCGAATTCTTAAACCAATTTCCAACAATTCTCTACATGAATGGAAATTCTTTGATATGCACAACACAATGTAAATGAAATGCAGACTCTAACAAATAGAGTACATGCGACAAGTCATAGGTTCAAGATAGGTGGCTTGTGATTTTGAACCTTCTTTAGTTGAGTACAATCGGATTTACTATGCTAGTTGGTGAACTCGCGCCTTTGAATCATCCAGCCGTTCGTGTAAACCCAAACAACTATACCAACACCATAACTTATCTAACCAATTCAGTTTCTCGTGGTTGTGTCCATTTTGGTCATGGACAACTCTTTGTTTTATAAGTACTCTAAGAGAATTAAGCATCGACTTCTCGTAGAAGCTGCCCCACTTCACACTTATATAGGTGATCTCTTACCTTTCTATTTCAAGGTTTTGAATCATTAAAAGTATATATGTATACTTATCCTTATACATATTTGACATAGCACTTCAAATTTTCTGAATCTTTTATGAATTAGTTGTCCCATTGAACCAAGATTTTGGGATTTCCAATCTACAAGTTTGGATTTCCGTCATAGTAATTCTATTCAATAGGCTTTAGGTCCATTCTCCTCGAGAGATGGTATACTTGATCTCTTGTAAGTCATTTCGTCAAAGGATCAGCCAAATTTTCTTTTGACTTCACATAGTTAATAAAGATTATACCATTCGATATTAACTATTTAATGGTATTATGTCTCCGACGGATATGTTGAGACTTACCATTATATATACTTTTTTGTGCCCTTGCTATTGCCGACTGATTATCGCAATGCATGTTAATTGCAAAAACTGACTTTTCCCAACATGGAATTTTCTTAAGGAAATTATGAAGCCATTCTACTTCTTCTCCAGCTTTGTCTAAGGCAATAAACTTATATTCCATTATGGATCGAGCTATACATGTTTGCTTATACGATTTTCAGGACACGGCTCCACCTCTAATGGTAAATACATAACCACTTCTGGATTTTGAATCATTAGTGTCAGATATCTAATTTGCATCGGTATATCCTTCTAACACCGCGGGATATCTTGAGATGTGTAATCCATATTCAACCGTGTGTCTTAAGTATCTAAGAACTCGGTATAACGCCTTCCAATGTTCAACACTTGGATTACTAGTGAATCTACTCAACTTGTTGACTATGTATGCTATATCCAGTCTTGTATAGTTGGTAACGTACATCAAACTGCCTATGACACGTGAATATTCTAATTGAGATACAGACTCACCAGTATTCTTGGTTAAGTGTATACCTAAGTCAACTGGTGACTTAACTGGTTTGTCGTCATACGCCTTAAACTTCTTAAGTATAGTCTCAACTTAATGTGATTGAGATAATGACAAACCATCGGATGTCTTGGATATTTTAATCCCTAATATTACATCTGCCACTCCCATATCCTTCATGTCAAAATGTTTTGTTAACATTTTCTTAGTCGAGGAAATGTCTTTTGAGTTATTTCCCATAATTAGCATATCGTCAACGTATAGACATACGATTACATATTCGTTATGCGTGTTTTTAATGTAGACACACTTGTCACATTCATTGATTTTGAAGCTATTTGACAACATAGTTTTATCAAACTTTTCATGCCATTGCTTCGGTGCTTGTTTTAATCCATACAATGATTTTACAAGTTTACACACCTTCTTTTCATTTTCCCATGCAACAAACCCTTCGGGTTGTTCCATGTAGATTTCTTCTTCTAATTCACTGTTTAGAAATGTAGTTTTAACATCCATTTGATATATTTCAAGATTATGTAATGTCGCGATGGCAATCAAGACACGTATAGACGTGATTCTTGTCACTAGTGAATAAGTATCAAAGAAATCGAATCCTTCCTTTTGTCTATAACATTTGGCTACTAATCTAGCCTTGTATTTATCTATTGATCCATCCGACTTCAATTTCTTTTTGAAGATCCATTTGCAGCCTAGAGCTTTGTTTCCCGGAGGGAGTTCAACCAATTCACAAGTATGGTTACTCATGATAGATTCAATTTCGTTACGTACAGCTTCTTTCCAAAAAGGAGATGCGGGAGAGGGCATTGCTTCATCAAATGCCCTTGGTTCATTTTCAAGTAAATTGGTTACGAATTCTGGACCGAATATCTTATGAATTCGTTGCCTTTTACTACGTCTCGGTTCTTCATTTCTTTGAAGATTGTCATCATTTCCATGTATGTTATCATAAGTTCGTTTATTTGAACTTATTTCATTTTCTTTACAAGGAAAATTGTCTTCAAAGAAGACCGTATTTCTTGATTCAATAATCGTACCTTCATGTACATCAAGTACTTCAGATTTATGAACCAAGAATCGATATGCACTACTATTGATTGCATATCCAATAAAGACACAATTAATTGTCTTTGGTCCAATCCTAACTTGTTTAGGTTTGGGTATTTGTACTTTTGCTAATCAACCCACACTTTGAGATATTTGTATGAAGGTTTCCGACATTTCCATAATTCGTAAGGTGATTCAGCCTTATTCTTGTATGGTATTTATATAAGATATGATTTGCAGAAAGTATGGCTTCCCCCCACAAGTTTTGAGGTAAGCCCGAACTAATCAGCATTGTATTCATCATTTCCTTTAGTGTTCGATTCTTGTGTTCAGCAATTCCATTAGATTGAGGTGAATATGGTGCAGTAGTTTGATGAATGATTCCAGATTCTGCACAAAACTCTTCAAATAGTGCAACGTATTCTCCACATCTATCACTACGAATCATTTTTATTCGTTTTCCAAGTTGATTTTCAACTTCAATTTTGTAGTGTTTGAACACTTCCAAAGCTTCATCTTTTCTTTTCAACAAGTATACGTAGCAGTACATTGTACAATCATCTATGAACGTGATGAAATACTTTTTACCACCTCTTGTTTGTACGAACTTTAAATCATACACATCCGTGTGAATTAGTTCTAAAGGTGTTGTGGTTCGTTCAATCGAATAAAAAAGGTGTTTTGGTCGCTTTTGCCTCTACACATGTTTCGCATTTTCTATTATTAAAATGCATATTCGGAAGTAAACTTAAATTCATTAACTTGCGTATTGAATTAAAGTTTGCATGTCCTAATCTATGATGCTATAAATTAGATGACTCAAGAATATAAACGGAAGATGACGTTTTATTCCTCATATTTTTGGGTACAACAGTTAGGACATTCATTTTGAATAGTCTATCTTTTACATAGCCTTTGCCTACATACATGTTATTCTTGGTAAGTACAAACTTATCTGAAACAAAGACTAACTTAAAGCCATTATTGCTTAACAAAGAACCTGACACAAGGTTCTTGCGAATATCCGGTACATGAAGAACATTTCATTTCCCGGTGTCATCTTCAATATCACTTTGCCTTGTCCTTTCACTTTGGATGTTGAGGAGTTCTCCATAAACAATTTTTCTTCCTCGGTTGGAGTGTAGGATGTGAACATTTCTCTATCAGCACATATGTGACGGGTTGCACCCGTATCAACTCACCATTCTATCGGATTTCCAACGTTGTTGCATTCTGAAACAACTATTGATAAGTTCATATCTGATATGTCATCTGATATGGCATCAGATTCGGCTATGTTCTCTTCGGGTTGCTTCTTTGGTTTGCGACAATTGACGGAGTGAGCCTTTCCACAATTATAGTAGTTGCCCTTGAACTTCTTTGCATTCTTCTTTGTAGGTTCAACAGAATGCTTTCTCTTTTTTCCTTTGTTGTTGTTGGATTCCACCACATTTGCCTTTGATTATGGTATGCTATTTCCAACACGCTTGTCCGAACTTCGGTTGTCTTCTTCAATCCTTAGTTAGACCACAAGTTCTTTAATGTTCATCTCCTTGCGTTTATGCTTGAGATAGTTCTTGAAGTCCCTCCACATAGGTGGAAGTTTCCCGATGATTGCAGCCACTTGAAATGATTCACTTAGAGACATATTCTCCGCGTGAATGTTGATGATTTGCAACTCTTGCACTTGAATGATGAACGTCTTTGAATCTACTATCTTGTAGTCCAAGAACTTTCCCACTATGAACTTCTTAGTTCCAACATCTTCAGTCTTGTATTTCTTTTCCAAGGATTCTCATAAATTATTTGTAGATTTTGTGGAACAATACACGTTGTATAAGGTGTTGTTCAAACCATTCAGAATGTAATTCTTACATAGAAATTCTGAATGTTTCCAGGCATCCAAAGCAATCAATGATGCCCTATTATTTTCTCCTTCTTGTATGGCAAGAGGATCTTCATTCAAGAATTTTGCCAAGTTGAGGATCGTGAGATATAATAGCATTTTCTGTTGCCATCTTTTGACAACCCTAATAAATTTCTTCGTTTTTTCCCCATATGGAATAGAGTTTGAATGTAAGGTAGTAGAGGGAGCCACAGCCAGATGAATCACACCGGTAGGAATACTTCCTTCAGAAGTTTCCATATTTGAAGTATCATTCGAAATAGAATCAAAATTAACAATTGTATTCATTTCTGTTTACGTAAAACAGAAGATCAACCAATTCAAGTAGAAGAGTAGGAAAAGTTAAACTAACAAGTTTAATCGAACAAGGATGTGTGTTGAACACTTCGTCCTTAAGTCGAATTTGCCCCGCAACGGTGCTCACGGTTTATGGCAATCAACTCCCAAGATACAACGACCACCACTTGTGTTTGCAGTACTTCAAAACACAAGCACAACGAACCAGAATAATGGCTTTGTACTCCAAAATGAATATGAAAATAAAAAACCAGAGTTTATGCAACAAGAATACAAGAATTTGGTTCAAGAGAAGAATGGAGAGTGATATTTATGTTTGCATATCATCGGTGTGTGGAATAGGATGTGCCTAGGGTCCTATTTATAGATGATGAAAAGTTGGGAATGAAGTGGTGTGGAGCCAAATCGTGCAACACTTCAAAAGGACGCACTTGTTCGCTCGACCATGCGATCACATGGTTATAATTCGTGCGATAACATGGTCAAAAATTTGACCCGATTTTTTCCTTATCCATAATTTATCATTCATCCGATATTGGTTTCGAGACACCAAATATACCCTTCTAACACATGCAGAGAAATTTGAATTCTTTTTCGGGGGCGTTGCCCCTGAGCCTACACGACGGACATGTCGATCCCCGTTTCGACGCACCAAAACGGTGAAGTGGCAAACTATTTTGCTAAACAGATTGGGTCAGGTCCGAATATTTGGCCGAAGTTGACACGAAGTCACTTTAGTTGGTTTTCAACACTTAACCAATTTTTCAAACTCTTAAACTAACTTCCAACAAAATTTGACCCTGTATTTAAAGGATGAGGCTAGCAACTTGGTCCTCGGTGAAGCGAGGTCCTCTGTTATTAACTGTTCAACAACAATGAAGTGTAAAGTTAGTTTTTGGGTATAGTAGTAGGTAGAGTAAAACAAAAGATAACCTTAGATAAAAAGAGACTAACGAATATTTTTGTAGAAACGAAGCATAAAAATGTGGGATTTTGGGTTGGTTGGTTAGAACTCTCATTTTTCCTTCACAAAGGAAAAACACTCTTTCCAGTCTTTCACTTTGTTAGGGGTCACCGCCAATTTTGGAGTTTACTTCTATCTGGGTGTAAGATAAAAGTATCCAGGTTGAGGATTTTTGGTGTTTCTTGTTTGAACTGGGTGGTAGAAGAAGTGAAAAACTTCGAAAAAAATCTCCATATCCAACACAGCCTTCTTCCATAGGATGAAGGATGCTACCATCACTGCCCAACTATTAAGCCCTAGTTGAGTAGGAGCCAGCCTATACTAATTCAAGAGTTTATTAAAGAAATGGTAAAAGGAGATGTGAAGGCCGGACTCCGTAGAAAGGGCTTGAATGCTATATAACCTGGATGGAGGGTCTGTATGCTGTTTGGAAAGGGCTAAGAAGGACTAATTATATGTCTTCTAGAATGTAATGGAAGTTTTAGCTTTCAACGGTTCTTCGTTTGTTTTAATGGACGAAAAGATCTCGTAGACTTGGTAAAGGTCATTAGTAGGGCCCTCCACCCCTTCACCCTCCTCCTACTCCTTTTTGTTTTGCTCTTGAGATATATGTTCGTCTATCTGCTGAAATTTAGATCTTTTAGGTGGACCACCGCTCGTCCTCATACAGTCAAAGTCATCATTTATAAGGACTTCGTCAGAGGTTCCCACACCAATATTTGACAAAACATTGAGTACTACCACCTTCACAGAAGAGGCAAAGCACTCAACAAAGGCGTCTGGTTCGTCTACATGAACTCCCATCCCAAAAGAAGGATTTTGGGATTCATCTTCAGGAAAACTTCCTTTTAGATGAAAAAGTTAGAAACACAAATAAAAAATATGCCTAAAATGAAAGGAGAATGGCAGAAGAAAGCTTTGAAGAACACCATTGGGAAAAGAGTAAGGAAAGTAAAAGAATATTTTTTTGTTGTGAAAAATTTGTAAACAAGTGCAAGACAGAAGAGACTTTAGGGAAAAATACTAGGCCTTATTAATAGTTTCTGCCAAGCAATACAAACTGTTAGATTCACAAAGATACAATCTGGGCCATTGATGGCAAAACTCATCACTATTGAATTTGAAAGTGCGATAAAATGTATTTCAAATAAAGGGCCCAGATGTGTTATACGCACCCACACTCATAACTGACGCACGTGGAAAATGGGCATGTGGAAAGAAAAAATGGCTGCAATCATGACATGTGACCTTTCCCATGTTTACATTGGCAATCGCATTAAATGCAGTAATCATACTGCATTACTGATGCACTCACCTCATTTACGTGTAGGGAACAGACACGTGTCCCACTACCTTTCCAAACAAGACGTGTAAACAATGAACCTAAGTCCTGAGCCTAGTATGAATAACTAGGCTTAGACTTCGGGGAATATTTTTGTATCTAAAGTATATGAGGTAAGACCAAAGGGAAGGAAGGGATTGGACGATCAGACCCAAAGTAGTTTCGAACCTTCGGCCCACTCAAAGTCCAAAGCCTTGTATAAATAATTAGGCACGAACTTCAAAGACTATTGTTGTGCCTCGTAACACACATGGCAGTTAAAGGCTCGCTTAAAACCTTCGCTGATCCTCTAGTCAGTCGAAGGCGTGGACTAAGAAACCAACCAGTGGGCCACATGAGATTGACCTCGCCTTATTCATTTGCCTTTGCCACATAACTAGGGCATGGCGAAGGGTGCAATAGTGAGGCAATCACGTCACCTCGTGGTCCTAAGATTGTAGAATATTCATTGGACTACATGGTGAATCTCCACGTAGCAAAGTTAGTTACAAAGAGCCACGTGGGACTAACTGTCATAGGAATCATTTGAGAAAGATGGCTGGAACAATAACCTATTACCACGTGTCATAGAATCTGTTAGAATTATATGCCCTCTAATGAGGAGGTGACACGTAGCGATGAAAGGACAAAAGGACAATAAGCCCAAAGGCTTGAAACATTTATAAATAGTCCAAAATAATTCAACAGAAATGAGACAAATTAGAAAAGCTTAGCCAAATTCTTGTTCCATGAATTCTCGATCCTTAAGCAGAAATTGACAAGGTTGGAGTTAATCATTTGAGTGACGAGGTTGGTAAGGATTTTTTTGGCTTCAATAATTTGGGTCAACAACATGATTGTTTAAAAATTATGTCAAGACGAAAGAAATGTAAAATAGAAATGAATAATTTTTTAAGCGTTATCTCTTTGCTAAGATAATTATAAAGGGTGATAATACATATAACATTACTCAAATCTATTTCTTGATTTTCTTTCATTTGATATATTTCCTATCAAACTTAAAAGTATTTTTAGAAACCAGAATCCAAACTAAAGAACTTAGTGTGGTCCAATTAAAATGATCTAGATCTAGTTGAGCTCCATAGATGAAGCTCTATATGCATTAAATGATGAGAGTTGATACATCAAAGGTTACATGAATCAAAACCCAAAAACATTCTCACTTGGGCTCTCCAAATAGAGTAAAGACAACATGATTACAATAGTAAATTATGGTGAAGAAGAGACTATACAAGAGAACCTCGATATAAAAAGACATAGAACAATATGGTGCCATAACAACAAATTGAAATCATTTTGTTGAAAAGCCACCAAAATACACACAACATATTTATTACACAGAGCAAGAAGTAACGAGAGTAACTGCTTTAGGCATCAGTGCCACAATTCTTGTGAAATCAATGCCCAACAAAAGGTAACGAATGAGTTCTAGCTGAGCTTGATTGTTATGGATGGCATTCATCATTGAGTTGTCATGCTCTTTCAAAGGTTTCAAGAAAGATCAAAATATTGTAACACTCGTAGAACATTTGGATGAAAGGCTAGTAGCTGCACATAATAATCAGAAAAAGTGTAATAATAAATTCTAAGTATTTAGAAGTAATGCTTAGTGTTAAATTTTTAGCATATTTGCACCAAAGATACAAGAAATGTTTGCAATTATGAATTATTTAGGATTCATTCTTACCACATGTAGCACTACTTAGTCCCTCTACCAACACCCTGCCCATGGACGAGAAATCTTCATCACAAGCAGCTGCTCCTCAGAAAGCTGGAGAGGAAGTAGAGTGGCTTCGCAATTTCATAGAGGACATTATGTGTTGGCCTAAGCCAGTGCCTACAATTAGTATGCATTTTAATAGTCAGTTCGCTATCGGAAGAGCATAAAGTAGAATGTATAATAGCAAGTCTCGACATATTCATCATAAACATAATACCATTAAATATTTGATATCAAATGATGTTATCTCCCTCGATTATGTAAATTCAATGGAGAATCTCGCAGATCCACTTACTAAAGGTTTACTAAGAGATCAAGTATACTACCTATCAAGAGGAATGTGATTAAAGTCTACTACATAAGAACCTTTATAATGGGATAACTAAGTTATGAAGATTCAATGAAGCACTTAGGAGTTAAACTCCTAGCCATTCCTCTTATGATAGAAAAGTGTTTTTTTGCAGAGTTGTGAGGTTAATTTTCATTTTTAATGATTCCTATATCTTGAAAAGTCAAGTGGAGTAGGGCAGAATACTCTTAATATGAAATCACCTACGAAAGTGTGAAATGAGGCCGTTTCTATAAGAATGTTTCAAGGCTTAAATTCCCTAAAGAACTTATGAAATCCAAGAGTTGTTCAAGCCCAAAATGATTACAATCGTGAGAACTGAAAGTATTAGGAAAGTTATTGTGTAGGTACTATTGTCTTGGTTTACACTAATAGCTGAACAGTTCAAGACACCGCATTTACTGATTAGTCAAGTAAATTTGATAATATTCTACTAAAGAAAGTTCAAAGCCGCATATCCTGATATTGTAGTAACTTTTCGCTTGTAGTCTCTTTTAGTGTCTGCATAGTTTTTTGAATTACTTTTCACAGCTTGAACTGTTAAGAAAAAAAATTAATTGTTGGTTCGACAATTAAATTTTTTTACCAAAAGTTAAAATGTCGTTTGACAACTAAGGCTGTCAAACGACAGTTCAAACATTCATTCATCAATTCAACTGTCGAATTTTTAAAAAAGTCAGTAGGTAGCTTCTCTTGGAAGCCAGGAAAGAAAAACTTGTCATTTTTGCAAAAGGGTAATTTACACAAAATGTCCCTATCTTTCGATGTGATTGTGCAAATCATCATTACCTATGAATTTTTTGCGTTTGCACTCTCAAATCCACATTTTCTTGTGCAAAACATCATATCTGTCCATTACCATCCAAAAGGATCTGTTAAGTGGCTTTCTCAACACGATTTATACCACTTTAGAAGGGTACTTTCGTCAACACACCTATTTTTCATTTCCTCTCGCCTAACTGGTCTACTTGTCTATTTCGCTGACGAAATCTCCCACTTTTGGCAGTAAATATAGGTGATATAGAAGATGCAAATACTCCAGGAAGAAGAATAAAATAAAACGAACTATATTTCATCAAGAATAATGGGAAATTGATTGTGTAGATGCGAAATCCAAATGGGTAGTTTGTAGTTATATTTTATTCTGAAATGAGATTTTGTAGTTATATTTTATTTGTGGGCTTGTAGTGATGTGGCTACTCATGTAAGACTCTTGTTGTAATATTGTCAAAATCAGAATCAAGCTTCAGTGGTGAAGAATGCAATGCATTGAGTCTGCTAAATTGGAAATGTTATGTACCATTTTCATCTGTAATTGATGTTGTGTAAAACGTCCCAACCTATTAATAATATTGCACTTAACATCCCTACCTTTGTTGTTTTTTGCATATAACGTCACAATTTTTTATTGTTTGTTGTGAAGAACATCCCTATTTAATTGTATTGTTGGCTTCAAACATCCCTGCTTAAAATTAATTTACAACATAAAATAGAAACAATAGCAAAACCAGCAAAACTACAATGAGTTTTAAACAACAATTCGATATCACCAACAAAACAATCATATGTGAGTTGAAAAATACATCATTGTCTAAAGAAACATTCACCAAGAGACATGTATAAAAAGCCCAAAGCTATTCAGTATAAATTGAAATGATTTGAAATGCAAAAAACTTCACAAAAAACCATAATTGCAAAAGGCATAGGACAAAAAAAAAATCCAGAATGTGAGGCCTTAATTTGGTGATATTGGTGGCTCCCCTTTGCTTCTCCTTCTTTAAAGTTGGGGATTTCGTCGGCGAAATAGAAAAATAGATAAGTTAGGCAGGAGGAAATGGAAAATAGGTATGTGGACCAAAGTACCCTTCCAAAGTGGTATGAATCTTGTTGAGAAGGCCACTTAACAGAGTTTTTTGGATGGCAATGGACGAAAATGATGTTTTGCACAAGCAAAGCTGGGTTTGAGAGTGAAAATGTCAAAATTTCATAGGTAAGGATAATTTGCAGAATCACTTCGAAAGATAGGGACATTTTGTGCCAATTATCCATTGCAAAATGGTATATATGACTTTTTGAATCTAAAAGTTATCATTTTGCAGATGTTATTAAAAGTTGATATTTTTCAAAAATCACTTTTCGCATTTGTCTAGTTTTATTACCCTTTTTCTTATATGTATTACAATATTAATTGTAGAATTTACTAACTTAATATCGAAAAAAATTAAAAATTCAGAAATACACCACCTGCGGGCCAAAAACTAGTCATGATTAAAATGGCAAACTGAAATGAAACCTTTTGACACACACAATGCAAATAGACAGGCCCGATCTACTGCCCCCAGGTGGGCAGCTTATTCGGCCCACCTGCTGAGGTGTCAGTAGGTGGGCCGAATAAGCTGCCCACCTGGGGGCATTAGAACAAAATCCTGCAAATAGATAGAAAAGCAATTTGTCGAAATTTTTGTTGTTTCACCAGCATTTGTCATTAACCTGTGATGTTTAATTAAGTCGAGGAATATTCATCAACATTATTAACGCAGCATTTTGCCAGCATGGAATTGGTGCCTGGTGCCTTGAAATTGAAATTTGTCAAAAGAAAAATAAAAAATAAAAAAATGAATCAGTTTAAAATTTGAATGGAATCGTTTCCAAATTGAATCTCCGTGCCCCCAATCCATACTATCAAAATGCAATGATATCAGTTCAAATTGAGAAACAGAATTTTGTAACTGTTTGAGATTGGTAGGGAGCAAATAGAATCTCTTACGTGTAGGAATTTGTGGTGTTGTGGATCATAATATTGACCATTGGATGAAAGATAAGATGAATGGCTGTGATTAATTGGAAGATTATTTCCTGACCGAGAAAAACACTTTGCTAGCTTCACTGCCTTCCTCTTCCGTCTCTCGCTATGGCTCTTTGCTCCAATGGTTGTAGGCGGCTGGATTGTTTTCTAGTCTGTATATGGGTGCTTATTAAGGGAGCTCCTCACTTTGTCTTCTTTTGGTTGAGCTATACTATCATCTCCAAATTGAGTTCCCACACTTTACATTTGTCTAATCTTGGTGCCTTTCCCTTTGACTGCTGTTCTTTGATCCTAAGTGTGGCATGATCTGAGCCCACATATAATATCATCTTCTTGCTTCTCAAGTTGAATTATTTTGGAGGCTGCAAATCTGTACACAGACAGGATCATAGCAGAGAATCCATTTCTTCTACTTTTCTCCATTTTCATGTTGGTGATTTGTTAACTATGGTTGTAATCTTTCCTCTGTAAACCATATCAAAACTCTACAGAATTCATAGCAATCAGGCTGTTTCATGGATGGGAATTGGGATTCTTATTAATTTGGACGTCCAGAATGTTAGCAATGATGGGCCAGAGTCTCCTCTGTTCTTCAAACACTTTGTGCTGAGAAGTGGGTTGTCTGCGATATGAAGGCTCCAAAGCCTGTCAAGCTGGACTTCCACAGACAATGTCACAAGCTTTTGGCATTTGTAGATGTCTAAATGTCGAAGAGAGGTGAGGTTTTGGAAGCTCTTTAATAGAGTTTCCAGATTCGGCATGTCATTTAACCCCAAGCTCGTTAGTCGTTACAGATGGAGAAAGCAAATATAATTGATCAATGATCATCATCCTTAAATAAGGGTGCCACCACCCTGGCAATACTGATTGCAATTGGATCTGGTACAAGTCAAATAGAGTATCTTATTTACAATACTAGAATACACAGAACTCTTTGGCATTTTAGGGCTCTAATATTTATCGCAAAAGCAGCCTACGTGTCTTATCTAAAAATCTAGACTCCATTTAATAAAGTGAATTTAGATATCTTTTTTTTTTTTTAAGCAAGAATTTAGAAATCTAGACAAGGATAATGCTAGTTGTAAACTCTACACTTATACCCTCTTATGTGTCAAACAATTATTTGGCCAAATTATTATTTATTTGACCAAATCATTATTTGATATATAAGAGGTTGTAAGTGTGGGTGTATAACTAGCATGATCCGACAAGACAAATACATATGGTCATTTTTTAAAATGGCAACTTTGTAAAACAAAATTTATTTATATCCTTTTGGCGAAAGATAGTTACATTTCAATTATAGTCTCTTTTTTGTTCTTTTTTTTGGTAATTCAATTGTCGCATGTAAAAAAAATGGAGGAAGAAAAAAGATTAGGGTTAATTACACTCATGGTCCCCATTCTTTTAGGTTTGTAACGATTTTATCTCCATTCAATTTTTTTAGCATTCTTCCATTTATTTGTACAGATGTTCCCCTAATAACTTTTTTGACAATTTTACCCCTGATTTAAATAAATTAAAATGATAGAAAAAAAAATACAATGAAAAAATTACAATTGGGACCCTAACCTTTTCAAAAATACAAATGAATCCTAAATTTTTTTATTTTCTATTATTCAAAATAATTTAAAAAATTAAAAAAAAAACAAACAAACCCACTTCATCTCCTCCCCTCCCCTCTAGGGGTAGGCAAAAAAACCTCCAAACCACCACCCGACCTGACCCAAACCGACTCAGGTCGGTTTTTAGCATGAAAAAAGGGTCGGTTCAGGTTCAAAAATGCAAACTTCCTTGTCGGGTCGGGTTGGGTCGGTTTTGGAGACCCAAACCGGTCAAAACCAACCCGGCAAATTTTTTTTATTTTTTTTTTATTTTATTCCCAATTTCTAACATTTTACTAAAAAAAAAAAAGGGGGAATCAGAAACCATAAACGCAGGTTACGCAACCAAGGAATACCCAACCCACCATGGCCCAAAACCCATTTTATTTTTACCCATTTCTCTATTATACCAACCCAAATAAAAGCCAAAACATGAAAACCTAATTAAGTCATATTCCACATTTCTCTTCTCAGCAGTCAGCCCAAATATCTCAGTGACTCAAGTGCGGCGCTCCTCTTCGACGATTCTTGCCGTAATTTCTTCGATCTCTCCTCCATTATCTCGGAAATCCACCGGCCAAGCTCCATTAATGCCAACTTAAGCGAGAAAAAGCACAATGAACCCATGTTAAATAATACTTGATATTTGAAAATTGTTTATGAATTTTTTTTTGCTTTATTGTGAAGCCATTTATTTTTTGTTGGTGTTAATCTTTGTTTTTGTTTTTTTCATATTCCGTTTTTGTGTTGTTAAAATCGGTTTTTACTTTTTTTTTTTGTATTTGTGGTGATATGTTCTTTTTTTTTTTTTTTTTTTTTTTTTTCATATTCCGTTTGTGTGTAGTTAAATTGGATTTGGATCAAAATGAGATAAAGAATGACAAGTGTTTTTTTATTTTTAAAAAAAAAAAACCGCAAAACCGACAGGACCCTAATCGGGTCGGGTCGGTTTACAGAAACCGACTTGGTCGGTTTGGTTTGGAAAATTTCCAAAACGACCAAATTGGTTTGGGCGAACCCGACCCATGCCCAGCCCCTCCCCTCCCCTCCCCTCTACTCGCGGTGTCGTCCATGGCAGTTTTTCTTTGCTGAAAACCAGTTTAAAAAAAAAGAAATAGAGAAGGAATTGGTGGTTTTCTAGCAAGGGAGAAATAAGGGTTTTGTCAAAGAAATTTTAGCTGATTCTTGCTCTTGTCGATATCTTCGATTTCATGATTTTTATAGTTTCAAATCAATATACAGAAATTGGGGGTGGTTTTCTCCCCCCGTTGACAGCCCAAAAACCTCTTCATGACCCGATAAAGTCGTCAGTTCACCAATTTTCCTAATTTCAAATGTATAATCTGAAAATCCCATAAGTTGTCTGGGAAAATTAGTGCATAGAGAAGAGTAAAGGCTGCTATGTACAATTTTTTGGTTGGCATCAACACCGATTAGATCGGACTCAACTCTGGGATCGTATATCGATGTTCTACCAAGCTGGTCTTATTTTTCGTAGACCACAACGTCGTGGCCTTCTCTTCCTAGTTCACTGGTTGAAGCAAGTCTGGCAACACCAGCTCCGATCGTCGCCACCTTTAACGATTTCGCCATTGGAAATTTTGATTACGCTGAGTTGCAGAGGAAGATACCCTGGTGCTACTAAGCATAAAGTTGACATGAGATTAATTTGGATGCACTTGGAAGTGGCAGTTTGTAAAAACTTGTGGGATGGTCGGTGATTGGTTATTGTGTAGGTGCAGAGGGAATGAGACGGCGGGTGGAGGTAACGGAAAGAGGAAGAGCTAATTGTCAGGGGGTGAATGGGGGTGGGGAAGATGATTTCTTTTTATTTTTGTTTGTTTTAAATTATTTTGAATAATAGAATATAATAAATTACTTTGTCATTGTTAAATTTGTTAAATTTAGATTACGGGTATAATTTTCTTTCTCAATTAACGAACTACTGGACAAATTCCGTAGAGAATCCAAATGTCCTTCAGTTAACATAATTAAAAATTTTGGGACTTTATTAAATATTTTTGGGATAATTGCATCAAAGGTTCCCCAACATTTCAAAATCGTTGAGGATATCCCCTAACCTAAAAAAATAGCACCATACATCCCCAACGTATGAAGAAATAGGCATCGTAGATCCCTCTTCACACTTTCCGTCAGTTTTCTCCATTAAAACCCAAACACTCTTTTGTGCAAAACATAGATTTTCATTATCCAAAACATATATTTTTTCCAAGGAAAATTAAGAAATTAAAGGCATACTGAAAACTCTAAAAAAAAATAAAAAATCAAACAGAATTATAAGTCAAAACGAAACCTTTGTTTCAAGAAAATTGAAAAAACAGATTTAGGCGTTGAATTCCTATGTGGGTTTTAGCAAGAAATTATACAACTAGTGGGCAACAATAAATAAACATCAAGAAACAAATTCTTGACATTATTGAATAAGAATCTGAGATCTCCCAAAGATCACACCAATTTCCAATATGAAACCCAACAACAAATGAATCGAGAAAGCATTTTTTCTTTCATAAAAGAAGAAAAATAAAAACGGAAAATAGTTTTTTTTACAGAGTAGATAAGAAAGAGACTTACAAGTTAGAGATATAAAAGAGAATATGCCAATAGGACATGTTCAATCCTCCTCATAAGGTCCCCAAACAGAATGTGAAAAAAAGCATACAAAAAGGTAGAGAATTTTAGTAGGAAAAATGTTGACAGCGGCAGTTTAACTTATACCTTGCCATTCTTAGTCGTGTACTAGAATTTTGACTTTTAATGTGGAAAAATTGACGGAAACTGTCAAGAGGGACCTACAATGCCTATTTCTTCATACGTTGGGGACGTGTGATGCTATTTTTTTAGGTTAGGGGCATATCTCCAACGATTTTAAAACGTTGAGGACCTTTGATGCAGTTATCCCAATATTTTTTATTATTTTAAGTGAAAATCTGTAATAAAAAATAATAATAATAAAAAAATAAAAAAATAAAAAAAATTAAGATTTATTTATCTTTTTGAAAGGTTAATATATCAATTGCAATTTTTCTATTCTTGTTCTTCTTTTTTCTATCATTTTAATTTATCTACCTCAGGGGTAAAATTGACAAACAATTGTCAAAAAAGTTATTTGGGGACCTTTTATGGAAATAAATGAAAGGATGTGTATGATATCTGCTAAAAAAATTAAATGAGAATGAAATCGTTACAAACCTGAAAGAATGGGGACCATTAGTGTAATTAACCCAAAAAATTATTGTCTGGCGACAGTTACTATCGACCCGGCAATTAAAACTATCTCCCAGGACGAAAAACAACTTTACTATCTCAAATGTCGCCTGACATTAAGTGTCGCCTAAACAGTAAAATTATAATTATTATTTTCTTAAAGAGTTGAAACGACAATTACTCAAACCACTTGGTTTGCCTTTTCTTTTTCCACGTTTTTCTACTTCAACCAGAGATTAATTCATGAACTTAATCTTTTCTAACAATTTTTGAACAATTATATTCAACATATTTTCAGATCTAAAAATAACCAAATTAATCTAACACAAAACCTATTAAATTTTTGTTCTTTTATAATCTAAATTAATCTATCAAAATAGTGACTTAGTTGGGGTGGATTAGGTGGTGGCGAATGGTGGTGTGAAGGCGGTGGGTGATTTGACAAGATTTGATTTTAGAGAAATAATAATTCTTATTTTGAATTAGATTTGACTAAGAAGTGAATGTTTAATTATTAATTTGGGTTATATTTGTTCAAAATGTCCATATTTCAACTTTTTTTTTAAAAAAAAAAAAAAAAGTTGCCATTTTTCAAATGTATCACATGCAAAAAAAGACATTTGTTATAATTTCCTCTTTAATAAATTAAAGCATAGTTTACATTATCTTATGCAAATTGGTAACACAACATAATCATATTCAAATCTTTTTAGGGGGTATATGTATTTAAAACTTTTATGAAGTTTAAAAGTCTAGGTGTATTTAGATTGTTTAAACTCTATAAAAGTAAGTATTGAGGTATTCAATATAGAATTTTTAAAATGTTACAAAATTTAGGGGTATTTAAAACGTGAATGATTTTTTATATAATTTTCTATATACTAACTTTAAAGTACAATGTATAAATAAAAGATACCACAAATTCTCTCTCATTCATCTTCAAGACTCTAAAAGACTTTAAAAAAATCTTTCATTCTATGATGCAAAGTACTAGGATATCTCTATGGAGCCGAAATGGATCATCTGGAAAGTATATCATACTATCTCCCTACTACATACATGCCGTTTATTTTGGGTTATTCATTGGCGAAAAGATATGGATATTGCTCCTCTTTTTGGTATTTCTCTTACTACTCCATCCCATCATCCTCCTGTTTTGATTTATTGGCGTACTCCACCAATGGAATCTTACAAGGTAAACACTGATGGATGCGTCAAAGATTGATTTGCTGGTGGATGGGGGATTATTAGGGATTCATCAGGTAAGTGTGTTCACCCCTTCTTCTCTTCATATGATGAGTGCCCTATTCTGGAGGCCGAGATCAAGGATATTCTTGACGGTATCATTCTTGCTCGGAAGATTGTACTATCAGATTTATGGATTGAGTCCGACTCTACTTTGACCATTCACTGCATCACCAGAGGTGGAGGACCTTGGTCTATTCAAGCCACTCTTCGCCACATCAAACATCTCATTGCCTTCAACCGTGATACTATTTCTCATATTTATCGTGAGGGCAACCAATTGGCTGACTTACTTGCTTCAGAGGGTTGGAATCTTTGTTGCTATTTTGAGTACAGCGCTATGGACTTACCGCGACGTTACCGCAGCTTAGTTCAGATTGATAGACATGGACTTCCTACAGCTAGGTGTCTTTAGAATTTTTTAGAACTATTTATTTAAGAAGTAGTACATCATTATTTATTGCTTTATTATTTATTCATTTATTTAGTTGCTTTAGCTTTTACGATTTGAGGTCGGGTTTTATGCTCCCTCCGATGTATTTTTTATGAGTTATTTATATGTGTTTGGGGTATCCGAATCCTCCTCCAATCATTTCCTAGTTGAGGCCTGACAACCACACTGAGGATGTGATAGTGTGTTGAATTTAAAAAAAAAAATCTACACTCAAGACTAATTATCAACATTTTTTTGGAAAAAAAATATTAAGTACCATCTGTTTGGTGGAGTTTTAAATTAGTTTTTTATGAAATTTTGATAAAATTTGATGAAATGTGTAGTTGAAAATTTGATAAAAATTGTGGATCCCATGAAATGTGTGGTTAAAATTGAGTTTAGAATTTTTCTTTCTTCAATGTTTTTTTTCTCTTCAATATTCTCCTAACCATGATTTTTTTTCTCTTTCTTTTTCCTTCTACTAACTCTATAGCCATGATTAATTACCAATATTTTTTTATGAAAAAAATATTAATATTTTTCTCTCTATTCCTTTTATTGTAAAATATTTTTGAATGGAGTCACATACAATATTTTTTTTTTAATTTATCCAAAAGCCTTTTGAAAGTTCATAGTTTTACCCACAATAAAAAAAGAGAGTGAGCTAATAATTTATATCATTAACTTTTGACGTAATTTACTTGAAGCAAATAAATAGAACATTACAAATACAAAGTCTTTTTTTGAATTTGAAAATATTAATAGAATTAAATAAATTATTGCTAGACTTTTGGAACATTATATTTTTATATAAAAGCTTTAAGTGAAAAAAATAAAAGTCTATGAAAGTCTGTGGATTGTTGTATGTGTTGCAAGTAAAATGGAGACGGAGATAAGGTTATCTCCAATAGGGTTGTGGATTGAAAAAATTGTGGCCCATAAGTACAAGAGAGAGAATGTAGATAAATTATAAAAAAATTAAATAAATGAGGCTTAGCATACATTTTGATGGACGTAAATTATAAAAATAAAATAAAATAGAAGACGTCTAGCGCACCATCTAAATGTAGATGTGTGTGCTAGATATCCCCTACTTTTTTCTTGCAATGTAAGTATTTTAAGGTGATGTGGTACACTTTTTAGTGCAATTTACGGTTGTATTGGGGATGCTCTAGAAGCATATGGAAATCTATTAAAATCTATAAAAGTCAATAAACGTTAATGATATCCATAAAAAACAGTCACTTAAAAAAGTCAATCAAAGTCTTTAAATTTCTAGATTAAATATACCCCACTTGAGTTAAACCTTAGAATAAAAGTTCGTATATTTATGTGGCTGGTATCGCATAATGCCCTTCGTATAGGTATAAGTTCCAAGCTTTTGTTCTCAGTTTGGTGTTGTTGAATCGAATATTTGTTGTCAAATTTTAAATAACTCGTAAGCGCATGAATCTATATAGAAATATAGAAATGTAGCAACATGGTCGATCTCACATGAACTACAATGAGGAACATCTAATTTAATTCGAATTAACTGTTATTCTAGGCTAGTTGAGTCGAAATGAAATTTGTTTGAAAGAATTTAAACTAAAGACTAATTAAATTATTACTAGAAAGCTAAGTTGAAGATTCAAGTGGTTTAAAATTGACAAGGTTTCAGAATCTACACTTGTTTAACTTAGTAATTATCCAATTATAAATCAATTTTCAAAATCGAATGACAACTCAAAATCAATCTATTGTTATCTTAAAAGTTTATCAATTAAGCCCAAAAGAAGAAAATCTAATATTGGCTCATCTTTGCTTCATTCTTAAATTACTTAAGTGTTTACGGTATCAAATATAATTCAAAGAAATAAAGAATCAAATGTTTCACATCCTAAGCATTTTATGTATCTCAAATTAATAACAAGATAATGAAAAAAAAAATCAATAAAATATGTTTAACACCATGTGCAAATTAATCAAACAAATTTGTAACTAAAAAAAATACGTGGTTTTCATTTAATTAATTCAACAAGAACGAACCATAAAATTCTAATCCCGCAAACGAAATTAAAAGGATAACAAGATAATCACTTTGTTTAACCAAGTTATCATCCTCTACTTTGGCTCAAGAAAATTGGAAGAAAATAATTAAATTAAGAATAAAGATTTGATACAACCCATCATGAATTGAATGAGAAGAAATCTTGAAAAACTCGTGTTTCACACGTGATTCTTCTTATTATTTCTTAGTCGTCGTTTTTCCATTTCTCTAACCTATAAAAGGTCTTTATATAATGTTTTACCCATTTTGAAACTCCTTTATAGGAAAAGACGAAAATATCCTTGACTTTGAAGACAAAAAAAAATCACAAAAATCTCCCGACAGGCAAAGATCGGGCGTAGTTTGAAAACTGCAGCCAAAATTACGGCAAACAGGAGATTGCCAACTGGCCACTATTTTCCATGGTCTGCTTACCGCGGCATGAGAGAAATTTAACTCAATTTGCCACTTTTCTTGATTTTCCATGTTTGGTCCCCAAGGTTTTAGTATTATACGATTTGGTTTCTGCTTCAAGTTTTTCGTACATGCTTAGTCCTTTTCCTCCTAAGCTTTAAAATTGATCCCGCATTTCCAAAAGCTTCCACATTGGTTCGAATCTCAATTGTCGTTCACAATTGATCCTAATTCAATTAAAATATTAAGTAATAATTTTACCGATCAAGAAATTACTAACAAAATAAGATGAGCTGATGAAATGTATAGTGGAATTGAGCTCATCAAACACCCCAAACCTAGATTTCCTAGTCCTCAAGAAAAATATAGTGATAAAAATTCAATTTGTATTTTTTGTTTTTTGTTTTTTAATTAAGGAACTCTACATTCACTTAATTAATCAAACTAATAACAACTAATGGATAAAAGTACAATCATTGTCAAAGATTTGGATAAATATCATTCCCACATCAATTCACACATATCGTTAATAGACATGTACAATCAGATTAGCTATCAAAGCTACATAAACCAAATAATTTTTAAGAATATCATGTGAATCCCTAAATCTCATAATATGTATGTATGATCATTACTCTCACCTCCAATTTGTGTGTTGCTCAGACAAAATGATAAAGTGAGCAATACTGAATAATAATGGCACCCCACACTCACCCCAAGATGTACACGTAAAGAAGAATTTTCAAGATTTAGAAGTGCGTATAATCTCCTAGATATTGGTAGACAAGTAAAATCAATTTTTTCTCCCAAATATCACTACTCCCTATGACGCATAGTGCTTGAATCGACTTCAGACCTTTACTCTCTAAAATTAAGATGGACTTTTATTTGGTTGTAATGTATGTTCAGGGCAGGGGTAATCAAAGAATTATGTATGTAGATAAACAAAGTATGAATGAGAACTATAGATCTTTTAAAGCCGTGCCTTTTTTTTTTTTTTTTTTTTTAATTATCCTATCTAACTTTTTCCAGACAACCCATTTTTTTTGTAGGTGCACCTGCACCATATGTAGCGAGTGCACACTTTTTGACTATTTTTTTTTCATCTTTTCCACTTCCACAAAAGATACATTTAAGTTTGATATCACTTATTTTCTAATGTTCTTCCGCATCTTCTCATCTTTTTTTTCCATCACTTCTTCTTCTTCAGTGTTTTTTTTTTTTTTTGCACTAACATTTTGATATATATTCCTCCCTACGTTCTCAATCATAAAAGGAACGTGAAATATGGATTAAATTATGAAGATAGATTGGCCTAGGGTGAGAATACTTGGCTAACAAATAAAAATTCAAAGCTTTTTACCTTTTTTTTTTTTATTATGCATAAGGCTTCTAACTGGCTACTAGGGTTCAATGTTCATTTGGTAGGCTAGAAAGGCTCAAACGCATCAAATCTGGCCTCACTATCACTTTCTAGAGAGCAAATTAGTTATCCAACAACACTAATCATATGGGCTTTCAAGTGCAGTAATACATAGAAAAGAAAATTGACTATAGTGAACGTAAAAATTGGACAAAAATGAGTTCTCTCCAAAAAGATATAAGGCTCAAGATTCACTTGGAATTTTTCATTTAACACTTGAATTCTCTTCAATAGTTTAATCAATTTCACTCGTCTAACTTCTCTTTTCACAACTGTGACTAGCTTCAACATTCAAAACTGACAAACATGGTATCACATTACTCCAAGCTAAAAATAATACAAGTACTAAATCAAAAAGTCATTACTTCATTCCATTTCCAAAGTTGATACTCAGTGCCTTCATTTTTTAACACCCCACCCCCAAACATATTCTAAACATTGTCCACAATGTTTCAATTTATGCAATTCAGTTAAGCGCATGCAAATGAAATCAATATATAGGAATAAACACACAGAAAACACAATAAGAGAAAACACAATATTTTATCTTTTTTTTAGCCGTTTTCTGCTTTTTATTTTCTTTTTAGTTTTTTTTATTTCAATTTTATTTTTTACATGCCTCAACCTAAATAGATATGATCACTCAAATCAATTTCTCCATCCTTTTCTCGAGAGTTAAACTCCAAATATGATTTAATAGTTGTCCATTAATTTTGAAAATGTCACCATTTTTGGAGTTTTTAACCTCAATCACTCTATGGGGATAAGCTGTATGAACAATAATAGTACCTGACTATCTAAAAAGTAACTTACCTGGAAAGAGATGCAAACTAGAATTGTACAAAAGAAACGTACGATTTTCTTACTATGTGCTTGTCATGAAAGACTTTCATTCTTTGCTTGTAGATCTTTACATCCTCAAAAGTGTCACCCTGAAGCTCTTCAAGTTCTGACAACTGCAATATTCTCTTGACCCAGGTTCCAACATATCAAAATTGAATTTCTTGATGGCCCAATATGCTTGATGCTCTAGCTCAACCGGTAGGTGACAAACTTTCCCGTATACTAGTGTATAAGGAAACATTCCAATGAGTGTTTTGTAAGTTGTTCTATATACATTGTAGAGAACAACGCTTTCTATTGGGTTGAAGTGTCTTTTCCGAATCTACTTTATCTCTCAAATTGAAATCTCTGCCTGACCGCTAGTTTGTGGTTGATATGAGGTTGCAATCTTGTCTGTGATGGAGTACTTTGCTAATAGAGATGGAAAAGATTTATTGCAGAAATGAGAGCCACCATCACTGATTATGACCTGTGGAGTGCCAAAGCGTGATAAAATGTTGCTCCTCAAAAATGCCACCATACTTTTGTGATCATTGGTCCTTCATGGAATTGTATCAACCAACTTGGAAACATAATCAATACTAACCAATATGTAATGATAGCCAAATTATGGGGAAAATGGTCCCATGAAATTGATTTTCCATACATCAAAGATCTCAACTACAAGAATAGGGTTGATAGGTATCACGTTTCTTTTCAAAATGCTTCCCATCTGTTGAAACATGTCACATGAAGAACAGAAAATATATGTGTCAAGAAAAAGAGTAGGGTAATAAAAACCAAATTGTAAAATTATGGCAGTAGTTTTTTTTAACACGGAAATGACCTCCACAAGTTTGATCATGGCAAAAAGAGATCAAACTTTGGAATTCACTTTCTGAGACACATCTCTTTATAATTTGATTAGCACATTATTTAAACAAAAGAAAGATCATCTCAGAAGAAATTCTTCACTTCAACTAAGAAATTAGCTCTATCTTGTTTAGTTTAATTCTCTGGAAGTTGACATATAACAAGATAGTTAACTATGATAGCAAACGAGGGTACAACATTAATACCAATAAGTTATTCATCTGGAAACAACTTATTTTAAGGATAACTTTTCATGCATAGAGTCAATCACAATACAAGATAAATGGCTAGCTACAACACTTTCAAAACCCTTTTTATTCCTCATTTCAATGTCAAACTCTTGCAAAAGCAAAATCCACCGAATCAATCCTGGTTTAGCATACTTCTTAGTGAGAAGATATTTGAGGGAAGCATGGTAAAAAAAATTACTTTACACCATACAAGATGTGATCGAAATTTATCTAATACAAATACAATTGCTAAAATTTCTTTCTTCATGGTAGAATAATTTAATTGTGCATCATTAAGAGTCGTATTTGTATTAGATTTTCACAATTAAACTCCAACGATGTGATCAAAAATATGATAAATAATCCCAACTTCTAACAATTTAAGTACTTCAGTTCTTATCACCTCTTTCATGTTAGGATTTAACCTACATTGTATCTCTCTAATAGACCTAAAATTTTCCTCAAGATAGATGTGATGCATGCAATCTACTGAATTTATACCTTTCATATCAGCAATTATCCATCCTAGTGCCTCTATTTATTCAATCAACACGTTTAACAACTTAATTTTTTGCGCATCATCAAGGGAGGAAAAGATAATTACTGGTAAATTGTCGGCCTCTCCCAAGAATGCTTATTGCGAAGAGTTAAACAATGTTTTAAACTCCACTTTTTGTGGTTTTTCAATTGATTTGATGTTTTCTTTTCACTTTTTGGAAATGGCTCAATCTTTTCTATCCACTTAATTGTAGCCCTGACAGGTATCAACTCAGGCAAGACATTTACTTCATTGATAGCACTGCCAACATTAAAAGAAAAGCCAAAATGGGTTAAGTACTTCTGTAAAGCATCATCACAATTAGTAAAAAGAAAAGAATTATCAACTAATGCTTCTATCATAGATGCATCAACAACTTCCTCATCGTCATGTGGTTGTTTGTTGATATTAAATATATTAATTCTATTGTCATGTTGCCGAAAGATAGTTGTATAACTGCATTCATGAAATTAATCACAACATAAGATGTTTTTAGAAAATGACGATCTAAAATCACTGGAATGTGTTTGGTAAAGTCCTGTACATGTTTAGAGTTGTAAGAGTCGAGTACAATAAAGTCGAATAAAAATAAAACTTGTCAATCTGTATCAAAATATCTTCTACACTACCATGTGGAACTTTCATAGATTTATCAACAAGTTGTAGAATAACACAAGTTGGTTTCAACTCACCTAGACCAAGTTGCATATACACAAAATAAAGAAGAAGATTAACAATAGCTCCTAAATCTAACAAAGTATTCTCAATCTTTTGGTTTCCTATAATGCATGAGATAGTAGGACAACCAGGATCTTTAACTTTGGAGGAGTTCTGCTTTGAATCATAGAGCTAACATGTTCAGTTAAAAATACCTTTTTGTGCACATGCAATTGTCTATTTTTGGTACACAAATCTTTTAAAAACTAGCATAGGCATGAACTTGTTTGATAGTATCAAGTAGAGATATATTTATATTTACCATCTTGAAGATTTCCACTATTCCACTTTCTGCCCTACATTGCTTTACTTTTGTCAACCTCTGAGGAATGGGGCTTTTGGAATGTGAGATAACTTATTGTTTTCTTCTGGAATTTCCTCAACTAAATCATCGGTCTTGAATCACCTGAAGAAAATGGTTGAGATATTTTTTTTTTGGAATTTCCACTTGGTTAAACAATTTGCCACGTCTCAAAGTCATGATGTATTTAGCCTCCTCCTGTTGGTTGCTTGAAGTAGCCAAATTGTGCACTCCTTTTGGATAGGTAGTTGCTATCTTGGAAACTTTCATTTTGTCAAGGGTTGTTGCCAACTGTTGTATTGATGAAGCGAGCTGTCCCATCATATTTTTCATTTTAGACATGGATTGTGACTGTGAGTTTTGACTAGTCTGTACTTTATTCTTAAACTCGGCAATGATGTGATATTGGTGCTCAAATGCAGCTCGTATAGCTTTTGATAATTTTCGAATTTCCTCCTCCCATGGTTTTGGCTTCTAAAAGTTTGGATTGACTGCATGGTATTTTGTTGAGGAGCTTGAGGAACTTGACTTGTTGTACCATTATTGTAACGCCCCGAAAATTCGTATTTCCAATTTAAATATGAAAAATAAAATAAATCGAGGAATTTAGTTGAGTTATTCCAAAAAGTACTTCAAAAGTCGTAACACTTAGGATTTAAATTAGATCCGGATAATAAATAAGGGAGAAAATCGAATTTAATGAGTTGTAAAGGGACTAAGATGAACTAATTTAAGAATGAATGACTTTTATTAAGAGCTTGATTGATTGAAAGAGAAAGGATGGGTGAAAACTCAAAAATTAAGAAAGTGAAGTTTAAGCTTTTTGGATTTTCAAGCTGCCAAATTTGGAGCCATCGTATGATTTATGTATTGGTCGGAATTCTATGAAACTTATGGTGTTACAAAGTACGCAACGAGACCTTCGAAATGGTACCAAATACATCTATGTTCGACTCAGGAATCAGCCCCAAATATTTATGTCAAAAACGTTCCAGGAAGTTGAAAATCTGGAATTCCCAGAAATTTATTTTCAAGCAGCCAACTTTGGAGCCATCATATGATTTATGTATTGGTCGGAATTCTACGAAACTTATGGTGTTGCAAAGTACGCAACAAGACCTTCGAAATGGTACCAAATATGCATACTTTCGACTATGAAAATAGCCCCAAAAAATTATGTCAAAAACGTTCCAGGATGTTAGAAATCTGGAAATCAGGAAAAGAGCACCCAGCAAAACGTTTTCGGGCAGCCACCTTTAGAGTGATGTTTTAACCTCTATGTTGGTCCGTTTTCTATGATTCAAAGTTCGTTGTGAAGATCCCCGTGAGATCTTCGAGATGGTATAAGGAACGTCGAAAAATGAGCGCGTTTCGACCTTCAAAACTCGACCCAAAAACAAGTCCAAAAATCTGCCTTAAGTAGAGTTTTAACATTAATTACCCTATAAGCTATCCCTAGTATCTTCTTAAATGTGGGCAGTTGGGGAAACGAATTTATGGAATTCCAGCAAGTGTTATCTTTAGCAAATCTTTCTAAATATTCTTGCATTTAATGGGAGATAT
The DNA here is from genome assembly GCA_030279155.1 of Forsythia viridissima. Classification (NCBI taxonomy): domain Eukaryota; kingdom Viridiplantae; phylum Streptophyta; class Magnoliopsida; order Lamiales; family Oleaceae; genus Forsythia; species Forsythia viridissima. The sequence goes on along the minus strand of CM059035.1, from coordinate 21,346,843 downwards.
GCAATCATTAGAAGATATACACTTTTTCCCCTATAAATACCCCCCATTTCAAGCTATCACTTGCCCATTTTCTCCTCTCTAACCTCCATTACTCTCCCACAGCACTCCCTCACGTTTTCTGGTAATAAACAAGAAGGGAAGAGCCCACAAATAAGAGAGAAAGATCAAAGAGAAGAGGTGAGTGATTTGAGTAATAAGAAAGCTAGGGGAGGAGGCTCTCTAATGCAATAGAGGAATCTCCAACCCAAGCACCAAAGCCCCATTTCGGGCAGTAGCTTAGAGGGACCAAGAAACTCAGATTTCATGGTGTAGAAAGTTAGATTCCTTGGGCCGAGAACTTAGTTTTTAAATAAAATACTTTTATCACATCTCTGCCCCGAAAGATATTGGTACCCTATATTACAGTTCTACGATAGGATATTAATACCCTAAAATCTCTACACCAGAATACCTGAGACCAGTTTCTGCGCGGTCCTCATACCCTCATTTTCAGATTTAAGAAACATTCAACTCACATAAGATCATGATGTTTAGAACCTTTCATTTTCAGGTGGATCAAGGATAACAAGAAGTTGTGAGTAAATTACGTTATATGCTTTATATGCAAGACGATAAGTATATACATATCTCATAAATTTTATATGTCAATGAGATTGATCCAAGTAAAGATATGAGATGTTGTGAGTAATCTACGTTATATGCCTTAAGTGCTATACGATAAGTATATATATTTAGATCTCATAAATTTATGTACTCTAAAATGAGACATGCCAATGAGATTGATTTAAAGAAAGATATGACAAGTTGTGAATGGCTCATATTATTTACCTTATGTGTAAAAATGAAAAGAATATACATCTACATGTGTGCATAAGTTATATGTGCTCTTATGTGCTCCAAATGATTTTTATCAATAAGACCCATGAGATATTATGAGCATCTTGAGCCTATTTGCTATTTATGCAACAAGAAGGAAGAATGAGAATAAGAAAGTTATTTTACTTATGCTCTACTTGAGAAAACAAAGTTCATAAGCAAATAAAGACAAGTTATGTGATAACACAATAAGTTTTCCCTAGCCTATTTGTACACCATCGAGGGGGCAATTGCAGCCCATAAGGGGACGATTAGGGTCCCAAGAAAGGAGTTGATTCAACATTGGCCAAGGGTTAGATTGACCCACGTGCAGACTTAAAGTTCGATTAGACGGCCAAGGGCAACAGTAGCCTTGATTGGGACAGTAAGGGTCTCAAGAGTTGATCAACTATGGCCAAGGGCAAAAGTAGCCCATAGAAGGATGATTTGTGTCCTAAGAAGTTTGGCCATTGTGCTTATGCACTAAGAATTTTCAGTTTGAGCGCTCGGTGTACAAATATTGCTTGTGGAAAGGGCCCTAAGAAAGATAAAAGATATATTATGTGCAATATCACACACGTACCATATTTTACTCATTGAATGTCACCATTCATAGTCGTTTTATGACTCTTGTAGGAAATGGATCGAGAAATCTATGACGTCATGAGACTAAGGTGGGAAGTAGCTTCGGATGGCCAAGAATACCATTTGATCACCAAGATTGACGTATGGTCCTCCAATCCATATGTACTTGGATTACAAAAATATGAAACTACCTACCTTGTGGTGGACGTATTCAATCATTGGACCATGGAGTACCTCACTACTCGTTTCTATGAAATGTAATAAATTAGGTGAACTCGTCCTTAACATTCAAGCACCTCCCTTTTTGATAAAGTACCTAGTAGCACTTTTAATCGGGTTCAAAGCATATGAACCATTCTTGAGACGTAATGATTTGTCATGAGCCACTTTGAGACAAAGTTATAAGTAAGGTAGTATCTTCCCTTCCTTAAACATCTATTTTGAAGTAACTTAAAATGATGGAGGAAGAATAAATAAAAAGACGAGATTCACATATTTTACTCTTCTGCTATGTTTAAATGATCATACTTTTGTTTATGGCTTTTCATCTTACTAAATATACATACTTTTACAACAAATATAAAATAAATCCGAAGCATAAAGAGAGGGTGATCTCCAAATACTGTCTAAGATTAGTTTCTAACTACTTTCCTCAAAAGAAAATGAAGAAAACATGTTTCAATCCAGTTTTTAATCAAACCAGAGAGCTGAACTGCTTTCTGCGTAAAAGGGTACTAATACCCCCAAATATGGGTACCATTACCCTACTGGGCATAATACAAAAAAAAAAAATAGTTTAGGCAGAATTTTGAGGTCGCCACAATTATGTTGAACATTCTTTGACCAAGAAAAATTGGGTGGTCTCTCTATCCTGGGTTGTATGGTTGGAATAAGGATTGTAAGATAGTTTTCTCATCATGTTGAGGGCTTCACTTGATCAGTACATGCGTATAGCTCAGTGGAGTTATTAGCTGTCAATGAGGCTAGCAGAAATATTTTCTATCATACCCTTAACTTCTTTGATTTTTTAGCTAGGTTAACTGGTTTGAATCTCATAGATTCTTATTTTATTTCTTTTAGCCCAAGAAGATCGACTTTACTGTTGTCAATTGTCAGCCTGCTTTTGAAAAAACCTCCAAACTTCTGTTGTATTTTTGGATATAAGCTCTCAATCATTTGTGGCCATCAACCACTCTTAAATATGTAATAGTAATTCCTCCAAAAAATACTGGAACAATTGCCATTTTTCATGGTTGTGATTCGGATATTTCATAAGCAGGCCATTAAATCTTGATAACAAGATAACGGAAAAAAATCAATTAAATATGTTCAAGCACCAAACACGAATTAATCAAACCAATTTCTAACTATAAAAAATACGTGATATTTAAGATGAAACAATATTCTTTAATTAACCAAACAAGAGCAAACCACGAAAGTCTAACCGAAAACGGAATAAAAGGATAACAAAATATCACTTCATTTAAAATAAGGTTTTATTGTCTATCTTGGCTCAAGAAAATTAGAAGAACATAATTAAATTAAAAATAAAAGATGTGATAGAACCCGTCATGGATGGAAGGATAAGAAATCTTGAAAAGCTCTTATTATGCATATGATTCTTCTTCTTCTTTCTTAGCCATCGTTTCCCCCTTTCTATAACCTACAAAAGGTCTTTATATAGTATTTTACCTATTTTAAACTCTTGTATAGGAATAGAAGAAAATATCCCCGACTTTCAAGATACAAAAAAATATTACGAAAATTCCGGTTTGCAAACTATGACCAAAATCGCGGCAAACAGTAGATTGCCAAGTGGCCGCGATATGTCGATGTTTGCCTACCGTGGTATGACTGTGGCATACAGAGAAGTGAAAATCAATTTGCCACTTTTCTGGATTTTGCAAGTTTGGTCCCCAAGGTTTCACTAAAATGCGATTTGGTCTTCACTTCAAGTTTCCGAAATCCAAATAAGACATTAGTAATTTTAATAAAGAAACTACTAACAAAATAAGATGAGCGAGTAAAATGTATATTAAAATCATGCTCATCAATATCCACGCTTTCTTTTCCTACAATCGTGCAAACCAGTATGGAAGGGAGCGGGTTTCTGAGATTTTATCAAACACTATACTAGGACCGATCTTGATGATACTATAGTTACTATATTTCATCCATTGAATATAGAGGATCTTGAGACTATTTGTAGCTTCTTGTGGGTTATTTGGTGGCAACACAATCATATTGTCCATGGCGGGAAGGCAAGAGGAGTCGCTGCCTTAATCGAATTGGCTGCCATCCAGCGTAATCTGGACATTACTGACTCAAAGACTACCTCGGGACGGAATTTGAATACAGCAGCAGAAAATAGTATTTGGAGAAGGCCAGCTGCTGGTAAAATCCACCTTAATAGTGCGTGGCGATTGGACTGGAAGAGGGGTGTATTGGTATGGGAGCAGTGATTCGGGATCATTTAGGAACAGTATTGGTGGTTTGTGCAGTGCGTATGGAATGGTGGTTGGCTCTGGAAGAGCCCGAGCCAATAGCTCGTAATGGTGTCACCTTTGCCAAGTAATGTCCATTTCAAGTGGATATAGCGGAGTGCCATGTGATCGCGTCATTTAAAGTCTGGAGAATGAGTGTCCATTAGCTCCAAATGCACTAGTCCTAAGTGACATTGCAGCTCTGTTGAGAGAAGTTGGAGATGACTCTTGTCACTTTGTTCCAAGAAACGGGAACAAAGTGGACCATACTCTGGCATTTTTTGCTACAACTTCCCTAATTGTCAGAGCTGGCTTGATATCATTGAAATATTTCAAATCAAATTCACGATGTATCAAAAAAACCCTCCTATATGTTTGGAAAATTTGAAATCGTTTCTACAACATTACACTAACAATAAACTAAGTCTTGTTCTTGACAAATGTGACGTTGATAACATGAATTCTCTCTCTTAAGAGTCTTGTTTCAGAAACATTGAATTAGTAATTGTTTTCTTCATAAATTCAAAAAAATTCTGGCTCCAACAGTTTTTCCAGATAACCAGCTTCCCATTCACCTTCATCTCCCTGAAAAACAGGACAAATCAAGCATCAAATGACAGCTGAGAAAATGGCATAGATAAAGGCTGAAGTAATTATTTTTAGCAAAATAATTAGAGAAGAGTAGTTAAAAAATCTTCAACATGTAAAACAGCTGGCCATTTACCTCCATCTTAGCGCCGACTATAAGAATCAGAGGACAAAAAAGAAAAATTAAGTTACCTAACCAATATTCTTGTTTATACTTGTTCTTCTCCATGCGAGACGTGATCGTTCAGAAACTTTCTTATACATAATGTTACAGCATCTGCAAGCACAACTGTGTAGCTAGAAAATTTGCTTGAAGAAAATCTCGGTTTACCTGCACCATCACTGGAGGTGCTGAAATTCCATATTTTTCTCGAGCCAAAAGGCAAATCCTCCTATGAGCCTGCAGACCAACTCTTCAACCTCCTCTAAACTCCAACTTCAGTTCCTCTTGTAGGTGCCCTTGGATTGAATCTAACCTGAGACTTAAGTGGGCACACAACCAGTAGATAGAATTGATATTTTGCTCATGAGAATACTGTTGGGTTCTATGCCCAAATAGTATAATTTTGCTGTGATGAAATGACAATATATATTGAATAAAACTTTGATTTGTATTCATTTATTATTATTGCATTTGTTTAATATCGAGCATGTAAATAAAGTGACAATGATCACTTGTGATAATATAAGTTGGGTGCTAGCGTTGAGAAGCGTAGTGTGACACAATTTATATTTGATCATGAATAAAATTGTTCACAACTAATATACGAGGGTTGGCGCCTTGTACTGGAAGGTTGTAGTGTTGACTATTTAATCATTCGAGTATGCGATTTATCCTTATCTCATAAATGATTTAATAGTGACACTAGTACACTTGGAGTGCATTGAACAGACCACATGTCGAATTTAATTATATAGCATGACCGTGCGAAGAATTAAATTCTACTTGATCACCGAATATTTCATCTAAATCCCTTGAAATTATTGTGTATATATTTTTGTTAGTTTGATGGTTATTTGATTCACCATTGGGTGAGATGAATTTAATTGAGCTTGAGAATGAGCGAAGTAGAGAACACAAATTCGTGTCGAGAATTGTCGCCTTCAAAAATGGGTCAAGTGACAACTTATGTATTTTCTGTTGAACGGTTATAAATCTGAGCTCAGTATTTAGCGACGGCTAAATTTCAACATCTGTGAATTAGTTCACAGGACCGTTGAAGAAAATATAACTTAAAGTTAGTGAGAATAATTAGAATAGCAAAACAGTCATTTATACTTATACCTAATTATCGGATCTTAGATAGGGATGAAATATATATGTGTGTGTATATATATATATATATTCCGAAAGTATTACAGCTTCTGTAATCTTATATATTCTGAAAATACAGTCTATTGTCTTTAGTAAAAAAAGCAAAAGACTAATAATTAGATCGAAGAGTCTAGGGTTGACTAGACATAATCTAATTATTGGAGCTTGGAAAATATATGACTGGACATGTCATGTGGTAGCTCTATAAAGTTTTAGATTTAATCATAGTTACTATGAAAGTTTTGGACTTGCTTGTAATTGTGATATAAGTTCAGGAATTACATGTGTAATTAAATCAATCCTAAGCTAATTGGACTTGGATGCAATAAGGACTTTTGTCATTGTTTGCAATCAAAACGATTGTCGTATTTATATAATCAAAACGCTTGACTGTGATATAAGTTTAGAGATTACATGTGTAATTAAATCAATCCTAAGCTAATTGGATTTAGATGCAATTAGGACTCTTAATCATTGTTTGCAATCAGAACGCTTGCTGTATTTATATTACATTGCTTGTGACATAAATTCATTCTAATGATTAAGAAAAGAGAAGTGAGAAAATTCTTAAGTCTTGTTTGACTTAAAATTTATCTTCTTCGTTTTCTAAATCTGTCCAGTCCAGATTAGTTTTTGATTCAATTAAAAGGTGCCCACATGCCGGTGTAATCTATACTTGAAAAATACTATAGAAGACTTGATCGTTGGGAGCACCAAGTTCGTGAATCAAAAGCAGCAAGTTCGTGAATCATATCAAAATTTAATATCATATATCAATTCAGGTATAATAATAACTTATTAGTATTTAATTATAATAAACACATGAACGCCTAGAAAAGATTCTGGTTTTATTGAATTAAAAAATTTTTTTGTTTTCTGACTAATTCTCGTATTAGTTTCCAACAAATACAAGGCTTTGACTGCACAAGAATTGGTCTGGGCATTGTACGTTGAATTGATGTTGACATCTTGTTCTGTCTTCATCCATACCTCAAAGTTAGAAGGCTCATTTCTTCTCTCTTTCATAAGCTATGCACAACTTTACCTCCTCCATTTTCATTCACAAGGCTCTTGTCTGCACTTATATCTGCCAGCCTATTGCAAACTCAAATTCAGAAAAACCAAATCAGCCAGATATTCAGATTTCAAGTCAGATATCCGTTTCTATATTTTTCTCTTGGGGAATACCAAGCATATGCCAAAATAACTCAATAAGGCAACTATTTTGAGGCGATTTACATTAATCAAGCTATGCTACTCAAGTTGATACCTATATTATCAAAATAGAATGCTTTTATTGAATTCATTCGCATTAAGAAAACAGAGAATACCTAAGACATAAAATAATGTTTCATATGCAGTATTCAACAACCCAAGTGGCCATACTGTGGATGAAGCAAGTGAAAATGACTACGGCACATACACTACTGGAAACTCTATTACCACAGACAGTAGCAGTGCCACCTCAGCAGCAGGAGGTGGAGCAATTACAACGACACCTTCTGGAAGTAATTCTTCTCCACCGTCTATCACTACGACTTCCCCGTCAACACCTTATAACAACACCCACGGCAGGTACTCTTCCTCATCCATCTTCCCCAGCAACTATATCCACTCTTTCAGCTCAGTTTATGACTAAGGGTCCGTTTGACAGAGATTATAAACTAGTTTATAAACCAATTTTTGGTTTATTTGACCAATATTGGTTTTTTGAATTAAAATTGTTGACTTTTCATGTTAAAAGTGGGTTGAAAAATCAAAAATTACGGCCGAAAAAAACCAAAATGGGTTTTTAAACCCAATCAAACAAGCTCTAAATAAACTCCATGAAAACAGATAAATAAATAACTAAAGAAACTGCACATAAGATCGACTAGGACATTTTTTGTTTTCGTTATTTGAGATTGACACTTTCATTGGATATCATCAAGAGTCGAAAGAATAGATGCATTGATTGAGATGAAAAATAACACTATAAAGAAAATAGAAAAAGTAGTCGTGTCATTGACCTTTGATGTCAAATCATGCCATGGAATAGAAGCACAATTATAGGATACAAAGTAACATTCATGAACATGATTAACGCTGGATTTTGCTGCATGGAATTAGTGGCTTAGAATTGAAATTTGTGAAAGAAAATAAATAAATTTAAATTTGAACGGGATGATTTTAAATTTCAATGGCATAAAATGCAATGATTTAAAACGTTTTTGGAAGAAATGAAGATAAGAGTGTACCTGATGGAATTCATAGACAGAATGCCGATCAATTCAGACCTGGTCATAGACAGAATGCCGATCAATTCAGACGTACTCAAGTTGATTCCTATATTATTAAAAATAGAGTAATCTTTGTGAACTCATTTGCATTTAGAAAGCCGAGAATACTCAACGTTTGTATCATATGCAATTATATTTTGAGGCATTTGTAAATTGTTGTTATTATTTTTCATGAAAGCATATGAAGCAATAAATGTAGATTACAGTTAAATAACCAACAAATCTCCAGGAAAGATCAGCTTGGACATTGTTCTGTTTGAAATTTGTTAAAAATCAGTTTAACAATGATATCTATTTCAATTTCTACCCCCAAATCTATGTCAACAATTCACATTTGGAAACTGAAGTCTTTGGCAATAATGCTGATTCATAGATGGAATGCCAGTGACAAATAATTAAGATTTGAGCTCACAATTTGTTGCAGAAATTGCACATTGAGACGTGAAAAAAATAATAAAATCCTGAATATTGTTTTCGCATGAAGTTACGATGAGTTTGGTTGGTAGCAAATTGAATATGTCACCTGATGGAATTCATGGACAAGATTCTGGATCATATATGGAACGGAAATCAATTTTGACATCTGGAATGTCAGCAATGATGGGCCAGTAGACTCCTTCATTCCTCAAACACCGCTTCTTAAGAAGTGGGCAGTTACCGATATGAAGACTGTAAAGATTGTAAAGCCGGTCTTCCATAGGCAACGCCACAAGCTTTGGACAATTCACGAGTTCTAAATATCGAAGAGATGTGAGGTTTTCGAAGCCCTTTGATAGGGTTTCCAGATTTGGCAGATCCGACAAATCCAAAATCTTTAGAGATGGAGGAAGCAAATAGTGTTGATCATTATCGTTAGAGAAGGAAACCAGCTCTGGATATACACTGTCGAGACGGAAGTATTCAAGAGAGGTGAGTTTGTGTAGATCCAACTCCCCCAGAGGCTTTACTCCACAATCACCGATTACAAGACCAAGTAGATTTGGAGGAATATTCTTTTGGTGAAAGGACTCTCTTAATGAAGGACAATCTTGCACAATTAGATCCTCAAGGGACAATAGTTGTTCCATCCGATCGGGTAAGGACCTCAGATTTCGGCAACCAACTATACTAAGATATCTCAAATTGGGAATGGGCAAGCCTCCTTGGGGAAACGACTCCAGACCGTCACAGTCAGATATACTTAGCCGAGTGAGACTTGAGTAATTGTGAAAAGACCCCAAAAATTTTGTCAAATTCAAATTCACCCAATCTCCAATATAAAGTTTTTCAAGTGAGGTGCTACAATCCACTAGTGACGTCATGATCTTCAATGATGGACATTTTGAGATAGCCAAATCTCTGCACGAAGATATATTGTCCGGCAACAACTCCAGAGATGCACAATTCATTATATGAAGAGAACCAATAACACCAATCTCTTGAATGGACAAGAGCTTAGGACACCTTTGAACACTTACTTTTTGTAAGTTGACTGGTCTTTGCACAATATTTTCACTTGGCCACAGAGTCACTAAGTCTTCACAATCATCAATTTCAAAATTTTCAAGTTTCAATCGAAACTGTTCAAAGACTGATTTTAACCCAGAAATTTTCACAAACTTTAACTGAGTTAGAGAGGTTAAGTTGTGCATGGAATTTAGTACTACCTCATTACACTTCTCCGCACTTAGTTCACGAAGAGATGGAAACGAAAAAGTTGGAAGCGAAACCAATTTGGGACATCTTCTTATGCAGAGTCTACGAAGCTTAGGAATTTCAATTGTGCGTTGTGCTCCAGGTGCTAATCCATGCCATTCCTCCCACTGTGGCATGTCCTCAAAAGTTAGATTCTCCAGTGATGGAAACAATGATTCTCCATCACATACATTTCCATAAAATTCTGTTCCGATAACCTTCACTTGATCCATACCTTTAACGCTCATGTCTTTGAGCAAAGGCAATTTCCCCAATGTTGGCAATGTTGAGCACTTTTCGCAATAACCGAATCTTATTGTTGTTAACATAGAGAATGACGAATTCCCAATCCAACTAGGAAATTTTGCACCACCATAAAATTTTATTTCCAGACTTGATAAATTTTCATGGGGCTTAAGTGCATCGAGCACATCTAGTTCAAGAATTTCATTTCGAGAATCATCAAACGTGCTACTCCATATCAGTCCTATTTTGTTAAGGCTTGACTTATTAGTTAGCCTTGCATCTGTTGCTTCTTGAACATTCACTACATGTTGCAGTTCCTCAATAGAAATTTCTCCTTTCAAAAGTGAGAAATCTCTCAAGTCATTTATTTTCAGCCCGCTAGTTTTACTCACAATCAACTTTGATAATGTCTGCAAACTCGTGAGTCGAGCAATTCCTTCAGACATCTCACGTAATTGACTAGTATAAGCAATGTTTAGATGGCGAAGACTAATAAGCTTATCCATGCGTGCAGGTAATTTGGAAAGTATGGAACAACCTTCTAGAATTAACACTTGCAAGTTATAAAGTGTGCTTACAGATTCTGGCAACCATTTGAGTGGAGTTCTAGACAAGTTGAAGTACCTTAAATGTCTTAAATCACCAATAAAACTTGGCAGCTCATATATTTCGAAACCACTCAAAGATAGCTCTCTCAGACAGTATAGTTTGGGCACTACGTCAAGCAAAACTCTTTGCGATAAGTACATTTTTGAATGCCAATTAGAAATGGACAGCCGCAAAAAAGTTCTCAAGCTTTGAAAACTATTGACAGAACTAAATCTATCATAGGATTCGTAGAGACGAGAAATGAATGACAAGTGACGGACTTTTTCTGAAATCTTGTATCGAAGATTGTCCTTCAACATATCATCTAACCTCAAGCATTTATAACCAGAAACACACATAGCTAGATCGTTGATGAGGTCATGCATTACGAAACATGAAGTATTGGCGCTTGATTTTTGGAAGAATGATCTTGTCAGAAGTTCATCAAAATAATCGTTGCCTAATTCTTCCATTAACCTTTCTTCTTGTGATTGTTTCAGAAAACCTTCAGCCATCCAAAGATACACAAGTTCGGACTTGTCAACCTCGTAGTCCTTCGGAAAGATAGCACAATAAGCAAAACATTGTTTCAATTCAGGAGGAAGATAATGGTAGCTCAGTTTTAAAGCAGGAAGAATTTCACTTTTTTCTTCTGCTATCCAAATTTCACTATTCAGCACACCTTCCCATTCTTTAGGACTAGCTTTTGTGCGTAGAAGTCCTCCCAGGGACTTTACCGCCAGGGGCAAGTTTTGACATCTTCTCACCACAGACTTACCAATTTCTCTTAGATCTGGTCGTACATCAAAAGTTTTAGTTCCAAGTGAATGTCGAGCTAACAATGATAAAGCATCAGTATCCGACAACAAATTCAAATGATATGCTGGAATACGAGACATGATTTTGGCCACCTTTTCATGTCGAGTAGTAACTATGATTTTACTTCCAGGTTTGCCAGCCAGGAAAGGTTGAAGTAGGATGTCCCAATCTTCATATTTTTCATTCCACACATCATCTAAAACCACCAAAAATCTCTTATTCAACAGACTTTCCTTTAGTTTCACTTGAAGCTTGTTGAGATCAGTATTATCGCAACTTCCAGGAAGAACATCCTCAAGAATGATTTTAGTTATCCTAAAAGTATCAAATTCATCTGAGACACAAGCCCACGCCATCGGATCGAAGTTACCCTTCAAACTGTCATCATTGTACACCAGTTGCGCAAGAGTTGTTTTTCCGACACCTCCCATGCCCACAATTGGAATCACTGATACTGGACTATCACTTGATTCAACCTTCAACAACTCGAGTATTTCCACTTTCTCTTTTTCTCTGCCATGTACTTCTGATTCTTTCACAACTGAAGTCCGTTGCAATCTTACTCCTGTTTTATCACTGCTCCTATCCAAACTGAGCATACTAATTTGTTGAGCTAGATCTTCCAATCGTTCATTAATCTCTTGTAGCTCAGAATTTATCCCTCTTTCAGAAATAAAATCAGAGAAATTATTAGAAATAGTGGAAAAAAGCGTCTGTACCTGGCTGGTGCTTTCTTCATCAATTTCCATTAATTTGCGCTTCACAGCTTCATTGTTCAACTTATCCACCAAGTCATCGAGATCATAAGCCAAATCTTCCAGATCAATCAGCCACTCTTTCACAGCTCTATTTTTTGTTTGCTTGTTTTCAGCATCAATGAGCACTGCTTCAATCATCAACAATGTTCGGCGCCATTTTTTCAACTGGGCATCGACTCCTGAAGGACGAAGAAATTTCAGCAACTCACGAGAGGCCAGATTATCAAGCAAAACCGTGACAAATGCGCCAAGAAAGACCTCTCCAATAGCCATTGTTATGTTTTTCTTTTTTGTAAGACAGGAAGCAAGAGATGAGAGAGATGAATGCAAGAGAGATGAAGTGTTTTACTGTGTAGAAATGAAAGCCGACTCTCAAATAGTTTTATTGAAATATCTAGGTAGGTGCATTAACGTGTGGTAGGTAATTGAAGTTGAAGAAATACATTACAAAACAAGGGGAAAAAAACAAAAGGCATATTAATTTCATTTGTCCTATGATGAAGTGGAAATGGATGCACGTTTCATTAGTCAAATAAGACGGAAAGAGTTCGATCAAAAAAAAAAAAATAAGACGGAAAGAGAGAAAGAAAAAGAAACATCAAAATGACATAAAGGCTTTCTTACTCTTTCTTTTTATTAGTATCATAATTCTGTCGGTGGAAAATTTAAAAGCAATTAACCATATTATTTCACACCTAAAATTGCATATGTTTTCATAAATAACATGTTACTATGTTAGTAATCCAAAAATTTATTTGGAGTATGTTTAGTAAAAAAACAAAATTGTACATTATAAGTAATAGATCTTACAAAATGTGTAGATAAAAAATAGGTAAAAGTTATGAGTCCTACAAGATGTGTTGATAAAAATAATATTTGACAAAATGTGTAGACTTACCAATTTCTCTTAGATATGGTCGTACATCAAAATTTTTAGTTCCAAGTGAATGTTAAGCTAACAATGATAAAACATCATTATCCGACAACACATGCAAAGGATGTGCTGGAATAAAAGACATGATTTTGCTTCCATTTTTCCAGCCAGGAAAAGTTGACATAGGATGTCCCAATTTTTATGAATACAACACAAGACTAATACAACTTCTTTAAACTATCAAGAACAATGACTTTAATGAATATTACAATCGAAACAAAACCACCAAAGTAATAGGGCTTAGATTACTCAACCAGATTGTATAATTGCACAAGCCGTCCAATGATAGTCACAAGTCTCACCTTGATCACTAGAACAACACATTGTATTGCAGATCTAAGGCAAAAACAACCCATGTGACTCTAATCTATACCTATCAAAGTTACTGTTCATTGACAGTGATGAACATCAGATCTTAATCCTCCATGTTAGTCTTCACTCAAGATTATGACATTCAAACATATCACTCTTCACTCTAATTCTGTTCAAAAAGAAAAAGGAAAGAAGAGGAGTAGGAAGAAACCATACCAAAAATGGCCAAGAAGAGAGAATAAATTCTAGAAAACTCAATTAAATGAAGACTGAAAGGACTAACCATGCTTTCAACAGTTGGGCATTCATCTCAGCCATTGGATATAATCCAATGGCCAAATCCACAGATAAAGCTTAATCTTTCCCTCAACAATTAAGCCAATGCCAAGGGTCCACTTGGCAAACACTTAAACTTCAGAAGTACGAATTTGTCTTAGACCCGAAAATGCATTTGTGAAACACACTTATAACATTCTTCACATTGGTTCACCAACCAATACCAGTATCCTTGGTTGCATTCGTGCTCTTCCATTTAAGTTGGTTGAGTTAAAATTTCATCACTGCCCCGTGGTTACCTTTCTTCAAGTGCCTACATGAATCAAATTTAACCAGTGTCAATCAGAAGCTTAGTTAACAAGAATTAAATTTACTTACAAACAGAATCTTAGTACCCATGTTAGCTGGATTTTCAGATGAATGAATTTTTAACAAAATTATTTCATCATAAGACAATTGTTCTCTTACAAAATGGTACTTCAACTCAATTTGCTTTGTCTTTTATGATAAATAGGATTCTTACAGAGCATTAAGGCACTTTGGTTGTCTGTATAAAAGATTACCACATTATTACTTATATTAAATTCATTAAGTATTAAGCCATTTCTTTTACAGCCTCAATTATGGCAACATACTAGGCCTCAGTACTTGATAATACAACCAAGGACTGAAGCTAAGATTTCCATGATATGCAATTCTTACCAAGAGTAAAGAAAAAATAAGTAATAGATTTTTTTTTATCCCTATAACCAGCAAAGTCAGAATCCACATATCTAGTTAATGACAACATATCATTAGAATTTTCATACACAAGGCCAGTAATTAAAGTACCACATATATATCTAAGAATTCATTTTACCAGCCCAATGAGACTTACCTAGATTAGACATAAATCTGATTAACAAACTTACAACATATGCAAGATCAGGCCTTTCGGTTATCATGGAAGACACTACAGATCCTATGGCATTAGCATAAGGAATATGTTCCATCTCATTTATTTCCTTTTGATTTTTAGGTGATTGAGTGAAGAAAAAATCATGAGACCAGCAAGAGCAACATTTACACTTTTTTTTTCATACCAAACCTAGTTACTACTTTTTCAAGGTAGGATTCTTGAGTAATGGTTAATCTGTTTTCAGATCTATCTCTTTTGATAACCATGCCAAGAATTTTACTAGCACTTCCTAAGTATTTCATTTCAAATTCAGACTGTAAAAGAGTTTTCAGATTCTCTATTTCACACTAGCATGGAGCATATCATCAACATAAAGGAGAACGTAAATCACACAGTTACTTTTTCTGTTGTTATAATAGAGACATGTATCAAAATCATTTCTTTTATAGCCAATTTTTAACACAAAAGAATCAAACATTTTGTACCATTGCCTCGGGGATTGCTTGAGGCCATACAGAGGAGGCACATATGATCAATTTTTTTTCTTTTGCTTCAAATCCTAGGGGCTGAAACATGTATATTACTTCTTCTAACTCACAATGAAGGAATGCAGTTCCCAATTAAATTGGACAACAAGGACAATAACAAGTCTTATTGTTTGTACTTTATAACTGGAGAGAAGACTTCAAATTAATCTATTCATTTCCTTTGGGTGAACCCTTTAGCCACTAGTCTAGCCTTATACCGAGGAGGATCACTAGTAGTGTTACCTTCCTTAAATTTGAATAACCATTTGCACTGAATTATTCTTTGGTTAGGAGGACAAGAAACTAACTTCCAAGTTTCATTCTTAAGTAAAGAGTGCATTTCATCTTTCATTGCCTGTTTCCACTCCTTAGACTTAGGACAACTAACAGCTTCTTCATACGTGAATGGTTTATGACATTCAATTGCATCACCTGAAACTAAGGCATACTCAGTTAGGTTGAAAGACTTATACTTGGGGTTAGTTTTTAGGTGCCTTCTTTCTCTATCCCTAACCAATTGATATTATTGACTGACTCTAGGTTCAACTACTTCAGCTTGAGGTTCTATTGTTGGAATTTGATAAGCTTCATTGGTGCTATCTATATGTTGGTCACTAAACTCACTTGGTTGTATTTCATTTTGATTATTAATAGTTGTGTTAATAGTTGTGTTCTGATCAGGTTGTCTTTGTTTTATCTTAGTAATAAGCTTATCATCTTGTGACTCACTAGATTTAACATCCACCTGATCGTTAGCCTTTAAACTTGGCTTTTCAAGTTCATTAAAGACTATATCCCTACAGATAATAATCTTTATACCCATTTCACCACTCACCCATAGCCTATAACCCTTTACACCTATTGGGTAACCTAACATTACACACTTAAATGCCCTTGCATCTAACTTTCTATCACTTTGGTGTGCAACCAAAGACCCTTACATGAGAAAGGTTAGAAGGCTTTCCTCTCCAAAGTTCTTCAAGTGTTTTGAAGTTGATTGCACTGGATGGGGACCTATTTATCAGGTAAACTGCAGTGTAAGCAGCTTCACCCCAGAACCCTGTGGAAAGGCCAAAGCTTATCAACATACATCTAATCTTATCCAATATTTTTCAGTTTAACCTTTCAGCAACCCCGTTTTGTTGAGGTGTATATCTCATAGTTCTGTGCCTTTGTATTCCTCTTTCTTTACAATAAGTATCAAATTCTAGGTTACAAAACGCAAGCCCATTATGAGTTCTTGAAGTTTTAACTTTAGTTTCTTTATGATTTTCAACTAGAGTCACCCAATTCCTAAAATTCTCAAAGGCTTCATACTTAGTTTTTAAGAGAAAAATCTACACCTTTCTACCGTGTTCATCAACCAGAGAGAGAAAATACCTATTTTCTCCATGTGTGGGGTGCTTTTCTAGCCCTCAGAGATCAGCATGGATATAAGCTAAGGGATTCACAGAATTGTGAACACCTTTACCAAAACTAAGTCTATGGGATTTGCCTAAGACACAAGTTTCACAAAATGACAGAAATGTGACATGAGCCTTACATAACAGTTGTTGATCACTTAAGAATTTCAGCCATTTGTTTCTCATATGCCCAAGCCTTTTATACCACAATTATGTTCTATCTTCATTTACAGAGAAAGAACCAGAACCATCACCAAATTGGGCTTCACCTTGAAGGTAATATATGCCATTTTTCTTTGTCCCTTTCATAACTACCATAGATCCTTTAATAACTTTCAACTCAGATTTGAACCAGTACCCCTCATCCTTTAACACCTCTAGAGCTATTAGGTTTCTCTTCAGATTAGGGATATACCTTACATTCTGCCCATCATGTATCTTAATGGCAATATTTCCTAATCCCTCAACAATCTGAATGTTATTATCTCCCATATAAACCTTTATTGGTTCAATATCTTTATAATCATTGAACCAAACTTTAACATGACTCATATGGAAGGTACAACCAAAATCAAGAATCCACTCTTGACTCTGTTATTTTCAATGACAGTCATTACATACAAACTATCCATTTCAGTTTCTAGGGCAGCATTGTTTTGATGTTCTACAGGCTGATCTTTCTATTTTCTTTTAAAATCATAACAATATCTCTTAAAATGACCTAACTTGCCACAGTGGTAACATTATTATTTTTTTTGTTATTTTTGTCTCTAGATTTTGATCTATCCTTAGACTTACTTTTACCTTTCTTCTTATTATTATTATTATTTCCATCCATCTTCTCAATCCTACCTCTCACAAAAATGACTCCCCTATCTTGCCCCACCCCTAAACATTTTCTCACTTCAAGATCCCTTGACCTTAAATCATTTATGACAATTGCCTGAGTTAGGGTATCCCTAGCATATTTTGTAGCATTCTTTACATCTCTAAAAGAATCAGATAGGAAATTGAGCAAAATTACAGCAAGATCTTCATCAGAGAAATATTTACCATTATGGGATAAACTTTTTACCATTATATTGAAATCACTTAAATTGGCTTCCAAGTATTTACTGGTATCCAATTTAAAACTGAACAACTTCTAAAGCAAATAAATCTTGTTAGGCAAATTTTTAGTTAAAAACAGAGCATTTAAAGCATACCAAAGTTCTCTCACAGTTTTAGATTGATCAACTTGCCTAACTATGTTATCAGATAGATGAAAGATCATAGAACTATATGCAGTTTCATTCATATCAACAATTTCAATAGATTTTTCTTTTAACTCATCAGGATATGTTTCTGGGTCATCCAAAGCCTTTGAGACTCTTTGTTGAACCAGAATTGCTCTTATTTTTTGTTTCCATATTGAGTAATCACTCTTTCCATCGAATATTGATAACTCGACACTCGAACCCATGCTTAATTTAAAAAAAAAGAGTGATTTATATGGACGACATTGACTGGTCTTTTTCACGATCAGAGAATGTTCAACAAAAAATGGTTTTCAAGAAATAGTAATCAAACTTTACAAATAACAATGATTTTTACACAAATTGTAGATATACTAGAACTTTCTAAAGAAATATAATACAAACTCCATACTTTCTAACATAATCAGCAAATAATAACTTCTTTAGTACATTCATTATGTGCAGGTTCACACATAACACTCAAGTTCATGCAAATCATAGACAGATGTATTATATACAGAGAAAAATATATTTCAGTAGTTATTCTTATGCATTTATCATGATAATAAGCTATTTCATTCATTGAATGCAAGACGTTCACCATCTAAACTGAGATTGAAGCGTCATACCAAAATACTGTTGTCAGAACATTTCTAAATCTTTAGTACTTGGATAAATCACTAGAGTATTAGATATCTCTCTCTTACCAATTTTAATATGAACTAGAACTTTTAGATCCAAAACGGGTATTTTTGGGTTTTGCAACCGAATCAATAGATCTATCATTAATTTGATAGATTTGCATTCGTATAACCAAATACTTATCCTTACATACTTCAATAGTGGCTCTAGTACTACTTTGTTAGGAAATACAACACAAGACTAATACAACTTTTTTAAACTATCAAGAACAATGACTTTAATGAATATTGCAATCGAAACAAACCACCGAAGTATTAGGGCTCAGATTACTGAACCAGATTGGATCACTGCACTTGCCGTCCAAAAATAGCCACAACTCTCAACTTGATCACTAGAACAACACCTTGTATTACACATTAAAGACAAAAACAACTCTTGTAACTTTGACACATACCTATCAAAGTTACTGTTCATTGACAGCGGTGAATACCATATCTTATTTTTTCCAGATTACTTTATGACATTCAAACATGTAGACGTTGGAAAATAACGCTGCACTTCCCAAGCTAACTTAATATTAAGAATTTAGGTCGAACGTAGTCGAACTGAACTAGATACAAGAAATTATAACCGAAGATGTGTTTGTAAGCTCTTTTCTAGTATACTGTTTATTATCAGCCATTGAATATTCTCTTATGGAATAATTAAGCCTCCTATTTATAGGAGAGGTATGATGATTACTTGTATTTAATGACAAGCTGAACATTTAATGCTTTTAAGACATTATCTTTTTGGAGCATTAAATATGAGATGTTATATGTATTAAATACCACTGATGGACGACTGGCATGATGTTTGATATGTGGAAAGACGTAACCCATTGATAACCTGAACTTAGTCATAGGCGACTGTGGTATGACCTCGGACCTGAAATAGGCTAGGTAAGACCTCATTGACAAGGGAACCCCCTCTCTATGGAGGTTTGGTAGGACCTGTGGTAGGTGGGACCTCCTTCATATGATTTGGTAAGACCTTCACATATAGAAGAAAAAGTTATTTGGCAATTGTGACAGGTCAGGTTGGGATATCGAGGGATGACCTAAGATATCAAGGTAGGACCTCCTAAACGATAGTGTCCCTCTTCGTGGGGTTATGTATCACGTGAGATATCAAATGATGACCTGAGATATCAAAGGATGACCTGATATATCGAGGTAAGACCTGATATATTGAGGTAGGACCTCTAGGACGATAGTGTCACTCTTCGTGGAGGTTAGGTAAGACCTCATTCTTAAGTGTTGGGTAGGACCTCTCTCATTTGGTAAGGGATTCCTTAAGTGATCGTGACATGTTAGATCAGATGTCAACAATTATCCTCCAAGACCTATTCTTGACTTCGGTTCGGTGTGGCCTTTAATTCTTACTATTGCTCTGATCCGTTCTGAAGATTTTTACATAGCAGATATGACATTAATTGGTAGACTTCCAGATGATAAAAGAAGAACCTCAAAAGGCTCTAGCTGACCTGGATGAAGAAAGGAGTCTATGTTCTGAGGCCATAGAAGAATTGGAGAGGAAAGAGGAAGAGCTCGTCACGAAGAAGTTCGACCTTCAGGCTTTTGCATACCAAGTAGAAGAAAAGAAGATGAAAAATTCCGAGCTAGAGACTTCATTAGAAAGGAGCCAAGCGAACATTTGAGTTGTCCTATAGTGTTCTGCAGACAAAGAAGAAGTAGTGGCCGAGTTCTAGTCCTCAGATAAATACTTAGTTGATCAGGAGAAGGTTTAATTCTCTACCATGGATGAGTTAATTGAGAACATTGCAGATAAGCATCTAGACTGAGATGTCAAGTTCTTGAAGGACGAGCTGGATGAGCTCAAGAAAAATCCTTAAGTTTAATCTTCATTTTTCTGGAGAGGAAGATCAACATGAAGGCCAAGACTGAGCTTGACCTCTCTTAGCTTAGATGATCATGTAATCTTTTGGCATTTCATAACTTTCATTCGTATTGTAGTGAACTACTTTATTAATGAGAATTCTCTTTCTTATAGCTTTCTTCTTTATTTTATGATATGTTTGAATGATTCGTTTAACATAAGAGTATAAATGACCTCAAACTTTGGCTGTTTGATCTCTAACTTCTGATCTAACTTTTGATGATCTTACTTTTTTAAAGCTCTTAGCTTATTCAATAACCGAGCTCTTCACTGAAGTGTGCACATCTGACTTGTTTCATAATTTTTGTTGGCTTCAAGGCTGGGCTCTTTACTTTAGGTGGATGCCTTTTTAGACTTGCATTAGCACCACAACACTTATGCTGTCCGGAGTAAAATTGAGATGTGGGACCTGTCATTCTAGAGGTTTATGATATTGGTCATACTCTCATTTTAGATGTTAGGTTTTTGAGCTAATATCAGTAGCTTATTGCCTATGATGTTCGACGGGTCTGAGCTATGTGGGACCTTTATGTCCAGAGGTTCGTGACCTTGATCACATACTCAATTTTGACGTTGATTTTTTTAGCTGATATCGACACCGCAATGCCTATACTGTCCGACATAGGTTTGAGTTGTGTGGGACCTTTGTGTATTGAGGTTCATAACCTTGGTCACATCTTCAGTTAGGACGTTGGTTTTTTGAGCTAATGTCGGTAGCATAGCACTTACACTATTTGGTGTGAGTCCTAGATGAGTGGGATTTCCAGAAGTTCATGACCTTGGTCACATCCTTAGTTCGGACATTGGCTTTTTGAGTTGATGTCGGTAGTGCAGCACTTACGCTGTCTGGCGTGGGTGTAAACTGTGTAGGACCTTTGTGTCCAAAGGTTCGTAACTTTAGTTACATCTTCAGTTCAGATGTTGGCTTTTTGAGCTGATGTCAACAGTATAGTACTTATGCTGTTCGACGTAGGTTCAAGCTCTATAGGACCTTTGTGTTCAGAGGTTCATGACCTTGGTTACATTCTCAGTTCAGACATTGGCTTTTTGAGCTGATATCAACAGTGCAGTACTTACGCTGTCTGGTGTGGGCTCGAGCTGTGTGGTACCTTTTGTGTCCAGAGGTTTGTGACCTTGGTCATATTCTCAGTTCAGACGTTAATTAGATTTACTAACTTTGTAGCCGTTCCAAGAGTACGAGAAAGAGAAGCCCTCCATGCTCTGGAGCTCGTAAGCCCCCATTCTTTAAGATTGTAGTAAATTTTTAAGGACCTTCCCAATTCTAGGCTCTACTTCAAAGGCTAGTGAGAAAGGCGTATCTCTCGTGCTAGAGTGGCAAATTATGCGATAAGACCAAAGTATATTTGAAAGTTCTTTTGCCCAGGCACCAATGAGTTCATCCAATCACATCTTCAGGGTGTATTTGATGATTTTCAGTGGACGTTGGACCGATTAGATCAATCATCTATTTTGAAAAAGGCCATGGGCTGAAGACTGAGGTCAGATATTTTAGGAAAGACTTGATGATGAGGCAAACCTCTGTACTTGTCGCATTTTCAGACAAACTCGACAGAGTCCTTAATTAGTGATTGCCAGAAGTGTCTATGATTCAAAATTTTGTGTGCTAGTGATTGCCTCCCAGTGTGATTGCCACACACTCCTTCATGGACTTTGCTGAGCGCGTATTTGCATTTCATCTTCCCTTAAACACTTGAGTAGTGGAAATTGAAAATTTTCTTTTGAATACGATGGTTGTCGATGATTTCCTAGCCTCAGCGCTGTCTGAGGACACCCTACAAATTTGGACAATTTCGTCTATCTGGATGGGGTTGGATTCTGCTGTGGTGAGCATGGGCTCAAGTTGGATGATCATTGGATTGTTGATTTTTTAATCTGGATGCTCTCTAGTTCTTCTATTGCCTCATTGGTAGCGGGTCAAGCTATGATGTTAACAAGGCTATTTTGTGTCCTCAAGTTTTTTTTTCTTAGCCTCCAACTTGACTAGATGTTGTTTAGCCCAACAATCTTCAGGTCGGTTCTAGGTTGGCGACTTTTTGTGAGTTTGAAATGCATCTAGAGGTGGCTTGATTCGTTTCAAGCCATATAATAACGTGAGTAAGGTACTCAAGCTTTTGTAGGACTGTCTCCTTTAGGTGGCATGGGCTGGAGTTGAGATTTCTCTGGGATGTCTTTGGCTGAAGCCTGGTAGGAAATCCACATGTTGACTTCATGTTTTTCCGTCGCAGTGAGTTCTTGAATCATGGCTATGACTCGTGTTAAATGTGTTTTAGAGATAAAATGTTCAGGTTTGAGGGGAGAGATTCACTTTGTGGAGATCAAATGCTTATCGTTTTTGTGAGCTTCTGGAATATGGAGAGCTTTTTTAGGAGAAACCTTCATTCTAGTGCCAAACTGTTGACGTTGGAAAATGAAGCTGCAATTCCCAAGCCAACTTAATGTTAAGAATTATGGTTGGACGTGGCCGAACTGAACTAGATACGGAAAATTGTATCAGAAGACATGTTTGTAAGATTTTTTCTAGTATGTTGTTTAATATCAGCCATTGAATGTCTCCTTATGGAATAATTAAGCCTCCTATTTATAGGAAAGGTATGATGATTACTTGCATTTAATGACAAGCTGAGTATTTAATGCTTACAAGACATTCTCTTTTTAAGGTATTAAATGTGAGGTGACATTTGCATTAAATACGACTGATGGGCGGCTGGCATGACATCTGATACTTGGAAAGATGTATCCCAAACTTAGTCGTAGGCGACTGTGGTAAGAACTTTGACCTGAAGTTGGCTGGTTAAGACCTCCCTGATGAGGAAACCCCCTCTCCATAGAGGGTTGGTACGACCTGTGGTAGGTGGGACCTCCTTCGTAAGAGTCGGTAAGACCTTCACCTCTAGAAAGGAGAGTTATTTGGCGGTTGTAACAGGTCAGTTCAAGATATATAGGGATGACTTGACATATCGATGTAGGACCTGATATATTGAAGTAGGACATCCTGGACGATAGTGTCCCTCTTCGTGGAGGTTAGTTAAGACCTCCCTCTTGGGTGTTGGGTAGGACCTCTCTCATTTGGGGAGGGGGTCCTCAAGTGATCGTGACAAGTTAGATCAGATGTCAACAAAACCTATCACTCTTCACTCTGATTCTATTCAGAAAAAAAGAAAGAAGATGAGTAGGAACAAACTAGACGAAAAATGGCCAAGAAGAGAGAAGAGATTCCAGAAGACTCAAATGAATGAAGACTGAAATGACTAATAGGCTTTCAACAGTTGGGCATTCATCTCAGTCATTGGATATATCCAATGACTAAGAATCCACAGAGAAAGCACAATCTTTCCCACAATGATTAAGCTAATGTCAAGGGTCCACGTAGCAAACACTTAAACTTCAGAACTATGAATTTGCCTTAGACCTAAAAACGTGTTTGTGAAACACACTTCTAACACCAATCTTCATATTTTTCGTTCCACACATCATTTAAAACCACCAAACATCTCTTATTCGACAGAATTTCCTTTAGTTTCACTTGAAGCATGTTGAGATATAATCGCAACTTTTCGAGAAAACTGCCTCAAAGATGATTTTAGTTATCATAAAAGTATCAAATTCATCTGAAACACAAGCACACGCCCTCAGATCGAACTCACCATTAATCTATCATCATTGTACACCAGTTGCGCAAGAGTTGTTTTTTCGACACCTCCCATGCCCACAATTGGAATCACTCCTAATGGACTATCATTTAATTCAACTCATATTTGTCTTTTTCTCTGCTATGTACTTCTGATACATCTACAATTGAAGTCAGTTGCGATCTTTTTCCTGTTTTATCAGTGCCCCCCTTTACATTCGTCACCAAATTGAGCGTAATAATTAGTTGAGCTAGATCTTCCAATCATTCATTAATCTCTTGTAGCTCAAAATTTATCCCTATTTCAGAAATAAAATCAGACAAATTATTAGAAAAAGTGGATAAAAACTTATCTACCTGGCTGATGTGATCCAGGACAAAAATGCAGATGAGGTAGAAATCTGCTCAGGAAGTTAGAAGAAATAACCAAGCAATCGCATGGTTGTAAAGTTTGTGATCACAATGGTGGCTTTTCAAAGGCAGAACGTAATGGTGACAAACCATGCGATTGCAAGGGTTTCTCCGAGGGATTTTGGCGAGTTTTAGTTTTCTTTTTCGTTTAGGACTCTTATTTTTATTAGTTTTAATTATTTCTGAATTAGATTAGGATTTCTTTAATGTTTTACTATTTAAGTACTTTTCATTGTAAACAATTTAGTTTTGATTTTTGAAAGATTAATTAAAGTGAGGATTCACTTTTTGTTCCA
The DNA here is from genome assembly GCA_030279155.1 of Forsythia viridissima. Lineage (NCBI taxonomy): Eukaryota > Viridiplantae > Streptophyta > Magnoliopsida > Lamiales > Oleaceae > Forsythia > Forsythia viridissima. Next base: position 21,322,132 of record CM059035.1, on the reverse strand, counting down.
TGTTCTTAATTGAACAAACTTTGAAAACTTGTCAAATATTTCGCAACTCTTTGTGGCGTTTATAACTTTGGTTCGTTGATTCAAGAAATCATCAAGTCATGTTTTTGCGGCTAGATTTTAGCTTTCTTGGGATTCAAATCAAATCTTTTGTGGGTTCCGAGATTCAATTATCCGCATATTCGCATAATTGGCTGATGCTTTCTTCATCAGTTTTCATTAATTTGCGCTGCGCAACTTGAGTGTTCAACTTATCCACCAAGTCATCAAGATCATAAGCCAAATCTTCTAGATCATTCAGCCACTCTTTCATAGCTCTATTTGTTGTTTGCTTGTTTTTAGCATCATTAAGCACTGCTTCAGTCATCAACAATATTCGGTGCCATTTTTTCAACTAGGCATCGATTCCTAAAGGACGAAGAAATTTCAGCAACTCACAAAAGGCCAGCCTTTGAAGCAAAAACGTGACAAATGCGCCAAGAAAGTGTTAACCATTTTATTTATAAATACATAAAACTGCATATTACATAAGAAATGAATAGTAAACAAAATGAGTAAAGAAACAACAAAATAAAGAATTGAAGAAGAAAGCAAACCGAAGACTATACAAGTACAGTTTCCTTAAAATAGATTCATTCCCTACCGTAGGTTATGAACATCTATTTTCCAGGATACAACGGTAGAACTGGTTGTACCAGCGAACCGACCTACTGCCAGAACAATATTACCAAAAGAGAAAAGAAAACTTGGAGGAAGACAAGATGAATTTTTGATGTGTTGAAATGAGGAACTTTGGACTTGTTTATATAGGCACTAGAGTGACCTTCCAATTTCAAATCCACCATTAACATGAGAGTTACAAGAGTTACACCACTAATTATCTATTAACAACACACGATGAAATAACTTGAGAATTTGGAAGGTCTCAAAAATGAAGAGCCTTAATTTTCCATTCACTTATTTTTCAACAATACTCCACATGAATGAAAAATTGAAAGAGACACGGAAGACTCGGTGATAAAGTTCAACGTCTGAATCCTACATAGGATAGGTAGGTGTTACACTTTGAACCTTCCCTTATGAAAGTATATTTACTTTACTAGTTGATCAGTAGATGCGATGTCCTTGAACTGTTCTACTTTTTGTGTAAACAATGATATACTTCACACAATTCTTCCTGACATAGTTCAGTTGTCATTGTTATGTTCATTTATGGCCGTGAATATATGCCTGGTTCTGCGAGAGGTTTTAAGAATTGCGCCTCACACAATTCTCTTAGAAGTGGCCCCACTTCTCTTTCACATAGGTGATTTCTTAATTAAGAGTAGCCCGTTCCACTCCGAGCGTAAGAATCATTAAAAGCCTATTGTCTATCATTTCCTCTACAGGTATCACTGTTTCATCATAGGTATAGACAGGAGAGAACCCCAACAGTGATCTAATTAAGTATTTACAATTAGGTTGTCCCTTTGAACCTAGATCTTGGGATCTCCAGTCAACTAGGTTGAGTTTCCATTGTATTAATTTATTCTTCCAAAGGTTTAAGTTCAATTCCTTTCGATGATTTTCCAACTAACTCTCTATTCAAACCATTAGTTAGTGGATCCGCAATAATATCCTTTGACTTCACATAGTCAATAGAGATAACTCAAGTTGAGAGTAGTTGTCTTATGGTATTATGTCTACGACGTATGTGTCTAGATTTACCATTATACATGTTACTCTGTGCCCAACCAATTGTAGATTGACTATCACAATGTATGCAAATTACTGGCACATGCCTTGACCATCTAGGAATATCCTCTAGGAAGTGACGTAACCACTCAGCCTCTTCACCACACTTGTCCAAAGCTATAAACTCAGATTCTATAGTAGACCTGGCTATAACCGTCTGTTTAGAAAATTTCCATGATATAACTGCACCTCCCAGTGTGAACACAAATCCACTTGTAGACTTTGAGTCTTTTATATCAGATATCCAGTTAGCGTCACTTCACTGTATCCTTCAATAACTATCGAATATCTGGTATAGTGCAGCCCATAATCACGAATATATCTCAAATACCTTAGTATTATTTTTATTCATTTCCAGTGGTCAGCTCCTAGATTACTCGTGTATCTACTCAGTTTGCTAACTGTGTAGGCTATGTCTGGTCTTGTACAACTCATCAAGTACATCAAACTTCTGATAATTCTAGAGTATTCTACTTGAGAGATACTCTTGCCTTTGTTCTTTGATAGATGCTGACAGGTATCTATCGGTGTTCTAGCCATGCCAGAATCATCATTGTTAAATTTGTCAAGAATTTTGTCCATAGAGTGTGATTGACTTAGGACAATTCCCTCTGATGTTCTTGACATTTTAATTCCAAGTATCACATCCGCTAAGCCCATATCCTTCATGTCAAATATTGAATTTAACATATCTTTAGTAGATTTAATCATCTTATTGTTGCTTCCAACAATAAGCATGTCATCAACGTAAAGACATAAAATGACATAGCCATTTTTAGTGTCTTTGATATAAATGCATTTGTCGCACTCGTTTATTTTAAATCCACATTCCATCATGACATGATCAAACTTTTCATGCCATTGTTTTGGAGCTTGTTTCAAGCCATATAATGACTTCACCAATTTACAGACTTTGTTCTCTTGCCCTGGAGCAGAAAAACCCTCAGGTTGTTCCATATAGATTTCTTTATCTAAATCTCCATTTAGAAATGCAGTTTTCACATCCATTTGATCTACTTCGAGATTTCACAACTCTACAATTGCAAGTATCATCCTAATAGATGTTATTCTCGTTACTGGAGAATATGTATCAAAGTAAACAAGGCCTTCTCGTTGTCTGTATCATTTTATAACAAGCCTGACCTTATACTTTTCAATTGTTTCATCCGCTTTCATTTTCTTTTTGAAAATCTATTTGTAGCCTAGTGGTTTGCATCCCAGAGGAAGATCCACTAGCTCTCATGTATGATTTTGCAGAATAGAATCTATCTCACTTTTAATTGACTCTTTCTATTGAGGACCTTCTGAAGAGTTCACAGCTTCTTTAAAGCTTTGAGGTTCACTTTCTAGCATATAAGTTATAAAATCTGGACCAAAAGATTTTTCAGTTCTAACAAGTGCTATGTTTTGGTTCAACCTCATCTTCATCTTCTAGTTGTTCTTCTTGGTCCGTTGCTTCATGTATCCGTTTAGAGGAGCTTGCTTCCTCTATGAATCTGTATAGAAATATATGTTCAAAAAATGAAGCATTTCTCGATTCCATTATCGTATTTTTGTGTATGTCTGAAATTTTAGATTCATACATAAGAAATCGATAAGCACTGCTGTTATGTGCATATCCAATAAAAATGCAATCAGCCGTTTTTGGACATATCTTCACCTTTTTTGGTATATGTACAGCTACTTTGGTTGGTAAGACACCTCCACACTCGCAAGTATTTATAGGAAGACTTCCTTCCTTTCCACAACTCGTATGGGATCTTCTCTTCTTTCTTTCGGGACACCTTATTTAAAAGATAATTAGCTGATAAAACAGCTTCTCTCCATATGTTCTGAGGTAACCCAGAACTTAATAGCATTGCATTCATCATTTCTTTTAAAGTACTGTTTTTCCGTTTAGCAACACTATTTTGTTGAGGTGAATAAGGTGTTGTGGTTTCATGTGTGATTCCACTTTGTGCACATAATTCAGCAAATGGTGATTCATATTCACCACCACGGTCACTTCTCAACACCTTAATTTTCTTGTTGAGTTGATTCTCAACTTCATTCTTATAAAGAACAAATTTCTCTATAGCTTTGTCTTTACTTTTAAGTGGATAGACATAACAATATTTTGTACTATCATCAACAAAAATAATGAAGTACTTGTTGCCACCCCTTGTTTGTATAGATTTTAAATCACAAACGTCAGTGTGAATTAGATCAAGTGGTTCTGTTTTCCTTTCAATAGTTTGGAATGATGACCTCGTCAACTTTGCCTCAACACACGTTTCACACTTGTGTTTATAATTAATATTGAATGCAGGTATGGAATTCAAGTTAATTAATCTACGCAAAGTATCATAATTAACATGTCATAGTCTACCATGCCACAAATTAGAAGACTCAAGCAAGTAAGCAGAATAATTATTCATTTTATTAATTTTTGGCTTAACAGTCATTACGTTGAGCTTAAAAAGCCCATCAGACACAACCTTTTCCAACAAACATTCCACTCTTAGATAAAATGACTTTATCTGACTCAAATATCATATGAAAACCATGCTTGTTCAGTAGCGACCCAGACACCAAGTTATTACGGATTTCGGACAAAAAAAGCACATTGTTAAGAGTCAGCTCTTTTCCAGAAGTTATCTTCAAAACTACTTTGCCTTAGCCTTTGATTTCAGATATAGCTGAATTTTCCATAAACAGCTTTTCTCCATTCTCAGTTGCTTCAAAAGAACTAAATATCTCTTTATTCACAAACATGACGAGTAGCACCAGTGTCAATCTACCATTCTCTTGGATTTGATCCCACCCGATTCACTTCAGAAATGACTGTAGCGAGGTTCATTTTAGACACATCATTGTGATGTCATCAACCACATTGGCTTTTTTCTTTTTGTTTCTCTTTGGCAACCTGCACTCCGAGGATATGTGACCTACTTTGTCATAATTGTAGCATTTTCCAAGAAATTTCTTCTTGGACACACCTCTTTTTGGTCCCATCTTTTGCCCTTTTCCAAACTTGTTTTTGTTCATCTTAGAACTTTGACCATGCTCCACTATGTTTGCTTTGGCTACTATGTTTGCTTTGGCTATAGCAGAATTGAACATCTTCCTTTCACAGCCCTTGTTGTCTTCTTTCATGCGAAGTCTAACAATTAATTCTTCGATGTTCATCTCATTTATCTTGTGTTTGAGATAATTTTTGAAATCTTTCCAGGCCGAAGGTAGCTTTTCAATAATAGCTACCACTTGGAAAGTTTCACTCAAACTCATTCTTTCGGCGTGAATCTCATACAAGATCACTTGTAATTCTTGTACTTGACTGATCACAGATTTTGAGTCCACCATTTTATAATCAAGGAAGCAGCCAACAATGAATTTCTTAGCCCCTGCATCCTCGGTTTTATATTTTTAGTCTAGAGACTCCCATAATTCTTTCGCCGTTTACATTGAACTATACACATTATATAGTGAATCTGCCAACCATTCATGACATAGTTACGGCACAAGAAATTATAATGCTTCCAAGCTTCAATGGTGCTGACAGTTTGAATATCTCCCTTACATTCATTGAGTTTCGGAGCATCCTCAGTCAAAAATCTCGCAAGATTTAAGGTAGTCAGATAAAACAGCATTTTTTGCCTTTTGAAATTCAACTCATTGAATTTCTCCAGTTTCTCTCCATGATTAACTGGAATATTCACAATTGCGATAGTTGTTTGAGTCACAGTTTATATCACATCAAAACTTGGCACTTGTGCCACAGTCTGGTTTTCAGTAGTCATAACTTCAGTAATCAGATCAATTGTCATTTTTTGAAACATAAAGTAAATCAGTTCCTCTTTTAAATAAAATTAAACAGTATAAATGATAATGTTTATGGAAAACTATTTTCCAGTTTAGTTACACTTGCAAACATTAATTAAAAATTGGAGCATAATATGTTTCTGGACAACATAATTATTAGGGAAACAGAAACTTAGGAAAAACTAATCCTAGAAAACAATTTTTAACCCATTCTTTTCATCTTGTTGATTTAAATAACACGCAACTAAAAGGCATCCAAGTGAGGAGGGAGGTCACAAGTGGACCACTTAAATCCCAAGTTCTACTTAGACAGTTTAGGTCCTTTTGACAAAGCCTTCCAGTTTTGCAAATACACAAATCAAGAAAACTCCAACCATAAGTAAAAAAAAAGCATCTAAAAGTACAAATTCTCCTAGTTCAAAAGATTGTTACAAACTAGTTTCATACATATGTATTTCTTTGTTATTCATTTATCATGTAATTTAAGTTTAGCACGAATTTGTTTTAAGATTGTAAACCATTTTATTTATAAAAACGTGAAACTGCATATTACATAAGAAATGAATAGTAAATAAAAAGAGTAAGGAAACTGCAGAATAAAGAATTGAAGAAGAAAGCAAACCGGGGCCTGTACAAGTACAGTTTCTTTAAAACAGATTTGTCCCTTACCGTAGATTATGAACGTCTGTTTCCCAAGATACAACAGTAGAACTGGTTATACTAGCGAACCGACCTACTGCCAGAACAATATCACCGAAAGAGAAAAGAAAACTTGGAGGAAGACAAAATGAATTTTTGATGTGTTGAAATGAAGAACTTCGGACTTGTTTATATAGGCACTAGAGTGATCTTCCAATTTCAAATCTACCATTAACATGAGAGTTACAAGAGTCAAACCACTAATTATCCATTAACAACACATGATGAAATAAGTTGAGAATTTGGAAGGTCTAAAAAATGAAGAGCCTTAATTGTCCATTCACTTATTTTCCAACAGAAAGACCTCTCCAATAGCCATTGTTAACTTTTTCTTTTTTGCAAGAGATGAGAGAGATGAATGCAAGAGAGATGAAAAGTTTTACTGTGTAGAAATGAAAGCTGACTCTCAAATAGTTTTTTTGAAATATCAAGGGTAGGTACATTAACGTGTGAAAGGTAAGAAATAAAAAATTGAGAAAGAAATTAAAAAGAGAGGAAACAAGAAAAGAAGACAAAAAAGTAAGAATTGAAAGACTGTCGTCCACTGAGATCAATTTATTTATCTTAATTTAATTCTATTGTGAGATAAAAGAAACACCAAGTTTTTATTTATCTTCTAGTTCTATTTATTTTTAACTCAATATTGATTGTGTGTGTTTATACCTCCATTAATGTTGTCTTATAAAACTATATAAATTTTGTAAAACAGCAAAATCTAAAATCTAAATGCTACCAGCTCAAAATGGAGAAAACGAAAAGAAATTAAAATACATATACACACACACAAGGGAATCATAGAAATATAAAAATAGACAAGACAAGAGACTACTTCAAAGAAATTGTGATGTTCTAACTAAAATGTTGAATTCTCGTCACACATGTAGTCCCTTTGTTAGGGTCAACGTTGTTCATCCAGTGTGATTTCAATATGACCTCAATTTTTTACTTATTTTCATTATTAACAAGCATTCCATTTTGTTATTAACACGGAAAGATTTTTACTTACTTTTTTATCTTAGAGATTTCGATATAAACAAATGGATGTAGATCCACGTTAAGCTCAACTGAAAAAAAACTCCACATAACCCAACGAAGATTTGCCTATTACTCTTAAAAGATACAAGAAATGCATACTCTTATTATTATAAAGAAATTATGAAAATAGACTATAAAGATTTGTTAACGAAAATCACAAATCGTTAATTCAATGCAAGAATACTAATTGAGAGTCTAATATAGACATTCTTTATTCAATAACAATCAAGAAAACAATTGTGTATTTAAAAAGGTTGGAAAAGTAATAGAATGAAAGAAAACTCTACAAATAAAGGATGAGAAAAATACCATACTGGTCTAATATAAAAGACATAAAATAAAATACCAAAAATAGCCTTGGTCTAAGATAAAAGACATAAATAAAATAGCAACTAAATAAATAAAGACCAAAAGTAGCCTTGGTCTAATATGAAAGACAAATAAAATAGCAAATTCCGCATGCCTAAAAGCCCAACAAATAACAAAGTGTATGAACGCGTACAAATATCAATGGTAAGTTCATTAACGTGTGGTAGGTAAGAAATAAAAATTGAAATCAGAAAGAAATTATAAAAAGAGACAAAGCAAGTAAAGAAGATAAATAAGTAAGAATTGAAAGAATATGTCGGCCACTGAGACTAATTGCAATTTATCATTAAGATCAAGGTTAGACCATCTCTAACCTATTTCATCAAAATTTAAGATCAAAGCATTACACTTAATATCACAATTCAATATAAATGTTAATAAAAATAATAATCAAATTAAAATTATGAATAAACTTAAATGATTTTAAATAATAAAAGAATATTAAAATGATATAATAAGATTTAAAATTTGTTGTAATATAAAATGAATGACAAAATGGGAAACATAACTATTATACCAAATGGAGAGTGGTGCAACACTGTTTATTACACCAATTTGGTGTTGGGTTGGAGATGCCCTTAGAACTTAATTTCATTCTAATGTTGTGTGTGTGATATGGAATCTGTAAATTCAAATATGTTGGATAGTAATCTTCGGACCGTAATTTTTTCCCTACCTTTGTATATAAATGTGCATAACATCTCTACCTTTTGGATTAACTTGTATAAATTGTCCATATTTTTCATTTCTTAATATGCAAAGCACTATTCCTCCTCCTTGATCACTACAACAGACTAGAAAATCAAATAATAGCACTATTCTTCCTTCTTATGCCACATTGTTTGGCTTATCATAAAATCTGCTTCTATGATGAATTTCAATTGTGAAATAGTCTGTATTGTCGCCTGTAGACACAGATTTGTCCAATGAAAAACTCAATCAGCTTTTGTCAACTTTAATTTCCTTCATTTTTATCAAAACCATTGAAGAAATCTCCTCTGCCGCAAACTGTTGAATCATCCATGGCTGATCCATTCTACATATTGTTTTTGAGCAAGAGAGAGAAAATTTGATTTCAACAATATTGTTTGATTCAAAAAAAATCTCCTTCTCTTAACAAAACAGAGATTGAAGTTCTTCATCATCTCTGAATAGATCTTGTTCTATTTTTCTTTTTCTTCAAAGTAAAGAGTATCAAACAAAGAAGAATCTGAATCTAGATTTTGCTCTATAGTGCGTAATTTTCTTTTTTCATTCTACACAATAGAAAACAAAAAGAAACTCAAACCCCATTTTCATCCCCTCTCTCTCTCTCTCTCTCTCTCTCTCTCTCTCTCTCTCTCTCTCTCTCTATATATATCTATACTATAATATAAGTGTCTATGGCATGTTTACTATTCACCCTTCAACCAACGCGACGTCGTTTTATGTTGTATTAGTCTTAATTTTGTCCAAATCTCACCATTTTGTCCTAATCTTTTGACACTTTTTGTATATTAAATTAATATCTTTGGCCGCATTTTTTGACTTCTTCATCTTTTCTTTTCTTTTATTTGTTTTAATATACATATATTAGTGTCTTTTAGCCGCAATTATTGACTTCTTATATATTATAGTCAATATATATTCATTTTTTCCTTAATAAGTCATTAAATTTGGTGCTTTTTTATCCCCAGTTACTATGGAGAACAAATGACGAAATACAATCGATTCTTAAAGGTTTTGCTAAATTTCATTTTCTCTAAACTGCAGTTTTTTTTGTCCAACATAAATATTTGCTGCACTTTATACATTAAGTAGTTTTACATAATTCCAGTTGGAGACGATGTCCCTATGGGTTACCTAACCATTGGATTTGGTTTCACATAATTTCATGTTGTATAACTCAAGGTATGGATATTTTTGTAAACTGCGACAGTATGAATCCGAGAAACTGACTTAGATGTTTTGGTGATCATTTTAGTATGCCGAAACATGCCGTCGGACTATAAAATTTTTATATGTGGTAGCTACATGGGTATTCTACGTTCCTTGAAAATTTCATATTGTTCGGTGATCGTTTTCTATGTCAAATAAATTTTTTTAACTCCATGACCGGGTGAATTGTTTCTGTAAATTGTCTTTCTGTTCACCAACTCAAAAATATGTTGCACCTTATATATTAAGTATTTTTACATAATTCCAGTTGGAGACAATAGCTCTATGGGTTACCTAACCATTGGCTTTGGTTTCACATGATTTCATGTTATATAACTCAAGTTATGGACAATTTTTTAAATTACGATAGCATGAATCCGAGAAACTGCCTGTGATGTTTCGGTGAGCATTTTAGTGTGTCAAAACATACCGTCGGATTATCAAATTTTTATGTGTTAGCTACATGGGTATTCTATGTTCCTTGAAAACTTTATATTGTTCGGCAATCGTTTTCTATGTCAAATAAATATTTTTTGCTCCATGACTGGGTGAATTGTTTCTCGAAGCTGCACTTTCTGTTGACCAACTCAAAAATATGCTGCACCTTATATATTAAGTATTTTTACATAATTCCAGTTGGAGACGATAGCTCTATGGGTTACCTAACCATTGGCTTTGATTTCACATAATTTCATGGTATATAACTCAAGTTATGGACAATTTTGTAAACTGGGACCGTATAAATCCGAGAAACTGCCTAGGGTGTTTCGGTGAGCATTTTAGTAAGCCGAAACATGCCGTCGGACTATCAAATTTTGATATGTGGTAGCTAAATGAGTATTCTATGTTCCCTGAAAATTTCATATTTTTCGGTTATCGGTTTCTATGTCAAACAAATTTTTGTTACTCCATGACCGGGTGAAGAAATTTTTGTAACAGTGCCCTTATTTTGAAATTTTTATTCACCTGGTCATGGAGTAACAAAAAATTTTTTGACATAGAAAACGATCACCGAACAATACGAAATTTTCAAGGGACATAGAATACTCAGGTAGCTACCACATACCAAAAATTAGTAGTCCGACGGCATGTTTAGGCATACTAAAATACTTACCGCGAAACCTCCTAGGCTGTTTTTCGAATTTATGCCGTCGGCGTGCCGGATTCGCTATTATAAACCAATCAAAAAACTTTAAGTAGTGTAAATATCTTCTTAAAATTTTTTGGACCTTGGTTTTGTGGTAGTTTTAGTGGATTCCTATGTTTTGGTTACACGTTAATGATGTGAACTTGAAAGGTTTTGCTAAACTTCATGTTTTTCTAAGATACAGTTTCTGTTGTCCAACTCAAACATTTACTTCATCTTATATATTAAATATTTTTACATAATTCCAGTTGGAGACGATAGCCCTATGGGTTACCTAACCATTGGCATTGGTTTTACATAATTTCATGTTATATAACTCAATTTATAGACAATTTTGTAAACTGTGACAGTATGAATCCGAGAAACTGACTTAGATGTTTTGGTGATCATTTTAGTGTGCCGAAACATGCTGTCGGACTATAAATTTTTTATATGTGGTAGCTACATGGGTATTCTACGTTCCTTGAAAATTTCATATTGTTCGGTGATCGTTTTCTATGTCAAATAAATTTTTTTTACTCCATGACCGGGTGAATTGTTTCTGTAAATTGTCTTTCTGTTCACCAACTCAAAAATATGTTGCACCTTATATATTAATTACTTTTACATAATTCCAGTTGGAGACGATAGCTCTATGGGTTACGTAACCATTGGCTTTGGTTTCACATGATTTCATGTTATATAACTCAAGTTATGGACAATTTTTTAAATTGCGATTGCATGAATCCGAGAAACTGCCTGTGATGTTTCGGTGAGCATTTTAGTGTGTCGAAACATGCCGTCGGATTATCAAATTTTTATATGTGTTAGCTACATGGGTATTCTACGTTCTGTGAAAATTTTATATTGTTCGGTAATCGTTTTCTATGTCAAATAAATATTTTTTGTTCCATGACTGGGTGAATTGTTTCTCGAAACTGAACTTTCTGTTGACCAACTAAAAAATATGCTGCACCTTATATATTAAGTATTTTTACATAATTCTAGTGGGAGACGATAGCTCTATGGGTTACCTAACCACTGGCTTTGAATTCACATAATTTCATGGTATATAACTCAAGTTATGGACAATTTTGTAAACTACGACCATATAAATCCGAGAAACTGCCTAGGGTGTTTCGGTGAGCATTTTAGTAAGCCGAAACATGCCGTCGGACTATCAAATTTTGATATGTGGTAGCTAAATGAGTATTCTATGTTCCCTGAAAATTTCATATTTTTCGATTATCGTTTTCTATGTCAAACAAATTTTTGTTACTCCATGACCGGGTGAAGAAATTTTTGTAACAGTGCCCTTATTTTGAAATTTTTATTCACCTGGTCATGGAGTAACAAAAAATTTTTTGACATAGAAAACGATCACCGAACAATACGAAATTTTCAAGGGACATAGAATACTCAGGTAGCTACCACATACCAAAAATTAGTAGTCCGACGGTATGTTTAGGCATACTAAAATACTTACCGCGAAACCTCCTAGGCTGTTTTTCAGATTTATGCCGTCGGCGTGCCAGATTCGCTATTATAAACCAATCAAAAAACTTTAAGTAGTGTAAATATCTTCTTAAAATTTTTTGGACCTTGGTTTTGTGGTAGTTTTAGTGGATTCCTATGTTTTGGTTACACGTTAATGATGTGAACTTGAAAGGTTTTGCTAAACTTCATGTTTTTCTAAGATACAGTTTCTGTTGTCCAACTCAAACATTTACTGCATCTTATATATTAAATATTTTTACATAATTCCAGTTGGAAACGATAGTCCTATGGGTTACCTAACCATTGGCATTGGTTTTACATAATTTCATGTTATATAACTCAATTTATAGACAATTTTGTAAACTGTGACAGCATAAATCTGAAAAACTAACTAGGATGTTTCGGTTAGCATTTTAGTAAGCCGAAATAAGCCGTCGGACTGTCAAATTTTGATATATGGTAGCAACATGAGTATTCTATGTTCCCTGAAAATTTCATATTTTTCGGTGATCGTTTTCTATGTGAAATGAATTTTTGTTAATCCATAACTAAATGAAATTTTGAAATTTTTTTTTCCCACGTACGTGCAATGGAAAAGTGACTGTTTAAGATTTTTTTTTTTTTTTTTTTTTTTTTTTTTTTTTTTTGTAGGTGGACTTTTTCATGACAAATATAAAAACAAAAAAAAAAAAAATTAATTCCCCACTTTGCCGAGTAGGCAAAGTGAGGGAAATTTTTTTTTTAATTTATCCCACTTTGTCGAGTTACTCGGCAAAGTGGGAAAATTAAAAACATTTTAATTTTCCCACTTTGCCGAGTAACTCGACAAAGTGGGAAACATTAAATTTTTTTTTTTTTGTAATTTGCACTTTTAGTCCACATTCTTTTCATTTTATAACAAATTTACCCATAACCTTTTTTTTTTCTATGGCCATCCCCGACTTTTAAATTTCGTTACAAATTTTATTTTGTCCACCTCTTTAAATAATAAAAAAAAACAAATAACAACAAAATAAAATAAAAATGTATATGAAGTCCTACAACTTTTAAAAAGTAGCCCAATTTTATTTTGACATTTTAAAACTTTTTTTTTTTAAAATTTCTCGAGTTATTCGACATTTTTTTATTTTTTACATTTTGTAGAGTTCCTCGAATTTAAAATATATATATATATATATATATATATATATATCATGACTATAATATAAGTGTCTATGGTATGTTTACTATTCACCCTTCAACCAACGCGACGTCGTTTTGATGTAGTTTTAGTCTTCATTTTGTCCAAATCTCATTATTAGTACTATAAGTTTGTTTAACTTGTTAACAAGGCTGCCTTTGTTGACTTTTCTTCATTTTATGGGAGCTGTCATTTTTCCAAAGCTTTTTACCTTTTTATTTATTATTTGTTTAAATCATTTGATTTGTTTTCTGTAGACATGCGCAACTTTTGTTGACTTTGTATCTTGCTTTGTTTTAGTAGTTTACTTCCTTCGTTGTCGAGACTGGAAAATATTTCTTTAGTTTAGTTATCGAGTGATTCGAACATATTTATTGTCCGGTATTTTATCATGTGATTATTGTTCAATCACTTGACTTAGGAGATTTTTTTATTATTAGATGTGGTTTCTGTTGTTCTTCATTTCATAAACATATTCCATTTTGTATTTATATTAATTGTTAAATTTTATATTTTGGTTATTGTTTTTTGTATGTATATATTTTTTTTACTCTAGTATTTATGATTAGATTGTCTATTAAATTATATATGATGTATAATTATTTTATGTTATATGAAATTATGATTATTGGTTATAAAAATTATTACTTTTTTCCTGTTGGACATTTTCATGATTTAATATAAAAATAAAATAAACATTTTTTTTCCCGACTTTGCTCATGCAAAATTATTATTGTTATTTTTTTTTATAGACAATTTGATGACAAAATATAAAAATAAATAAAAAAATAAATTAATTGTTTTAAATTTTTCCCACTTTGTCATTGTAATTTTGTATTTATATTAATTGTTAAATTTTATGTTTTTGTTATCGTTTTTTGCATGTAGGTAATTTGATAATTTAGTATTTTCAATTTTGAATATTTTTATTTTATTGATAATTTAGGCGTCTATATATTTTTTTGACTCTAGCATTTATCATAAGATTTTATATTAAATTATATGTGATATAAAATTACTTTGTATTGTATGATATTGTGATTATTGATTGTAAAAATTATATTATTATTTTATAGGTGGACATTTTCATGACAGAATATAAAAAAATTATTTTAAATAATTTTTTTCTCCATTTTGCTAATGCAAAATTATTATTATTAATTATTTTTTTTTGGACAATTTCATGACAAAATATAAAATTCAAAAATAAAAAAAATCTTTTTTTTTTTTAATTTTCTCCACTTTGCCGAGTAACTCGGCAAGGTAGGAAAAATAAAAACATTTTCTTTATCCTACTTTATCGAGTAACTCGGAATAGTTGGAGACCTTGGAAATAATTCTTTTTTTAACATTTTTTATTTTTGTGGACTTTTAGGAATTTATTTATTTTTTTTTTTTTTGCAGTTTTAGTCCACATCCTTTTCCTTTTATAACAAATTTCTTATTATTAATTTTTTTCCCTCATCTCTGACGTTTAAACTTTTATTTATATTTAATTTGGCTAGGTTTTTTAATTAAAAACAAAAAAACTAATAATAAGAAAATAAAATAAAAATGTACATTAAGTCTTGCAACTTTTAAAAAGTAGTCTAATTTTTTTTTCATAAATTTTCCTTTTTTTAAATTATTATTATTTTTTTTTTCATTTTTTTCACTTTGTCGAGTCAATCGGCAAAGTGGAAATATTAAAAAATTTGTAGTTATTCTAGATTGGCGATTGTTAAATTTTATGTTTTGGTTATTGTTTTTTGCATGTAAGTAATTTGATAATTTAGTATTTTCAACTTTGAATTTTTTTGTTTCATTAATAATTTAGGCGTTTATATATTTTAAATAAAAAAAGTAAAAAAGAAAATCAAAAATATACATTATTAAAGTGACACGAGTACCTCGACAAAGCCCAAATCTTCTTTACCGAGTTACTCGATTTAAAATGTCACACAAAATGAATCTATTCAATAGCTAAAGCAACTCGATAAACTGAAAATCGAGTTGCTTGAGTTAATCCATAAATGAAAGAAATTTGACATTTTCATTATATTGTGTTTCTTTATTATTTAAATTATTTAATACATTTACATAATTCTTCATTGTTATTTTGTGGTATTATTTTACAGGCACTTCGTGAGGCTGAAATTTAGATATGCTGAATAACTTCATAAATAAAGTATATATAAAATTTTATTTAACCTATCATTTATTAGAATATAGTCAAAAAGAATATATATAATATAAATTTAATGTATATCATAATTCATTAATACAATATATTAATAATTTTTTAATTTTAGGAAGTACTATAAGATATTATAAAAAAATAACTATAATAAATTTATAGTATAATAAAAAGTTTTTTGTATCAATATATTATTAATTAATTACTGCATTACTATAATAATTTACTAATTATAATCAATTTATTATAACAATTTTATATGAAATAAATGTTTTATAAATTTTTTTCAAATGTACTGCATATTTATTTACAAGTTTTTTCAGAAATATGAATTCAAATTTTGCTATAAAGAATATTACAATAAGTCTAATAAATAAAAAAAAAATTATAGCACATTTTTGATACACCATGTTTTTACTTTTCAGAACATGAAATATAACATATTATCTCAATTTAAAATAATATAAAATTATTTTATATGATAGCTTTTAAGATTCACGAGTTAGTTAAAAAATAACATGACAAAATTAAAAAAGAAAAAAATATTAAGTATATTACATAATATAAATAAAAAAAAGTAAAGCAACAAATACAAAAGATGTATTGTTGCAATTACTCGAGTAACTCGACAAACCTAAAAGCACGTTTGTCGAGTTACTCGATGCAAAATTGTGATACAAAATAAATCTTTCTTATAACTAAAGTAACTTGGCAAAATGAAAATCAAGTTCCTTGACTTACTGGACAAACCAATGAAACTTAAATTTTTCATTATTTGCTTTTCTTTTTTAATTTATATAATGTAATATATAAATTAAATTAATTCTGTATTAATATATTATTAATTAATTACTACATTATTATAATAATTTAGTAATTATACTAAATTTTTTATAATAAATTTATATTAAATAATTTTTTCACTAATTTATTATAAAATGTATTATGTATATATTTATAAGTCTTTTTGTGAATATGAATATAAATTTTGTTAAAAAGAACATTAGAATAAGTGTAATAAATAAAAATCAATCTTATAACACATTCTTACTACAATATTTTTTATTTTTCAAAAAATCAAATATAATATAATATCTTAATTTAAAATAATATATAATTATTTTATATAATAGCTATTTTATTATAATATATTATATAAAGTTATAGCATATGATTGCCTAATTTATAACAAAATTTATATTCATTTTTATCAAAATTAATTATTATTCACTTAATTTCTTATTATAATTATTACTATAATATTAATTGCTAAAATAGAAGAATATATAATACATAGCATTACTTCATTATAATGTATATTTTATTTTACTATATTCTAATACTTGATCAATGAAATAAAATTATGTCTATTTATTTGACTTATTGTAATATTATTTATAACAAAATTTGTATTCGTATTTATTAAAAAACTTATAAATAAATATGCAGTACATTTTTTAATAATTTATAAAACATTTATTTATAAATTTTGTTATAAAAAATATTAGAATAAGTCTAATAAATAAAAAATAATAATATCACACATTTTTACTACAATGTGTTTTTATTTTTGAAAACACTAAATATAATATATTATTTCACTTTAAAATAATATATAATTATCTCATATAATCGCTATTTTATTATAATATATTATATGAAGTTATAGAATATCAAATATTATTCATGCAATGTACTGATTCATTGTATTCCAATCTTCAAGTTACTCGAGTAACTCGATAAACCTTACAGCAAGTTTGTCGAGTTACTCGATTAAAAATAGGACACGAAATAAATGTGTTAAATACCTTCAGCAACTCGACAAACTCAAAATCGATTTACCCGAGTTACTTGACAAACAAAAGTAAGTAAAAATGTTTATTAATTTATTTTGTTTTTTATTAATTTGTTTTGTTTTGTTTTTTATTAAAATAAACTAAGAGAATATATATTTTTTTTATTTTTATTTCTTTACCCATTAGTATAACATATTATAACTAAAAAACTGTTATAACAAATTTATAGGAAAACATAAGAAATCTGTTGTAAAATATTATTAATTCATTATTACATTATTATAATAATGTAGTATTTAACATAAATTTAGTATAAGAATTTCATATTAACTAGATTTTATTCTGAATTATGAAAATACATTTTAGTAAAATTTGTTATAATAACGAATTTAATTATGATCAATTTATGTAAGAACTTCACAAATCCAATTTTCAGGTTTACGATTTCGTTAAAAAATAACGTGAAAAAACAAAAAAAATAAAGAAATTTAAGTAGACTAAATATCTTAAATAAAAAAAGTAAAAAACAAAATCAAAAGTGTGTACTATTAAAGTGACTCGAGTAACTCGACAAAGCTCAAATCTTGTTTGCCGAGTTACTCAATTTAAAATATCACATCAAATGAATCTATTCAATAGCTAAAGCAACTCGATAAACTGAAAATCGAGTTGTTTGAGTTAATCGATAAATGAAAGAAATTTAACATTTTCATTATATTGTGTTTCTTTATTATTTAAATTATTTAATACATTTAAATAATTCTTCATTGTTATTTTGTGGTATTATTTCTCAAGCACTTCGTGAGGCTCAAATTTGAATATGCTAAGTAACTTCATAAATAAAGTATATAAAAAATGTTATTTAACCTATCATTTATTAGAATATATTCAAAAATAATATATATAATATAAATATAATATATATCATAATTCATTAATACAATATATTAATAATTTTTTTATTTTAGCAAATGCTATAAGAAATTATAAAAAAATAACTATAATAAATTTATAGTATAATAAAAACATTTTTGTATCAATATATTATTAGTTAATTACTGCATTATTATAATAATTTAGTAATTATAATCAATTTATTATAACAATTTTATATGAAAGAAATCATCTATAAATTATTTTCAAATGTACTGCATATTTATTTATAAATTTTTTCATAAATATGAATACAAATTTTGCTATAAAGAATATTACAATAAGTGTAATAAATAAAAATAACTATTATAACACATTTTTCGTACACTATGTTTTTATTTTTGAAAATATCAAATATAACATATTATCTGAATTTAAAATAATATAAAATTATGTTATATGATAGCTTTTAAGATCCACGAGTTAGTTAAAAAATAACATGACAAAATTAACAAATACAAAAATATTAAGTGTATTACATAATGTAAATAAATAAAAATAAACTAACAAATACAATAGATGGATTGTTGAAATTACTCGAGTAACTCGACAAACCTAAAAGCACGTTTGTCGAGTTACTCGATGCAAAAATGTAATACAAAATAAATATTTTTTATAGCTAAAGTAACTTGACAGAATGAAAATCAAGTTCCTTGAATTACTGGATAAACCAATCAAACTTAAAATTTTCATTATTTTCTTTTCTTTTTAAATTTATATAATGTAACACACAATAAAATGAATTCTGTATTCATATATTATTAATTAATTACTACATTATTATAATAATTTAGTAATTATAATCAATTTTTTATAATAAATTTATATTAAATAATTTTTTTAATAATTTATTATAAAATGTATTATGTGTGTATTTATAAGTCTTTTTCTAAATATGAATATAAATTTTGTTATACAGAATATTAGAATAAGTGTAATAAATAAAAATCAGTATTATAACACATTGTTACTACAATATGTTTTTGTTTTTTAAAAAATGAAATATAATATAATATCTTCATTTAAAATAATATATAATTATTTTATATAATAGCTATTTTATTATAATACATTATATGAAGTTATAGCATATGATTGCCTAATTTATAACAAAATTTATATTCATTTTTATCAAAATTAATTCTTATTTAGTTAATTTTCTATTCTAATTATTATTATAATATTAATTGCTAAAATAAAACAATATATAATACACAGCATTACTTGATTACAATATATATTTTATTTTACTATATTCTAATAATTCATCAATGAAATAAAACTATGTGTATTTATTTGACTTATTCTAATATTGTTTATAACAAAATTTATATTCATATTTATGAAAAAACTTATAAATAAATATGCAATCCATTTATTAATAATTTATAAAATATTTATTTATAAATTTTGTTATAAAAAATATTAGAATAAGTCTAATAAATTAAAAAAAATAGCATAACACATTTTTACTACAATGTGTTTTTTTTTTGGAACAAAGTAAATATAATATATTATTTCACTTTAAAATAATATATAATTATTTTATATTGTCAATATTTTATTATAATATATTATATGAAGTTATAGGATATCAAATATTATTCATGCAACGTACTGATTCATTGTATTGCATTCTTCAACTTACTAGAGTAACTCGATAAACCTAAGAGGACGTTTGTCGAGTTACTCGATTAAAAATGAGACACAAAATGACTCTATTAAATACCTTAATCAACTCGACAAACTCAAAATCGAGTTACCCGAGTTACTTGATGAACAAAATTAAGTAAAAATGTTTATTAATTTGTTTTGAATGAAGTAAGAAAATATATTTTCTTTTTATTTTTATTTTTTTACCCATTAGTATAACATATTATAACTAAAAAACTGTTATAACAAATTTATAGGAACAAAAAATAAATCTGTAGTAAAATATTATTAATAAATTATTATATTATTATAATAGTGTAGTGTTCAACATAAATTTAGTATAAGAATTTCATATTAACTAGATTTCATTCTGATTTATCAAAATAAATTTTAGTAAAATTTGTTATAATAATGATTTTAATTATGATCAATTTATATAAGAACTTCACAAATCCGATTTTGAGGTTCGCGACTTCGTTAAAAAATAACATGAAAAAACAAAAAAATGAAGAAATTTAAGTGGACTATATATTTTAAATAAAAAAAGTAAAAAAGAAAATCAAAAATATGCATAATTAAAGTGACTCGAGTACCTCGACAAAGCCCAAATCTTCTTTACCGAGTTACTCGATTTAAAATATCACACAAAATGAATCTATTCAATAGCTAAAGCAACTCGATAAACTGAAAATCGAGTTGCTTGAGTTAATCCATAAATGAAAGAAATTTGACATTTTCATTATATTGTGTTTCTTTATTATTTAAATTATTTAATACATTTAAATAATTCTTCATTGTTATTTTGTGGTATTATTTTTCAAGCACTTCGTGAGGCTGAAATTTAGATATGCTGAATAACTTCATAAATAAAGTATATATAAAATTTTATTTAACCTATTATTTATTAGAATATAGTCAAAAAGAATATATATAATATAAATTTAATGTATATCATAATTCATTAATACAATATATTAATAATTTTTTAATTTTAGGAAGTACTATAAGATATTATAAAAAAATAACTATAATAAATTTATAGTATAATAAAAAGTTTTTTGTATCAATATATTATTAATTAATTACTGCATTATTATAATAATTTACTAATTATAATCAATTTATTATAACAATTTTATATGAAAGAAATGTTTTATAAATTTTTTTCAAATGTACTGCATATTTATTTACAAGTTTTTTCAGAAATATGAATTCAAATTTTGCTATAAAGAATATTACAATAAGTCTAATAAATAAATAAAATATTATAGCACATTTTTGATACACCATGTTTTTACTTTTCAGAAAATGAAATATAACATATTATCTCAATTTAAAATAATATAAAATTATTTTATATGATAGCTTTTAAGATTCACGAGTTGGTTAAAAAATAACATGACAAAATTAAAAAAGAAAAAAATATTAAGTATATTACATAATATAAATAAAAAAAAGTAAAGCAACAAATACAAAAGATGTATTGTTGCAATTACTCGAGTAACTCGACAAACCTAAAAGCACGTTTGTCGAGTTACTCGATGCAAAATTGTGATACAAAATAAATCTTTCTTATAGCTAAAGTAACTTGGCAAAATGAAAATCAAGTTCCTTGACTTACTGGACAAACCAATGAAACTTAAATTTTTGATTATTTGCTTTTCTTTTTTAATTTATATAATGTAATACACAATAAAATTAATTCTGTATTAATATATTATTAATTAATTACTACATTATTATAATAATTTAGTAATTATACTAAATTTTTTATAATAAATTTATATTAAATAATTTTTTCACTAATTTATTATAAAATGTATTATGTATATATTTATAAGTCTTTTTGTGAATATGAATATAAATTTTGTTAAAAAGAACATTAGAATAAGTGTAATAAATAAAAATCAATCTTATAACACATTCTTACTACAATATTTTTTATTTTTCAAAAAATCAAATATAATATAATATCTTAATTTAAAATAATATATAATTATTTTATATAATAGCTATTTTATTATAATATATTATATAAAGTTATAGCATATGATTGCCTAATTTATAACAAAATTTATATTCATTTTTATCAAAATTAATTATTATTCACTTAATTTCTTATTATAATTATTACTATAATATTAATTGCTAAAATAGAAGAATATATAATACATAGCATTACTTCATTATAATGTATATTTTATTTTACTATATTCTAATACTTGATCAATGAAATAAAATTATGTCTATTTATTTGACTTATTGTAATATTATTTATAACAAAATTTGTATTCGTATTTATTAAAAAACTTATAAATAAATATGCAGTACATTTTTTAATAATTTATAAAACATTTATTTATAAATTTTGTTATAAAAAATATTAGAATAAGTCTAATAAATAAAAAATAATAATATCACACATTTTTACTACAATGTGTTTTTATTTTTGAAAACACTAAATATAATATATTATTTCACTTTAAAATAATATATAATTATCTCATATAATCGCTATTTTATTATAATATATTATATGAAGTTATAGAATATCAAATATTATTCATGCAATGTACTGATTCATTGTATTCCAATCTTCAAGTTACTCGAGTAACTCGATAAACCTTACAGCAAGTTTGTCGAGTTACTCGATTAAAAATAGGACACGAAATAAATGTGTTAAATACCTTCAGCAACTCGACAAACTCAAAATCGATTTACCCGAGTTACTTGACAAACAAAAGTAAGTAAAAATGTTTATTAATTTATTTTGTTTTTTATTAATTTGTTTTGTTTTGTTTTTTATTAAAATAAACTAAGAGAATATATATTTTTTTTATTTTTATTTCTTTACCCATTAGTATAACATATTATAACTAAAAAACTGTTATAACAAATTTATAGGAAAACATAAGAAATCTGTTGTAAAATATTATTAATTCATTATTACATTATTATAATAATGTAGTATTTAACATAAATTTAGTATAAGAATTTCATATTAACTAGATTTTATTCTGAATTATGAAAATACATTTTAGTAAAATTTGTTATAATAACGAATTTAATTATGATCAATTTATGTAAGAACTTCACAAATCCAATTTTCAGGTTTACGATTTCGTTAAAAAATAACGTGAAAAAACAAAAAAAATAAAGAAATTTAAGTAGACTAAATATCTTAAATAAAAAAAGTAAAAAACAAAATCAAAAGTGTGTACTATTAAAGTGACTCGAGTAACTCGACAAAGCTCAAATCTTGTTTGCCGAGTTACTCAATTTAAAATATCACATCAAATGAATCTATTCAATAGCTAAAGCAACTCGATAAACTGAAAATCGAGTTGTTTGAGTTAATCGATAAATGAAAGAAATTTAACATTTTCATTATATTGTGTTTCTTTATTATTTAAATTATTTAATACATTTAAATAATTCTTCATTGTTATTTTGTGGTATTATTTCTCAAGCACTTCGTGAGGCTCAAATTTGAATATGCTAAGTAACTTCATAAATAAAGTATATAAAAAATGTTATTTAACCTATCATTTATTAGAATATATTCAAAAATAATATATATAATATAAATATAATATATATCATAATTCATTAATACAATATATTAATAATTTTTTTATTTTAGCAAATGCTATAAGAAATTATAAAAAAATAACTATAATAAATTTATAGTATAATAAAAACATTTTTGTATCAATATATTATTAGTTAATTACTGCATTATTATAATAATTTAGTAATTATAATCAATTTATTATAACAATTTTATATGAAAGAAATCATCTATAAATTATTTTCAAATGTACTGCATATTTATTTATAAATTTTTTCATAAATATGAATACAAATTTTGCTATAAAGAATATTACAATAAGTGTAATAAATAAAAATAACTATTATAACACATTTTTCGTACACTATGTTTTTATTTTTGAAAATATCAAATATAACATATTATCTGAATTTAAAATAATATAAAATTATGTTATATGATAGCTTTTAAGATCCACGAGTTAGTTAAAAAATAACATGACAAAATTAACAAATACAAAAATATTAAGTGTATTACATAATGTAAATAAATAAAAATAAACTAACAAATACAATAGATGGATTGTTGAAATTACTCGAGTAACTCGACAAACCTAAAAGCACGTTTGTCGAGTTACTCGATGCAAAAATGTAATACAAAATAAATATTTTTTATAGCTAAAGTAACTTGACAGAATGAAAATCAAGTTCCTTGAATTACTGGATAAACCAATCAAACTTAAAATTTTCATTATTTTCTTTTCTTTTTAAATTTATATAATGTAACACACAATAAAATGAATTCTGTATTCATATATTATTAATTAATTACTACATTATTATAATAATTTAGTAATTATAATCAATTTTTTATAATAAATTTATATTAAATAATTTTTTTAATAATTTATTATAAAATGTATTATGTGTGTATTTATAAGTCTTTTTCTAAATATGAATATAAATTTTGTTATACAGAATATTAGAATAAGTGTAATAAATAAAAATCAGTATTATAACACATTGTTACTACAATATGTTTTTGTTTTTTAAAAAATGAAATATAATATAATATCTTCATTTAAAATAATATATAATTATTTTATATAATAGCTATTTTATTATAATACATTATATGAAGTTATAGCATATGATTGCCTAATTTATAACAAAATTTATATTCATTTTTATCAAAATTAATTCTTATTTAGTTAATTTTCTATTCTAATTATTATTATAATATTAATTGCTAAAATAAAACAATATATAATACACAGCATTACTTGATTACAAAATATATTTTATTTTACTATATTCTAATAATTCATCAATGAAATAAAACTATGTGTATTTATTTGACTTATTCTAATATTGTTTATAACAAAATTTATATTCATATTTATGAAAAAACTTATAAATAAATATGCAATCCATTTATTAATAATTTATAAAATATTTATTTATAAATTTTGTTATAAAAAATATTAGAATAAGTCTAATAAATTAAAAAAAATAGCATAACACATTTTTACTACAATGTGTTTTTTTTTTTGAACAAAGTAAATATAATATATTATTTCACTTTAAAATAATATATAATTATTCTATATTGTCAATATTTTATTATAATATATTATATGAAGTTATAGGATATCAAATATTATTCATGCAACGTACTGATTCATTGTATTGCATTCTTCAACTTACTCGAGTAACTCGATAAACCTAAGAGGACGTTTGTCGAGTTACTCGATTAAAAATGAGACACAAAATGACTCTATTAAATACCTTAATCAACTCGACAAACTCAAAATCGAGTTACCCGAGTTACTTGATGAACAAAATTAAGTAAAAATGTTTATTAATTTGTTTTGAATGAAGTAAGAAAATATATTTTCTTTTTATTTTTATTTTTTTACCCATTAGTATAACATATTATAACTAAAAAACTGTTATAACAAATTTATAGGAACAAAAAATAAATCTGTAGTAAAATATTATTAATAAATTATTATATTATTATAATAGTGTAGTGTTCAACATAAATTTAGTATAAGAATTTCATATTAACTAGATTTCATTCTGATTTATCAAAATAAATTTTAGTAAAATTTGTTATAATAATGATTTTAATTATGATCAATTTATATAAGAACTTCACAAATCCGATTTTGAGGTTCGCGACTTCATTAAAAAATAACATGAAAAAACAAAAAAATGAAGAAATTTAAGTGGACTATATATTTTAAATAAAAAAAGTAAAAAAGAAAATCAAAAATATGCATAATTAAAGTGACTCGAGTACCTCGACAAAGCCCAAATCTTCTTTACCGAGTTACTCGATTTAAAATATCACACAAAATGAATCTATTCAATAGCTAAAGCAACTCGATAAACTGAAAATCGAGTTGCTTGAGTTAATCCATAAATGAAAGAAATTTGACATTTTCATTATATTGTGTTTCTTTATTATTTAAATTATTTAATACATTTAAATAATTCTTCATTGTTATTTTGTGGTATTATTTTTCAAGCACTTCGTGAGGCTGAAATTTAGATATGCTGAGTAACTTCATAAATAAAGTATATATAAAATTTTATTTAACCTATTATTTATTAGAATATAGTCAAAAAGAATATATATAATATAAATTTAATGTATATCATAATTCATTAATACAATATATTAATAATTTTTTAATTTTAGGAAGTACTATAAGATATTATAAAAAAATAACTATAATAAATTTATAGTATAATAAAAAGTTTTTTGTATCAATATATTATTAATTAATTACTGCATTATTATAATAATTTACTAATTATAATCAATTTATTATAACAATTTTATATGAAAGAAATGTTTTATAAATTTTTTTCAAATGTACTGCATATTTATTTACAAGTTTTTTCAGAAATATGAATTCAAATTTTGCTATAAAGAATATTACAATAAGTTAATAAATAAAAAAAATATTATAGCACATTTTTGATACACTATGTTTTTACTTTTCAGAAAATGAAATATAACATATTATCTCAATTTAAAATAATATAAAATTATTTTATATGATAGCTTTTAAGATTCACGAGTTGGTTAAAAAATAACATGACAAAATTAAAAAAGAAAAAAATATTAAGTATATTACATAATATAAATAAAAAAAAGTAAAGCAACAAATACAAAAGATGTATTGTTGCAATTACTCGAGTAACTCGACAAACCTAAAAGCACGTTTGTCGAGTTACTCGATGCAAAAATGTGATACAAAATAAATCTTTCTTATAGCTAAAGTAACTTGGCAAAATGAAAATCAAGTTCCTTGACTTACTGGACAAACCAATGAAACTTAAATTTTTGATTATTTGCTTTTCTTTTTTAATTTATATAATGTAATACACAATAAAATTAATTCTGTATTAATATATTATTAATTAATTACTACATTATTATAATAATTTAGTAATTATACTAAATTTTTTATAATAAATTTATATTAAATAATTTTTTCACTAATTTATTATAAAATGTATTATGTATATATTTATAAGTCTTTTTGTGAATATGAATATAAATTTTGTTAAAAAGAACATTAGAATAAGTGTAATAAATAAAAATCAATCTTATAACACATTCTTACTACAATATGTTTTTATTTTTGAAAAAATCAAATATAATATAATATCTTAATTTAAAATAATATATAATTATTTTATATAATAGCTATTTTATTATAATATATTATATAAAGTTATAGCATATGATTGCCTAATTTATAACAAAATTTATATTCATTTTTATCAAAATAAATTATTATTCACTTAATTTCGTATTATAATTATTACTATAATATTAATAGCTAAAATAGAAGAATATATAATACATAGCATTACTTCATTATAATGTATATTTTATTTTACTATATTCTAATATTTGATCAATGAAATAAAATTATGTCTATTTATTTGACTTATTGTAATATTGTTTATAACAAAATTTGTATTCGTATTTTTATGGGGTTTTAGCAATTTATTTATTTATTTAATTGTTTGTAAGTTTTACTTTTACTTTATATCATTTTCATTTCATAACAACTTTAAGCATGACCTTTTATTTTTTTTGCCCATCCCCGACCTTTATATTTTGTTACAGATTTTAGTTTGATTTTGTTGAATAACTCTAACAAAAATAAAAAAAATTAATATTCCATCAAAATTTATCAACTAACTCGATTTTATTTTTACTGGATTTTCATGAAAACATAAACAAAAATTAGAACATCAACAAATGAGAAATTATATATATGTATTTTTTTTATAAATGTCAGGCATTTAATTTTGTAGTCATTATATCATTTCTAATGTAATGATCAGCTTTCATTATTGTTAATAATAATTGTCAAATTTAGTATGAATTTCTGCTGTTCGTGTAAGTTGTTTTCTCGATGAACTCGACAAAATGAAATGTCGTTTCTCGATTTCCTCGAGTAATTAGCTGTCAATATTTCTACATAAATTTTTGTCTTTGTTGCATTTTGCAATTATTATATTGTATAATCTTGTTTCTCACAGTAGCCGCAATGTTTGACTTCAAAATTTGTGTATAATATCTGGTCTTCATTTTCTATTGGATGCATATTTTTGTATTTTAGTAAATCTTTCCAACTTACGAGATAATTAAGAAAAATTATTAAACTTAATTTATTCAAAATGTTACCATATTATTAACACGTGTACGCATTTAGAAATTATAACTTAGTTTTCAGTTTTTTTCATTTCTTTGTCCTTATCTTTGTACTTATTATTAATAACATATATAATTTTATGTACATCAAACCATGCACTTATTATAAATATACGATATTATTTTGGCAGTATTATTTTATATATTTCCTTTGTTTTATTTGTATCAGACATATATAGACAGTTTTTGCTTCTTTTCTATTTTCTTTGTTCTTAGCCTTGTTCTCTTATTTCTACTCTCATCAAACCTTAGAATTTTGTTGATTTGCTCTTTTTCTTACTCGAAATCATTGTAGTTTCTTACTTATATTTGAAATCATAATTCTCATCTCCTTTCTTCACCTATTGAGTTTGAGTATAGATTGTAGAAGATCTTATATTCATTTTTTTGATTTGATCAGTTCTTCACCAGTGGGTTTATACCAAGTTCCTAACTTCAATTTATAGGTATGTAATTATTCATTGATAGAAATTTGAAATTAATTATTTTTTGTGTTTTTTGGTTTATTTTTTCATTATATCTTTATTAATAAGTATTTTTTTTTTATATCATGTATTTACATGTTATAGTTGAATATTACAATTTTAAGCAATACAATTTTTTTCCTTGTTGGTTATTACATGTATGTACTAATCTTATTCATATTTGTCTTAATAATGTTTATAGTATATATTTTTTTTTTCTACATTGAATGAGACTAATTTTTATATTTATTATATGATAAAATATATTAGATGACAGGTGAAAAAATTGTTGACTCAAATAAAGAACAACAAAAGAAGAAAAGAAGACAGATGTATGCTGAGCATACACAATATAAATCTAACAAGAAGATTCAAAAAACAAGGATTCAGTTACTTGAAGATGTTGAGTTGAACGATGTCAATTCAATAGGTAGTTTGCAATTATCTGGTGAGCTAAAGTTTTTTTTGTTTTTATGTTTTTCCCGTTATGCACAATTTTTTCCCATTTATTTATTTATGTTGTTTTCATTTGTCATATTTTTTATAGCTCAAGAATTGAATGAAGATGGACATGAAATTTCTTTCATTGACTCTAACAATTTAGAAGATGGTGGTATAGAAAGCAATATTTATTATGAAGAACATGAAAATCAAAATCATGAATTCCAATTAACTCCCTGTATTTCAAATATTACTATGAGACATGTACCCACAGAAACTTATGTATTACGTACTCCAACAAATTGTATTCACTGTTTTGCAAAAAAATTTGAAAAAGAAAGTAAAGGTTTTTGTTGTGCTGATGGAAAAATTAAATTGCATATCAATTGTTCTCCCTCTATTTTATATGATTTATATACTTCAAGTACAGATGAAGTATTGGATTTTAAAAATAATGTGCGAAATTATAATAACCATTTTGCTTTTACCTCTTTTGGAGTGAAGTTTGATAAAGATTTATCTAAATCTACTAACTACAAAGGTATTTACACTTTTAGAGTTCAAGGACAAGTATACCATTATATAAATCCAATTCTAAACATTGATAGTAATCCATCATATTTACAGTTATATTTTTATGATACAGACAACGAAATACAAAATAGATTAAATACATGTATCAATTTCTCATCATCTTTACTACATATATTAGTAAATATATTAGAGATTAATCCATATTCTAGATTTTTTCGTTCCTTAGGTGATATTGAAAATCTTCAAACTTGCAAAATACAAATTAGATGTGATGCTGGTCTTGATCAAAGAGTATATAATGCACCTTCTACATCTGAAGTGGCTGCAGTTTGGGTTGATGAGGACCCATCTGCAGACATAAGATATCGTGATATATCAATTTATTGTCACTCTAATAATTCACATAGAATACATTATTATTATGGATGTTATGATCCCCTACAGTACCCATTATTATTTCCCTTCGGTGAGACTGGTTGGCATGAAGGTATTGAAAAGGCAAAAAATAATACAGTTGATATTTATAGTACAAATGAGAATTCCGTTTCTACTGAAAACATGAGTTGTGCAGCTGATATAATAGAGAAAGAAAAAAAAGGTAAAGATTACTAATGTGTTTCTTCATTTAAACTCATTCAATTTAGAATTTCTTTTCATTAAATTTGTTTGCATCTTTCTATTCTGCAGTTCACAAGAAGAATAAGAAAGGTTTACAAGTATCTTGCCGTGAATACTATTGCTTCAAATTACAGGTACGTGATACACAAAACAATGTTTTACTTCATGCTGGTAGACTTCTACAACAATATGTAGTAGATATGTATGTTAAACTTGAAACAAGTCGATTAGATTATTTTCGTCAAAATCAAAGCGAAATTCGTGCTGAATTATATCAAGGAGTTGTAGATAGTGTAGAAAATGGTCAAAATAGAGGTGCACAAATTGGTCGTCGGATTATTTTACCTTCTTCTTTTGTTGGAGGTCCTAGAGATATGAAAAAAAGATATATGGATGCAATGGCATTAGTACAAAAATTTGGTAAACCTGATTTATTTTTAACATTGACATGTAACCCAAATTGGGTAGAAATAAAACAAGAGTTAAGGCATAATGATATAGGACAGAATAGACCAGATTTGACTGCTAGAATATTCAAAGCTAAATTAGAAGAACTTAAAGTTGATCTATTTAAGCACCAAATCTTTGGGCCTGTTGCTGCATATATTTATGTTGTAGAATTCCAAAAACGAGGACTTCCACATGCTCATTTCTTGCTCATCTTACAAAGCAATGCGAAAATTAATAATATTGATAGAGTTGATTCTATTGTATCATGTGAAATTCCAGACAAAGTAAAATATCCTCACCTTCATTCTATTGTTGTTAAACATATGATGCATGGTCCATGTGGTCATTTGAATCCCCATAATGTTTGTATGGATAGAAATGGTCATTGTAAGAATAAATATCCAAAGGAATATATTTCAAATACTTCTATTGGCCATAATTCTTATCCAACTTATAGACGATTGAATGATAAACGATCATTTATGATTCGAGGACATTTATTAGACAATAGATGGGTTGTACCTTACAATCCATATTTGTGTGCAAAGTTTGATTGCCATATTAATGTGGAAATATGTTCAACAGTTAAAGCTGTTAAATACCTCTATAAATATGTGTATAAAGGCTATGATCGTGTAAGTATTTCAATTAGTAATACTAATAATGAAAATCCTATTGATGAAATTGAGATATATCAAAATGGTCGTTGGATTTCTCCACCTGAAGCAATGTGGAGAATATATGGATTTGTTTTGTATGAAATGTCTCCCTCAGTTATCTCATTACAATTACATCTTGAAAATAACCACTTGATAACATATAGAGATTATGAAAATTTAGAAACAGTAATCAATAATGAATCTAGACAACGCACAATGTTAACTGAATTTTTTCATATGAATGTTTCAAATGAACTTGCAAAAACATTATTATATAAAGATTTTCCAAAATTTTTTGTATGGGATGGCCAAGGGAAAATATGGTGTCGAAGGAAGAAAGGAAATGTTATTGGTAGAATAGTTACATCTACTATAACTGAAGGAGAAAGATATTATTTACGTATTTTATTAAATCATATTAAAGGAGCAACTTCATTTCAAAATTTAAAATTAGTTAATGGTGTTTATTTGTCTTCTTTTCGTGAAACGGCTATGGCACTTGGTTTATTACAAGACAATAATTATTGTCAGTTTTGTTTAGATGAAGCTATTAATTATCAAATGCCTTCTTCTCTTCGTAGATTATTTGCTACCATACTCATTCTATGTTCTCCTAATAATCCAGATGTATTATGGAAAAAATTTCGCCTATTTTTATGTGAAGATTATTTATCTAATAGTATGTCCATTGCAAATGCAGAAATAAAAGCACTACATGAAATCAATTCTATATTAGAAGCAAATAATAAAAATATAAATGATTATCATCTTGTACCTTTTCAAATATATATGGAACAAGAAGACATATTAGCTAAGATTATTAATGAAGAATTAAACAATGTTATTCATGCTGACAATACTATGTATGCAAATAACTTGAATGAATATCAAAAAATTTCCTATGACAAAATTCTTTCAGATGTATATAGTAATACAAGTCGTTTGTATTTTATAGATGGACCTGGTGGAACTGGTAAAACTTATTTATATAAAGCTTTGCTCTCTACAATTAGATCTAAAAATCTTATAGGTTTAGCAACTGCTTCCTCAGGTGTTGCAGCTGCTTTATTACCTGGTGGACGAACAGCACATTCACGGTTTAAGATACCACTTGAAATAAATCACAATATGACATGTTCTGTTAGTAAGCAATCTGCTTTAGCAAGTTTCTTTAGATTGACAAATTTGATTATTTGGGATGAAGCACCAATGGTTCACCGTTATGCAATAGAGGCTGTAGATAGAATGCTAAGAGATGTTAATGATTCTATATTACCATTTGGAGGGAAGGTTGTTGTTTTAGGAGGTGATTTTCGACAAGTATTACCAGTAGTTCAAAAGGGAAATAAAGAAGTTATCATTGGATCAAGTTTAGTGTATTCATACTTATGGCCAAATTTCATACAATTACAATTGGTGCAAAATATGAGAGCTCAATTAGACCCATACTTTTCTAAATTACTGCTCGATATAGGCAATGGAATTCAACCTAGGCATACCTGTAATATGATTACATTACCAGATGAAATAGCTATACCCTTTAATAACAAGATAGTTTCTCTAAAAGAATTGATCGAAAGTGTTTATCCAAACTTACAAAATTATACCAATGAATTAGATAAGATGATTAATCGAGTTATTTTAACTCCTACAAATAATGCTGTTGATGAAATAAATAATATTGTACTTAATCAAATTGCTGGTGAAAATGTTATATATTATAGCTTTGATGAAACATTAGAAAAAAATGAACAAAGTATTCATGAAGATTTTCTTAATACACTAACTCCAAATGGTATACCACCTCATGAACTTGTATTGAAACAAAATTGTCCTGTTATGTTATTAAGAAATATTAATCCATCTGAAGGATTATGTAATGGCACTAGATTAATTTGTCGTGCATTTGAGCGTAATGTTATTCATGCTGAAATATCTGTTGGAGAGTGGCGTGGGAAGAAAGTTTTTTAAACCTAGAATTCCATTTATTCCACTTGAAAGTGATAAGAGTACATTTCCTTTTAAAAGAACGCAATTTCCAATTCGTGCTTGTTTTGCAATGACAATAAATAAAGCTCAAGGTCAAACACTAGATTATGTGGGACTATATCTTCCTGAACCTGTATTTTCTCATGGTCAACTTTATGTTGCATTATCTAGAGCAAAAACAAGTAAATCTATAAAAGCATTAATTATACCAAATGATAAATTTAAAAATCATTTTTGTTGTACGAAGAATGTAGTTTATACAGAAATATTAGCAATTGTGCATTCATAGTGTTTTAATTATTATTATGCATATTTTTTTTTTTAATTAGGGGATTTTTACTTTTTAAACAATAGTTTAAATTGTATTCTTGAAGTGTATTCTATGTGTTCTTTGAAGAACACTTGTATAAATCTGTGACATGAATGATATTGCAGTGAATATTGATGAAGTATATTCTATGTGTTCTTTGAATATTACTTCTAAAAAGCTTTCACATGAATTGTATTCCAGTCAATAAAGAGCCAGTGTATTCTTACATTACAATTGGTGAAGGATATTGTATAAAACTTTGAAGAAAATATATACAGAGCATTTAAATTATTTATACTGTAGTGAATGAATGGCCAGTCTGTTCAGATGTATAATGCTATAGTTATGTATGGTTTGTAACAGCATCGATTTATAATCCAAAATAATAAAACTCATCATTTGATTTAGATAGTTTTTGAATTTTATTTTACTATTATCTGTTTTTTTTTTTGTCTTCAAATATTATACTACAAATAGTGTAGATTTATCAATGATTATTTTTTTTTAATTTTACATTATGAATAATTTAATAAAAATTTAATAATATATTTATGCTAAATTTAGACCAACTTTTGACCGTTTATTTTTAACAAAGTAAAACATCTTTTATTATTGTATTTTTATTTTGCTAATATTTAATATGTTTATATTCGTATTATAGATATACTAAATATTATATAACACGTTCATTCAAATAATGAATTTATGAAATATGATTAGTATAAATTTTTTTTTTTCATTGCTATTAATACAATTTGTAATGATGCTTATATATTAAACTCTAAAAAGCTATATTAGTCTCTATTAAATTTATTTGTATAATAGATATAGTTATAAAGTGTATTTGATAACCAACATAATTATATGAAAAAAAATTCATATAAAATACATTATGTTTATCGAATTTGAATTTTTAAAGTTTAAAACTAAATTTATCTTATTCATGATTTTATGAAACGTAATCGATTTTCTAAGAACGTAGTATTGATTTAGGTAAATGAATAAATGGAATACAAAATTTAACAAACAAATATTTAAAGTACAAATATTTAAATATTTAATGTTATCAATTTATATTTCTTTTGCCATTGAACGCGTTTTTATACATATGTTATAAAGTCATTAGCTATTAACAATATAAATTTTTTTTTATATTCTATATGACTTTTTTTCCTCTATATTTAAATGAACACAAATCAATAGTTGTAACTAAAAAATATCTAAGTATAATTTATTGCTTACTTTCATTGAATTCAGACAAATTAATACAATAGACTATAGATTACTACTTAGTCTACTCTTATATATAATCATACCTAATACAAGTAATAATTCAGATCATAAATGTACAAATATCTTTTTATTGTACACATGTCAACATCATCTTTAATCTATTCATTTTCACCATACACGTATGAAAATTGTATATACATTAACGTATATTAATATCTTCAAGTTGTGCTTCACCTCGTTATTCCCAATTCGAGTTTCATATCCTCATCTCCAATTCTTGCTTTGCTTTCCACGCATCATTTAATGCTAGACGGCTGGTCTGTATCTCCTTGAAGACACGCAATACGTAA
Organism: Forsythia viridissima; assembly: GCA_030279155.1. Lineage (NCBI taxonomy): Eukaryota > Viridiplantae > Streptophyta > Magnoliopsida > Lamiales > Oleaceae > Forsythia > Forsythia viridissima. The sequence continues at coordinate 21,286,878 of CM059035.1, read as the reverse complement.
TAAATGCTGGACCCTATCTTATCTTCTATTAATTGAAAGAAGGACTGCCTCTTCTTTCATGTTTGTAACAATTTGATCCCAATTCGCTCTTCTATTTTAAATATGATTCCTATTTTTCTATTTATAGTCACAAATGGTCCTAACATCACTATTTCTCACGCATCTAAGAATTCTTGACTAATTTTAACTTTAACTTAACTTCATTAAAATAATAGAAACATTTACAGTATAAACATTGTGATTGAACACTTTAATTTTTTTGCATTCTACATAAATCCTAAATAATTTTTTTTTTCACTTATCGAAAAGATTTTTGTGTATTCTGGTTTATCTATAAATTACTAATTTAAAGCTTACTTTATTATACATTTCCTTACCTATTGTTTTATTATAGTTTCATCCATTCATCTCATAATCTCTAACAGTGTAATCTTTCAGCTTAGAAAATAATAACTTCGAATCTACTCAAGTCTCATATATGTTTGAACTCTAATGAATAATATTTTTCTTCTGTTGTAGTAGTTACTTATTTTCATTGTATATTACTAAGTAAAGCAAATTTCATATTCACAATTTAACCATCAATTATTTATTTTTTTATTTATTCTTAATTTTATAGGTTATATTTTCTTGCTCGATACACAAAAATACTTAAATGTATAATAACTAATTATACTTATTAAAATCTTAATAAACTTTTTTAACTCAATAATAAATTTTTGCTATTACATAATTTTAAATAATATACATTATAATAATAAAATTTTCTTTATTTCAATTTGATCAATTTGCCTTTACTATAATTTAACATAATAGTAGAAATACTGACATAAAATTTTTGAGTGCTTATATTAATATTTTGGAATCTTCAAATCTATTATAAGTATAATCAGCACTTTATTTAAACTAATTGGGGCTGAGTAGGATGAAGTGAGGACAACTATGAATGAGTTTTTATGGCATCATTATTGGGGCCCACATCATTTATTAATTACGGCGTCATAAGGCAAGCATCAATCAGGACAGAAGATTTAGACCCCTATTGAGTAAACATATCCTTACTATTGGCATAATACATACTATATACCTCTATATATATACATTAGTTGTGATTACAAACCAAACACAACAAACATTCTATATTAGCATTTATCAACAAGTCTTTAATTCTCAATATTTGTATCCTCGTACTCCTCTTTCAGATTTGAAGTACAACTTCATACTATATTTCATTATATATTCTTACAATTCATTATTAGTATAAATATTATTTCACTTTGATAACTTATTTATAGTCTTTAATTTATATTTGACATTTTCTACAGGATCAAACAATGGATAAACAGTACAAATTAATACCAAATATTGCTCCCAACGATACAAACTGGACGGCAAAAATCATTGTTGTGGAAAAATCGTTTCCACGAGTAGCTCAATGAAGCCCAACAAAATATCAAAATATGGTATTTATGGATCCTGAGGTATATTACTTTAATCTATTATTTATGTGCCTTGATTTATTTCATTTTAGCCACATAAAATTTTTAAAAAATTTTTTTCGCCTTTAATATGTTATAGCTTTAAATTGTCTTATTTGATATTCAAAAATAATATCTAGCCAAAATTATATATATGTTTATACAAAATATCTAATTTAAATGTATGGTATTATACAGAAAAATAGAGTCCATGCAACTATTTATGATGCGAACATCTCGGCATATGAAGACAAGCTATTACTTGGCAAAACATATCTTGTCTCAAATGCAAATGTTAAATTTACAAAGCCTGAGTATCAAGCTTCGATGGGCAACATACAATGGACAATATCTGGTCGAACAAGAGTCGAAGAAGTGAATGAAGACCACAGTGTTTTAATATCTTCTACATATAATTTTGTTCCTTTCGACAAATTGGAACTTTATATGGACTCAAATTCTGATATAAGTACTTGTTCCTATTTCACAAGAAAACGAACATGTTTCTTTTTATACATTCCATTGTATTCATAACAAATTTCATTTGTCCTAATTTCTTATTTTTATCCTTTAGGTATTATTGGAGTTGCAATTGATGTCAAACCTAAAAGGCTGGTGCAAACTAGGTTTGAAACACAAACATCTATTCAAGATGTAGTTCTCATCGACACAAGGTTTATATATATATAGCTATATTATTTTCATCTATAAATATATATTCCAATAATTATAATATTATTCAAGAAATTCATATACCACTTTCTCATATATTTTCTGTGTTTCTATACTAGCTTCAACACTGTGTTGCTAACAATGTGGGATAATTTTGTGGAGAAGGAGTGTCGTTTCATTGCTGACAACTTGAGCACAAAACAAATCATCATTGGAAACCATTTAAAAGTGACATCTTTCAGTGGTAATATATTGTCAATAATTTTATAAATCATCAATCGAATATTACAAAATTTGTAGGCAATCTTAGATCTTCCAATAAATATATCTATATCTATATTTCATGCACAGGCCTTTCAATTTCAACCAAGGCCAACAGCATTTTCTCCTTCAATGCCCACTTAGAACAAGTGATTGAGCTTACTTCTTGGTAAAAATATATTTTTTTATTATATTTTTTTGAAATATATATATATACATGTGTATACATTGCTAATATTTTTAAACATTGTGCAAGGGTTGAAACAAATTCGGACAAGTTAGATGAGATGATCTTGACAAAGATATATCCATCCTCGGCAACAAAGAATCTTTCCAGTCCAGACATAAAGAATATCACAAAGATTGAACATATTCCAAATTTGTTATCTGGAGTAAGCCTAATCTTATTTAAAATATTATATAGAAAATTTTTTTTCATTATTGCATAATATTTATACAATTTATCTTCAACAATAGCTAACAGGATATGCATATTTCTGGGTTCACGCACGTGCATACGTGAGAGTTTTTAAACAATCCTTTTGGTACATGTCATGCAATACTTGCAAGAAAATATCAAGTGCTGATTTGAATGAAACATACGAATGCGTTTTCTGCAAATTTTCTCATGCAGTTGCAGTACCAAGGTATAATATTGTTTACAAATCATTTATCGTTTATAATTATTTACACATGCAACATTTTTAAAATTTTTTATATTTTAGGGCACGTGTATATCTGGAACTTGAAGACTCCACAGGCTCATTATCTGGAACTATGATTGGAGATACAGCAGAAAAATTCTTACAATACACAGCCCAACAACTAATGGACAGTGGATCACAAGTCTTGGAAAAAATTAGAATCACATTGGAGGAAGCACAATTTTTTTATGTTAAAGGAATGAAGAAAAATGTCCTCGACAATGAATACAAGTATGACATTATCTTCCTTAATGAATCAGTTCCTTCGATGTCGATCAGTTCTACAAGTACAAGATCAAGGAGTAACAAAGGGAAAGATGTAGCATATACCGCTAACACACCAATGCCTCTTCAAGGGCAAACATTTCCAAGTGCAGTGAAACAACTTAATTTCCCTTCTTCACCTGGGCCTAAATCCAAGAAGAGAAAAATTGAAGAACATCCAATCTCATCTGAGACTGAAGTCATCCCAGAGAAATTGCCTACGCCAAGAGCAGAGAGAAATACACGACTTTCGAAAGAGAAAGACAACATTTAAAAACAAATAATATCATTGTATGCATTGTCAACTTTTTCCAATACTTTCAATGAATATTAGGTTTTTTTATGTAATATTTCTAAAGTTTTGTCCTTTCTAGATACAAGCTTTTTCTAATGTACTATATTGATGTAAATTATATTTAACAAATCTATATATTTTGTATTTTTATGTATTTTTATTTTGACTATTAACTTTTTATTATTAGATATGTATACTTATTAATAATAATAAACAAAATACAAAAAAAATAAAAATAAAACAATTTAAGTGGAATACATATTTTAAATACAAAAAGTAGACAAAAAAATTACAAATATGCATTGTTGAAGTTACTCAAGTAACTCAACAAACCAAAAATCATGTTTATCGAGTTACTCAATTAAAATTGACACGTAAAATCAATCTATTCAATAATTGAAGCAACTCAATAAACTGAAAATCGAGTTTATTAAGTTACTCCATGAACGAATGAAATTTAACATTCTCATTATCTTGTGGCACTTTATTATTTAAATTATTTACTAACTTTAGGTAATTCTTCATTCTTATTTGTGGTATTATTTTTGAAGAACCTCGTGAGGCACAAATTAGGATATGTTGAGTAACTTTATAAATAAAATATATAAAAAATGTTATTTAACCTATCATTTATTACAATATAGTCAAAAAGAATATATATAATATAAATTTAATACATATCATAGTACATTAATACAATATATTAATAATTTTTCTATTTTAGTAAGTACTATAAGATATTATACAAAAATCACTATAATAAATTTATAGTATAATAAAAACATTTTTTGTATCAATATATTATTAATTAATTACTACATTATTATAATAATTTAGTAATTATAATCAATTTATTATAACAATTTTATATGAAAAAAATGTTTTATAAATTATTTTAAAATGTACTGCATATTTATTTATAAGTTTTTTCATAAATATGAATACAAATTTTGCTATAAAGAATATTACAATAAGTCTAATAAATAACAATAAATATTATAGTACATTTTTACTTCACTGTGTTTTTATTTTTCAAAAAATCAAATATAACATATTATCTCAATTTGAAATAATATAAAATTATTTTATATTGTAGCTTTTGAGATTCACGAGTTCGTTAAAAAATAACATGACAAAATTAAAAATTAAAATAATATTAAGTGTATTACGTAATATAAATAAAAAAAAGTAAAGTAACAAATACAAAAGATCTATTGTTGAAATTGCTCGAGTAACTCGACAAACGTAAAAGCACGTTTGTCGAGTTACTCGATGCAAAAATGTAATACAAAATAAATATTTTTTATACCTAAAGTAACTTGGCAAAATGAAAATCAAGTTCCTTGACTTACTGGACAAACCAATGAAACTTAAAATTTCCGTTATTTTCTTTTCTTTTTTAATTTATATAATGTAACACACACTAAAAGTAATTCTGTATTAATATATTATTAATTAATTACTACATTATTATAATAATTTAGTAATTAGAATCAACTTTTTATAGTAAATTTATATTAAATAATTTTTTAAATAATTTATTATAAAATGTATTATGTATGTATTTATAAGTCTTTTTCTAAATATGAATTTAAATTTTGTTATACAGAATATTAGAATAAGTGTAATAAATAAAAATCAGTATTATAACACATTGTTACTACAATATATTTTTATTTTTTAAAAAATCAAATATAATATAATATCTTCATTTAAAATAATATATAATTATTTTATATAATAGCTATTTTATTATAATACATTATATGAAGTTATAGCATATGATTGCCTAATTTATAATAAAATTTATATTCATTTTTATCAAAATTAATTCTTATTTAGTTAATTTTCTATTCTGATTATTATTATAATATTAATTGCTAAAATAAAACAATATATAATACACAGCATTACTTGATTACAATATATATTTTATTTTACTATATTCTAATAATTCATCAATGAAATAAAACTATGTATATTTATTTGACTTATTCTAATATTCTTTATAACAAAATTTCTATTCATATTTATGAAAAAACTTATAAATAAATATGCAATCCATTTATTAATAATTTATAAAATATTTATTTATAAATTTTGTTATAAAAAATATTAGAATAAGTCTAATAAATTAAAAAAAATAGTATAAAACATTTTTACTACAATGTGTTTTTTTTTTGGAACAAAGTAAATATAATATATTATTTCACTTTAAAATAATATATAATTATTTTATGTTGTCAATATTTTATTATAATATATTATATGAAGTTATAGGATATCAAATATTATTCATCCAACGTACTGATTCATTGTATTGCATTCTTCAAGTTACTCGAGTAACTCGATAAACCTAAGAGCAAGTTTGTCGAGTTACTCGATTAAAAATTGGACATAAAATGACTCTATTAAATACCTTAATCAACTCGACAAACTCAAAATCGAGTTACCCAAGTTACTTGACGAACAAAAGTAAGTAAAAATGTTTATTAATTTGTTTTGTTTTGTTTGTTATTAAAATGAAGTAAGAAAATATATTTTCTTTTTATTTTTATTTCTTTACCCATTAGTATAACATATTATAACTAAAAAACTGTTATAACAAATTTATAGGAAAAATAAATAAATCTGTAGTAAAATATTATTAATAAATTATTATATTATTATAATAGTGTAGTGTTCAACATAAATTTAGTATAAGAATTTCATATTAACTAGATTTCATTCTGAATTATCAAAATAAATTTTAGTAAAATTTGTTGTAATAATGATTTTAATTATGATCAATTTATATAAGAACTTCACAAATCCGATTTTGACGTTCGCGACTTCGTTAAAAAATAACATGAAAAAACAAAAAAATGAAGAAATTTAATTGGACTATATATTTTAAATAAAAAAAGTAAAAAAGAAAATCAAAAATATACATTATTAAAGTGACACGAGTACCTCGACAAAGCCCAAATTTTCTTCACCGAGTTACTCGATTTAAAATATCACACAAAATGAATCTATTCAATAGCTAAAGCAACTCGATAAACTGAAAATCGAGTTGCTTGAGTTAATCCATAAATGAAAGAAATTTGACATTTTCATTATATTGTGTTTCTTTATTATTTAAATTATTTAATACATTTAAATAATTCTTCATTGTTATTTTGTGGTATTATTTTTCAAGCACTTCGTGAGGCTGAAATTTAGATATGCTAAGTAATAAATTTTAGTAAAATTTGTTATAATAATGATTTTAATTATGATCAATTTATATAAGAACTTCACAAATCTGATTTTGAGGTTCGCGACTTCGTTAAAAAATAACATGAAAAAACAAAAAAAATGAAGAAATTTAAGTGGACTATATATTTTAAATAAAAAAAGTAAAAAAGAAAATCAAAAATATGCATAATTAAAGTGACTCGAGTACCTCGACAAAGCCCAAATCTTCTTTACCGAGTTACTCGATTTAAAATATCACACAAAATAAATCTATTCAATAGCTAAAGCAACTCGATAAACTGAAAATCGAGTTGCTTGAGTTAATCCATAAATGAAAGAAATTTGACATTTTCATTATATTGTGTTTCTTTATTATTTAAATTATTTAATACATTTAAATAATTCTTCATTGTTATTTTGTGGTATTATTTTACAAGCACTTCGTGAGGCTGAAATTTAGATATGCTGAGTAACTTCATAAATAAAGTATATATAAAATTTTATTTAACCTATTATTTATTAGAATATAGTCAAAAAGAATATATATAATATAAATTTAATGTATATCATAATTCATTAATACAATATATTAATAATTTTTTAATTTTAGCAAGTACTATAAGATATTATAAAAAAATAACTATAATAAATTTATAGTATAATAAAAAGTTTTTTGTATCAATATATTATTAATTAATTACTGCAATACTATAATAATTTACTAATTATAATCAATTTATTATAACAATTTTATATGAAATAAATGTTTTATAAATTTTTTTCAAATGTACTGCATATTTATTTACAAGTTTTTTCAAAAATATGAATTCAAATTTTGCTATAAAGAATATTACAATAAGTCTAATAAATAAAAAAAAAAATTATAGCACATTTTTGATACACCATGTTTTTACTTTTCAGAACATGAAATATAACATATTATCTCAATTTAAAATAATATAAAATTATTTTATATGATAGCTTTTAAGATTCACGAGTTGGTTAAAAAATAACATGACAAAATTAAAAAAGACAAAAATATTAAGTATATTACATAATATAAATAAAAAAAAAGTAAAGCAACAAATACAAAAGATGTATTGTTGCAATTACTCGAGTAACTCGACAAACCTAAAAGCACGTTTGTCGAGTTACTCGATGCAAAATTGTGATACAAAATAAATCTTTCTTATAGCTAAAGTAACTTGACAAAAAGAAAATCAAGTTCCTTGACTTACTGGACAAACCAATGAAACTTAAATTTTTCATTATTTGCTTTTCTTTTTTAATTTATATAATGTAATACACAATAAAATTAATTCTGTATTAATATATTATTAATTAATTACTACATTATTATAATAATTTAGTAATTATACTAAATTTTTTATAATAAATTTATATTACATAATTTTTTCACTAATTTATTATAAAATGTATTATGTATATATTTATAAGTCTTTTTGTGAATATGAATATAAATTTTGTTAAAAAGAACATTAGAATAAGTGTAATAAATAAAAATCAATCTTATAACACATTCTTACTACAATATTTTTTATTTTTCAAAAAATCAAATATAATATAATATCTTAATTTAAAATAATATATAATTATTTTATATAATAGCTATTTTATTATAATATATTATATAAAGTTATAGCATATGATTGCCTAATTTATAACAAAATTTATATTCATTTTTATCAAAATTAATTATTATTCACTTAATTTCTTATTATAATTATTACTATAATATTAATTGCTAAAATAGAAGAATATATAATACATAGCATTACTTCATTATAATGTATATTTTATTTTACTATATTCTAATATTTGATCAATGAAATAAAATTATGTCTATTTATTTGACTTATTGTAATATTATTTATAACAAAATTTGTATTCGTATTTATTAAAAAACTTATAAATAAATATGCAGTACATTTTTTAATAATTTATAAAACATTTATTTATAAATTTTGTTATAAAAAATATTAGAATAAGTCTAATAAATAAAAAATAATAATATCACACATTTTTACTACAATGTGTTTTTATTTTTGAAAACACTAAATATAATATATTATTTCACTTTAAAATAATATATAATTATCTCATATAATCGCTATTTGATTATAATATATTATATGAAGTTATAGAATATCAAATATTATTCATGCAATGTACTGATTCATTGTATTCCAATCTTCAAGTTACTCGAGTAACTCGATAAACCTTACAGCAAGTTTGTCGAGTTACTCGATTAAAAATAGGACACGAAATAAATGTGTTAAATACCTTCAACAACTCGACAAACTCAAAATCGATTTACCCGAGTTACTTGACAAACAAAAGTAAGTAAAAATGTTTATTAATTTATTTTGTTTTTTATTAATTTGTTTTGTTTTGTTTTTTATTAAAATAAACTAAGAGAATATATTTTTTTTTTATTTTTATTTCTTTACCCATTAGTATAACATATTATAACTAAAAAACTGTTATAACAAATTTATAGGAAAACATAAGAAATCTGTTGTAAAATATTATTAATTCATTATTACATTATTATAATAATGTAGTATTTAACATAAATTTAGTATAAGAATTTCATATTAACTAGATTTTATTCTGAATTATGAAAATACATTTTAGTAAAATTTGTTATAATAACGAATTTAATTATGATCAATTTATGTAAGAACTTCGAAATCCAATTTTCAGGTTTACGATTTCGTTAAAAAATAACGTGAAAAAACAAAAAAAATAAAGAAATTTAAGTAGACTAAATATCTTAAATAAAAAAAGTAAAAAAACAAAATCAAAAGTGTGTACTATTAAAGTGACTCGAGTAACTCGACAAAGCTCAAATCTTGTTTGCCGAGTTACTCAATTTAAAATATCACATCAAATGAATCTATTCAATAGCTAAAGCAACTCGATAAACTGAAAATCGAGTTGTTTGAGTTAATCGATAAATGAAAGAAATTTAACATTTTCATTATATTGTGTTTCTTTATTATTTAAATTATTTAATACATTTAAATAATTCTTCATTGTTATTTTGTGGTATTATTTCTCAAGCACTTCGTGAGGCTCAAATTTGAATATGCTAAGTAACTTCATAAATAAAGTATATAAAAAATGTTATTTAACCTATCATTTATTAGAATATATTCAAAAATAATATATATAATATAAATATAATATATATCATAATTCATTAATACAATATATTAATAATTTTTTTATTTTAGCAAATGCTATAAGAAATTATAAAAAAAATAACTATAATAAATTTATAGTATAATAAAAATATTTTTGTATCAATATATTATTAGTTAATTACTGCATTATTATAATAATTTAGTAATTATAATCAATTTATTATAACAATTTTATATGAAAGAAATCATCTATAAATTATTTTCAAATGTACTGCATATTTATTTATAAATTTTTTCATAAATATGAATACAAATTTTGCTAAAAAGAATATTACAATAAGTGTAATAAATAAAAATAACTATTATAACACATTTTTCGTACACTATGTTTTTATTTTTGAAAATATCAAATATAACATATTATCTGAATTTAAAATAATATAAAATTATGTTATATGATAGCTTTTAAGATCCACGAGTTAGTTAAAAAATAACATGACAAAATTAACAAATACAAAAATATTAAGTGTATTACATAATGTAAATAAATAAAAATAAACTAACAAATACAATAGATGGATTGTTGAAATTACTCGAGTAACTCGACAAACCTAAAAGCACGTTTGTCGAGTTACTCGATGCAAAAATGTAATACAAAATAAATATTTTTTATAGCTAAAGCAACTTGGCAGAATGAAAATCAAGTTCCTTGACTTACTGGATAAACCAATCAAACTTAAAATTTTCATTATTTTCTTTTCTTTTTAAATTTATATAATGTAACACACAATAAAATGAATTCTGTATTCATATATTATTAATTAATTACTACATTATTATAATAATTTAGTAATTATAATCAATTTTTTATAATAAATTTATATTAAATAATTTTTTTAATAATTTATTATAAAATGTATTATGTGTGTATTTATAAGTCTTTTTCTAAATATGAATATAAATTTTGTTATACAGAATATTAGAATAAGTGTAATAAATAAAAATCAGTATTATAACACATTGTTACTACAATATGTTTTTGTTTTTTAAAAAATGAAATATAATATAATATCTTCATTTAAAATAATATATAATTATTTTATATAATAGCTATTTTATTATAATACATTATATGAAGTTATAGCATATGATTGCCTAATTTATAACAAAATTTATATTCATTTTTATCAAAATTAATTCTTATTTAGTTAATTTTCTATTCTAATTATTATTATAATATTAATTGCTAAAATAAAACAATATATAATACACAGCATTACTTGATTACAATATATATTTTATTTTACTATATTCTAATAATTCATCAATAAAATAAAACTATGTGTATTTATTTGACTTATTCTAATATTGTTTATAACAAAATTTATATTCATATTTATGAAAAAACTTATAAATAAATATGCAATCCATTTATTAATAATTTATAAAATATTTATTTATAAATTTTGTTATAAAAAATATTAGAATAAGTCTAATAAATTAAAAAAAATAGCATAACACATTTTTACTACAATGTGTTTTTTTTTTGGAACAAAGTAAATATAATATATTATTTCACTTTAAAATAATATATAATTATTTTATATTGTCAATATTTTATTATAATATATTATATGAAGTTATAGGATATCAAATATTATTCATGCAACGTACTGATTCATTGTATTGCATTCTTCAACTTACTCGAGTAACTCGATAAACCTAAGAGGACGTTTGTCGAGTTACTCGATTAAAAATGAGACACAAAATGACTCTATTAAATACCTTAATCAACTCGACAAACTCAAAATCGAGTTACCCGAGTTACTTGATGAACAAAATTAAGTAAAAATGTTTATTAATTTGTTTTGAATGAAGTAAGAAAATATATTTTCTTTTTATTTTTATTTTTTTACCCATTAGTATAACATATTATAACTAAAAAACTGTTATAACAAATTTATAGGAACAAAAAATAAATCTGTAGTAAAATATTATTAATAAATTATTATATTATTATAATAGTGTAGTGTTCAACATAAATTTAGTATAAGAATTTCATATTAACTAGATTTCATTCTGATTTATCAAAATAAATTTTAGTAAAATTTGTTATAATAATGATTTTAATTATCATCAATTTATATAAGAACTTCACAAATCCGATTTTGAGGTTCGCGACTTCGTTAAAAAATAACATGAAAAAACAAAAAAAATGAAGAAATTTAAGTGGACTATATATTTTAAATAAAAAAAGTAAAAAAGAAAATCAAAAATATGCATAATTAAAGTGACTCGAGTACCTCGACAAAGCCCAAATCTTCTTTACCCAGTTACTCGATTTAAAATATCACACAAAATGAATCTATTCAATAGCTAAAGCAACTCGATAAACTGAAAATCGAGTTGCTTGAGTTAATCCATAAATGAAAGAAATTTGACATTTTCATTATATTGTGTTTCTTTATTATTTAAATTATTTAATACATTTAAATAATTCTTCATTGTTATTTTGTGGTATTATTTTTCAAGCACTTCGTGAGGCTGAAATTTAGATATGCTGAGTAACTTCATAAATAAAGTATATATAAAATTTTATTTAACCTATTATTTATTAGAATATAGTCAAAAAGAATATATATAATATAAATTTAATGTATATCATAATTCATTAATACAATATATTAATAATTTTTTAATTTTAGGAAGTACTATAAGATATTATAAAAAAATAACTATAATAAATTTATAGTATAATAAAAAGTTTTTTGTATCAATATATTATTAATTAATTACTGCATTATTATAATAATTTACTAATTATAATCAATTTATTATAACAATTTTATATGAAAGAAATGTTTTATAAATTTTTTTCAAATGTACTGCATATTTATTTACAAGTTTTTTCAGAAATATGAATTCAAATTTTGCTATAAAGAATATTACAATAAGTCTAATAAATAAAAAAAAATATTATAGCACATTTTTGATACACCATGTTTTTACTTTTCAGAAAATGAAATATAACATATTATCTCAATTTAAAATAATATAAAATTATTTTATATGATAGCTTTTAAGATTCACGAGTTGGTTAAAAAATAACATGACAAAATTAAAAAAGAAAAAAATATTAAGTATATTACATAATATAAATAAAAAAAATTAAAGCAACAAATACAAAAGATGTATTGTTGCAATTACTCGAGTAACTCGACCAACCTAAAAGCACGTTTGTCGAGTTACTCGATGCAAAAATGTGATACAAAATAAATCTTTCTTATAGCTAAAGTAACTTGGCAAAATGAAAATTAAGTTCCTTGACTTACTGGATAAACCAATGAAACTTAAATTTTTGATTATTTTCTTTTCTTTTTTAATTTATATAATGTAATACACAATAAAATTAATTCTGTATTAATATATTATTAATTAATTACTACATTATTATAATAATTTAGTAATTATACTAAATTTTTTATAATAAATTTATATTAAATAATTTTTTCACTAATTTATTATAAAATGTATTATGTATATATTTATAAGTCTTTTTGTGAATATGAATATAAATTTTGTTAAAAAGAACATTAGAATAAGTGTAATAAATAAAAATCAATCTTATAACACATTCTTACTACAATATGTTTTTATTTTTGAAAAAATCAAATATAATATAATATCTTAATTTAAAATAATATATAATTATTTTATATAATAGCTATTTTATTATAATATATTATATAAAGTTATAGCATATGATTGCCTAATTTATAACAAAATTTATATTCATTTTTATCAAAATAAATTATTATTCACTTAATTTCGTATTATAATTATTACTATAATATTAATTGCTAAAATAGAAGAATATATAATACATAACATTCCTTGATTACAATGTATATTTTATTTTACTATATTCTAATATTTGATCAATGAAATAAAATTATGTTTATTTATTTGACTTATTATAATATTCTTTATAACAAAATTTCTATTCGTATATATTAAAAAATTATAAATAAATATAAAGTACATTTTTTAATAATTTATAAAACATTTATTTATAAATTTTGTTATAAAAAATATTAGAATAAGTCTAATAAATAAAAAATAATAATATAACACATTTATACTACAATGTTTTTTTATTTTTGAAAAAACTAAATATAATATATTATTTCACTTTAAAATAATATATAATTATTTTATATAATCGCTATTTTATTATAATATATTATATGAAGTTATACGATATCAAATATTATTCATGCAACGTACTGATTCATTGTATTGCCTTCTTCAAGTTGCTCGAGTAACTCGATAAACCTTAGAGCAAGTTTGTCGAGTTACTCGATTAAAAATAGGACACGAAATAAATCTATTAAATACCTTAAGCAACTCGACAAACTCAAAATCGATTTAACCAAGTTACTTGATAAACAAAAGTAAGTCAAAATGTTTATTAATTTGTTTTGTTTTTTATTAATTTGTTTTGTTTTGTTTTTTATTAAAATAAACTAAGAAAATATTTTTTTTTTATTTTCATGTCCTTACCCATTAGTATAACATATTATAACTAAAAAACTGTTACAACAAATTTATAGGAAAACAAAAGAAATCTGTTGTAAAATATTATTAATTAATTATTATATTATTATAATAATGTAGTATTTAACATAAATTTAGTATAAGAATTTCATATTAACTAGATTTCATTCTAAATTATGAAAATAAATTTTAGTAAAATTTATTAAAATAATGAATTTAATTATAATGAATTTATGTAGGAACTTCATCAATCCAATTTTGAGGTTCACGACTTCGTTAAAAAATAACATTAAAAAACTAAAAAATAAAGAAATTTAAGTGGCCTACATATTTTAAATAAAAAAAAGAAAAAACAAAATCAAAATTATGCATTATTCAAATAACTCGAGTAACTCGACAAAGCCAAAATCTTGTTTGTCGAGTTACTTGATTTAAAATATCACACGAAATGAATCTATTCAATAGGTAAAGCAGCTCGATAAACTGAAAATCGAGTTGATTGATTTCATCCATGAATAAAAGAAATTTAACATTTTCATTATATTGTGTTTCTTTATTATTTAAATTATTTAATACATTTAAATAATTCTTCATTGTAATCTTGTCGAGTTACTCGAATCACTTCAGTAATGCATACTTTTCATTTTGTTTTTTACTTTTTTTATTTAAAATATGTAGTCTACCTAAATTTCTTTATTTTTTAGTTTTTTCATGTTATTTTTTATCTAATATTCTTTATAACAAAATTTATATTCATATTTACAGAATGACTTATAAATACATACATAATACATTTTATAATAAATTATCGAAAAAATTATTTCATATAAATTTGTTATAAAAAATTGATCGTACTTACTAAATTATTATAATAATTTAGTAATTGATTAATAATATATTAATACAAAATTAATTTTATTGTCTATTACATTATATAAATTAAAAAAGAAAAGAAAATAATGAAACTTTTAAATTTCATTCGTTTGTCCAGTAACTCAAGGAAATTGATTTTCATTCTGCCAAACTACTTCAGCTAGAAAAAAAATTTATTTTGTATCACATTTTTGTGTGTTTAATAAATCGAGTAACTTGATTTAAAATGATTGTACGTTTCTCGTGTTACTCACGTCATTACAACATTAAATCTTTTGTATTTGTTACTTTACTTTTTTTAATTTACATTATGTAATACACTTAATATATTTTTATTTTTTAATTTTGTCACATTATTTTTTAACCAACTCATGAATCTCAATTTTGGATTTGTCAACTTAAAAAATATATTAATCATTATAAAAGAAAATATAACATATTGTATTAATACTTATAAATATTTGCAAACAAATAGTGTATTACTATACAAATAATTTTATTATGCTCTAAATTTATTACAATAATATTTTATTATAATGTGTTATAGTAAGTGTTAGGATAAAATAAAATAGAATATAATATATTGCATTAATTGATTATTATATATATTACATTTATATTATATATATTTTATTTTATTATCTTTTAATAAATGATAAATTAATATAAACTTCACTATCACATCAATCAAGTGTTCGAAAAAGAAATCATACAATTTCGTTATATTTTACCATATCTAATGTTATCCACGTTTAGTTAGAATTTTTTCGTATGCACTACATTTGTTTACGAGTCTATTACTATTTGACGATAAATGGTTCATATTAGCATCTCAAGTTTGTAGAAAACAATGCTATTTTTTTTTTATTTGTATTTTAATAATATATGCTTAATTAACAAGATTCCTAAATTTATATGATATATATTCTATTTTACTATGTTCTAATAAATCATGCATTAAATATAATTCTATATGTGCAATATTTATCAATTTGCTCGACAAATCCAACTGTTAGCCTCACGAGTTTCTTCAAAAATAATACCACCGAATAACAATAAAAAATTATTTAAATATATGACAACTTTAAATCAAAAAGACAAACAAAGTAGTAAAAATTATAAATTTTATTCCTTCGTCCAGTAACTCGGGCAAATCGATTATGAGTTCATCAAGCTACTTGACGTATTCAATACATTAATTTGATATGACAATTATAATTGGGTAACTCAACAAACATGATTTTCTATTTGTCGAGTTACTCGATTAACTTTAACAGTGCATATTTCCCATTTTATACTTTATTTTTTGTATTTACAACTCAAATTTATATTTCTCAAATTACTACATAAATTAATCATAATAAAACAATATATAGTATATTCTATTGATTAACTATCATATATATTAAATTTTTATAATATAAATTTTATTTTGCTATATTCTAATAAATAATCAATTAAATAAAAAAATGTAAGTACTTCATTTATCAAATAAGTTAACAATTTATTTCACAAAAATATTCCTGTTTTATGATTTTTGCTTTCATATCACATGTTTCATCGAGTAACTCGACAAACATGGTTTTTAGTTTGTCGAGTTACTCGAGTAACCTTAAAAGTGCATATTTTTCATTTTTTTTGTTTTCTTTTTCTATTTAAATTATCTATTATACTTATAATTTCTGTAATAAATATTATTATAAATTAGGTCAAAATACATACTACAATTATTAATTTAAAAAATACACATTTATTTTCGTAGTATAGTTCAAATAATTATTGTAACAAAAAAAGTTCTTGTCATAACAAATTTTTACTACAATTTATTTTCATAATTCATGATGAAATCTATTTAGTAGAAATGTGTCATAAAAAATTTATTTTAATCACTAAATTTTCATAATAATGTGATAATTGATTAATGATATATTACTAAAAAATTGCTTTTACTATGCTATAAATTTATTATAACAATTTTTATTTATAACATATTACATTAATTACTAAAATAAAATACAATAAAATATATTCTATTAACTCATTCTCATATATACTAAATTTATATGATATATATTCTATTTTACTATGTTCTAATAAATCATGCATTAAATAAAATTTTATATGTGCAATATTTATCAATTTGCTCGACAAATCCAACTGTTAGCCTCACGAGTTTCTTCAAAAATAATACCACTGAATAACAATAAAAAATTATTTAAATATATGACAAATTTAAATCAAAAAGACAAACAAAATAATAAAAATTATAAATTTTATTCCTTCGTCCAGTAACTCGGGCAAATCGATTATGAGTTCATCAAGCTACTTGACGTATTGAATACATTAATTTGATATGACAATTATAATCGGGTAACTCGACAAACATGATTTTCTGTTTGTCGAGTTACTCGATTAACTTTAACAGTGCATATTTCCCATTTTATACTTTATTTTATGTATTTACAACTCAAATTTATATTTCTCAAATTACTACATAAATTAATCATAATAAAACAATATATAATATATTATATTGATTAACTATCATATATATTAAATTTTTATAATATAAATTTTATTTTGCTATATTCTAATAAATAATCAATTAAATAAAAAAATGTAAGTATTTCATTTATCAAATAAGTTAACAATTTATTTCACAAAAATATTCCTGTTTTATGATTTTTGGTCTTATATCACATTTTTCATCGAGTAACTCGACAAACATGGTTTTTAGTTTGTCGAGTTACTCGAATAACCTTAACAATGCATATTTTTCATTTTTTTTGTTTTCTTTTTCTATTTAAATTATGTACTATAATTATAATTTCTGTAATATATATTATTATAAATTACGTCAAAATACATACTAAAATTATTAATTTATAGAAATGTGTCATAAAAAATTTATTTTAATCACTACATTTTCATAATAATGTAATAATTGATTAATAATATATTACTAAAAAATTGCTTTTACTATGCTATAAATTTATTATAACAATTTTTATTTATAACATATTATACTAACTGCTAAAATAAAATACAATAAAATATATTCTATGAACTGATTCTAATATATACTAGATTTATATAATATATATTCTATTTGACTATTTTCTAATAAATCATGCACTAAATAAATTTTTCACATTTTCCATCAAACAAATCGACAGATGTAATTTTTTGTTTCTCAAATTACTCCACTAACTTCAACAGTACATATTTTTCATTTTTTGGGCTTTCCTTTTTTATTTAAATTATGTACTGTATTTATAATTTCTATAATAAATATTATTATAAATTACATTAAAAGATTTATTATAATTACTCATTAAAAAAAACACATTTATTTTCATTATCTAATTTGACGTTTTTATTTTAACAAAAAATTTCATTATTGTAATAAATTTTTACTACAATTTATTTTCATAACACGCCCACATAAGAATAAAAAAGTTTTTAGATGTATTACATAATCTAAAAAAAAAAAAAAAGAACATAATCAAAGTTTTAAATTTCCTTCATTTGTCCAGTAACTCAAAATATCCAATTTTCAGTTTATCGAGTTACCTAAATTGTTGACTAAATATATTTTCTATCACACTTTTGATCACGTTACCCAACAATGGCAACAAACATGATTTTGTATTTTTCAAGATACTCAAACAACTTCACCAACGCATATATTTCATTTTTCAGTTTAATTTTTTTATTTACATTATCTAATACATGTAAGTTTTATTCTTTTTTTGATTCCTCATCTTATTCTTTAACAAACTCATCAATCTCAATCTTAATATAATATCTTATACTAAAATAGCTATTATAATAAACATTTATATTTTATTTTAAATTAATATAATATATCGTCTCTAACTTTATTAACTAATATTTATATATTAGTTAATATTTTTCTTTATTTTAAATCATTTCCTATTGTTTCCCTACACATGCATAACTTTGCTTCACTTTCTATCTTATTTCGTTTTAGTTGTTTTTTCTCTTTCCTTTCAAGCTTGGAAATTATTATTTTTTGCTGTCTATCAAGTCAAATTTTATTAATATCAAATTTGATATTATATCGTATCAATAAACTATTCTCGACATACAATTTTTCCTATAGATTTCACTGACGTGCAACGCACGGCCTTAAAACTAGTATATATATATATATATAATATATATATTTTTTTAAATTTGTTGAGTTACTCGACAAAAAATAAAAATAAAAAATTTTTTTTTTTTAAATTTGTCGAGTTACTAGCCAAAAAAAAATAAAAACATTTTTTTTAAAAAATTTTGTAGAGTTACTCGAATTTTTAAAAAAATATATATATATTTTTAAATCTTGTCAAGTTACTCGAATTTTAAAAAACAAAAAAATTTTTTTTTTTTTTAAAATTATGTCGAGTTACTCGAATCTAAAAAAAAAATTTTAAAAATTTTTTATCGAGTTACTCGAATTTTAAAAAAAAATATATATATATTTTTTTAAAAAATGTTGTCGAGTTACTCGAATTTTAAAAAAAAAAAAATATATATTTTTTTAACTTTTGTCAAGTTACTCGAATTTTTAAAAAAATAAAAATATATATATATTTTTTAACTTTTGTCGAGTTACTCGAATTTAAAAAAAAAAAAATTTTTTTTTAACTTTTGTCGAGTTACTCGAATTTATAAAAAAAAAAAAAAATTAACTTTTGTCGATTTACTCGAATTTAAAAAAAAAAAAAATTTTTACTTTTGTCGAGTAACTCGAATTTAAAAATAAAAAAAAAAAATTTTTTTTATACTTTTGTCGAGTTACTCGACTTTTTTAAAAATTAAAAAAAAAAAAAAAAATTTCTTTTGTCGAGTTACTCGACTTTTTTAAAAAAAAATTTTTTTTTTTTTTTACTTTTGTCGAGTTACTCGACTTTTTAAAAAAAAAAAAAAAAAAAATATTTTGTCGAGTAACTTGACAAAAATTAAAAACATATTTTTTTTTTTTTAAATTCGAAAAAGTTTGTCGAGTTACTATTCAACTCGACAAACTTTTTCGAGGTGAATAGTAACTAGAAAAAGTTACTGTTCATGAAAAAAAATTTTTTTTTTTTTTTTTTTAAAAATTCGAAAAAGTTTGTCGAGTTACTATTCAACCCGACAAACTTTTTCGAGGTGAATAGTAACTCGAAAAAGTTACTGTTCATGAAAAAAAAAATTCTTTTTTTTTTTTTTTAAAATTCGAAATAGTTTGTCGAGTTACTATTCAACTCGACAAACTTTTTCGAGGTGAATAGTAACTCGAAAAAGTTACTGTTCATGAAAAAAATTTTTTTTTTTTCTTTTTATAAATTCGAAAAAGTTTGTCGAGTTACTATTGAACTCGACAAACTTTTTCGAGGTGAATAGTAACTCGAAAAAGTTACTATTCATGAATTTTTTTTTTTTTTAAAAATTCGAAAAAGTTTGTCGAGTTACTATTCAACCAGACAAACTTTTTCGAGGTGAATAGTAATCCGAAAAAGTTACTGTTCATGAATTTTTTATTTTTTTTTATTTTTTTATGGTGAGCTTTTACATTTCTAATTTTTTTTTTCAATGAAAAAAATCAACAACATATTTTATTTTTTATAACTATTAATTATAACATTCTTACCAATAATGTTACTAATATTTTTTTATACTAATTGCTAAAATAAAATAAAATAAAATAAAATATATTGTATTAATTGATTATGATATATATTAAATTTATATGATATATATTCTATTTTACTATATTCTAATAAATGAAACATTAAATAAAATTTTGTATATGCTTTATTTATCAAGTTACTCGACAAATCCAAATTTAAGACTCACGAGTTTCTTGAAAAATAACACCACTAAATAAGAATAAAAAATTATTTAAATGTATGACATCATTTAAATAAAAAAGGGAAACAAAATAATGAAAATTTTAAATTTCGTTCGTTCGTCGAGTAACTCCGGCAACTCGATTTTCAGTTTGTCGAGCTACTTGAGCTATTGAATAGATTGATTTCGTATCACATTTTTAATCGAGTAACTCGACAAACTTGATTTTGGGTTTATCGAGTTACTCGAGTAACTTCAACAATGCATATTGTTCATTTTTTAGTTTAGTTTTTTTATTTAAATTATGTACTACACTTAAATTTTTTTATTTTTTAGTTTTTTCATGTTATTTTTAAACCAACTCATGAATCTCAAATTTGGATTTGTCAAGTTACTAGATAAATTAGTCATAATAAAAGAATGTATAATATATTGTATTAATTGATTATGATATATATTAAATTTATATGATATATATTTTATTTTGATATCTCCTAATAAATAATTAATTAAATACAAATATGTATGTCCTTCATTTATCAAATAAGTTAACAAATCCAAATTTCATGTCAACACGTTCTTCGAATAATAATATTACAACATTCAAATTAAACAAAATAGTCAATGTATTAAATAATTTCAATAAAAAAAGATTAAAAAAATGAAAATTATGCATTTTATTATTGGCTCGAGTAACTCGGGAAACTCGATTTTAACTTTGTCGAGTTATGCTCTACAATGAATAATCAGTTCTTTTATATCAATAATATTTCATATTCTATAACTTAATATAATATGTTATAATAAAATAGCTATTATAAAATAAAATAAAATCTAAATCATAAAACAAAAAATCTTTTACAATTTATTACTTAAGCAACTCGACAAATTGAAAAAAAAATTTGTCGAGTTACTCTATAACCTACATGCTAAATACATATATTTTATATTATAGAAATTTTCTGTTTACAATAAAGAGAAACATAAAATATGATATACACAAGTCCACAAAATATCAAATATATAGAAAAACTATTTTACATAAATTCACATATTTATTTATAATATTTGTAAATCAATTATACTAAGTGAAATCTATAATTACTTATTCAATTTATTTCACGAAAATATTCCTGTTTTATGATTTTTGCTTTTGTATCACATTTTTCATCGAGTAACTCGACAAACATGATTTTTAGTTTGGCGAGTTACTCGAGTAACTTCAACAATGCATTTTTTCATTTTTTTTTGTTTTCTTTTTCTATTTAAATTATGTAATATACTTATAATTTCTGTAATAAATATTATTATAAATTATGTTAAAATACTTATTACAATTATTAATTAAAAAAAACACATTTATTTTCGTAATATAATTTGACATAATTATTCTAACAAAAAAATTCATTATTATAACAAATTTTTACTACAAATTATTTTCATAATTTATGATGAAATCTATTTTGTATGCATTTGTCATAACAAATTTATTATAATCACTAGATTATTATAATAATGTAATAATTGATTAATAATATATTACTACAGAATTGCTTTTATTATGCTATAAATTTATTATAACAATTTTTAGTTATAATATGTTATACTAATTGCTAAAATAAAATAAAATAAAATATATTGTATTAATTGATTAAGATATATATTAAATTTATATGATATATATTCTATTTTACTATGTTATAATAAATGATACATTAAATAAAATTTTGTATATGCTTTATTTATCAACTTACTCGACAAATCCAACTTTGAGACTCACGAGTTTCTTGAAAAATAACACCACTAAATAAGAATAAAGAATTATTTAAGAGGATATTTACACTACTTAAAGTTTGTTGATTGGTTTATAATATCGATTCCGGCACGCCGACGGCATAAATCCGAAAAACTGCCTAGGAGGTTTCGCGATGAGTATTTTAGTATGCCTAAACATTATTTAAATATATTACATATTTTAAATAAAAAAGAAAAACAAATTAATCAAAATTTTAAATTTCATTATTTTGTCGAGTAACTCGAAAAACTCAAGTTTCATTTTGCCGAGTTACTCCAACTATTGAAAAGATTGATTTTGTATCCTATTTGTCATCGAGTAACTCGACAAACATGATTTTAGGTTTGTCGAGTTTCTCGAGTCGCTTAAAAAATGCACATTTTTCATTTTTTTGTTTTATTTTCTTATTTAAATTATATAATACACTTAATTTTTTTAATTTATTTCTTTTGTCATGTTATTTTATAACCAACTCAATTAAATACAATTATGTATGTGTTTCATTAATCAAAGCAGTTAACAAATCGAAATTTCATTTTCACAAGTTCCTACAACAATAATATTACAACATACAAATTAAACAAAATAATTAATGTATTAAATAATTTAAATAAAACAATTTAAATAAATGAAAATTATGCATCTAATTACTTTGTTGAATAACTCGGAAAACTCGATTTTCAGTCTGTCGAGTTATGCAATAGAATGAATAATAAGTTCTTTTATATGAATAACATTTCATATTCTATAACTTAGTATAATATGTTATACTAAAATAGCTATTATAAAAAAAATTTATGTATTATTTTAAATTCATATAATATATCATAACTAATTTTATGAAATATAAAAACATAGTAGAGTGAAAATTTGTTCTAATAATTTTTTTTTTTAGAATAATTATATCAAATTGTATTAATTCATTATGATATATATTAAATTTATATGATATATATTCTATTTAACTATGTTCTAATAAATGATTCACTAAATAAAATTTTGTGTATGTTTTATTTATCAAGTTACTCAAACAATTCAAAATTTCAAATTCACGAGTTTGTCAAAAAATAATACAACAAATAAAGAATAAAAAATTATTTAAATATATTACATATTTTAAATAAAAAACAAAAACAAATTAATCAAAATTCTAAATATCATTGTTTTGTCGAGTAACTCGGGCAACTCGAGTTTCATTTTCTCGAGTTACTTCAGCTGTTGAATATATT
This sequence comes from Forsythia viridissima, assembly GCA_030279155.1. NCBI lineage: Eukaryota > Viridiplantae > Streptophyta > Magnoliopsida > Lamiales > Oleaceae > Forsythia > Forsythia viridissima. The sequence continues at coordinate 21,262,520 of CM059035.1, read as the reverse complement.
GATTTTATATCCCATTTGTCATCGAGTAACTCGACAAACATGATTTTAGGTTTGTCGAGTTTCTCGAATGGCTTCAAAATTGCACATTTTCCATTTTTTTGTTTTATTTTCTTATTTAAATTATGTCATACACTTAAAAAAATTTTTTTTTTCTTTTGTCATGGTATTTTTTAACCAACTCAATTAAATACAATTATGTATGTGCTTCATTAATCAAAGAAGTTAAAAAATCGAAATTTCATTTTCACAAGTTCCTACAACAATAATATTACAACATACAAATTAAACAAAATAATTAATGTATTAAATAATTTAAATATAAAAATTTAAATAAATGAAAATTATGCATCTAATTACTTTGTTGAATAACTCGGAAAATTCGATTTTCAGTTTGTCGAGTTATGCAATACAATGAATAATAAGTTCTTTTATAAGAATAATATTTCATATTCTATAACTTAGTATAATATGTTATAATAGAATACCTATTATAAAAAAAATTTATGTATTATTTTAAATTAATCTAATATATCATAACTAATTTTATGAAATATAAAAACATAGTGCATATGTTTTATTTATCAAGTTACTCAAACAATTCCAAATTTCAAATTCACGAGTTTGTCAAAAAATAATACAACAAATAAAGAATAAAAAATTATTTAAATATATTACATATTTTAAATAAAAAAGAAAAACAAATTAATCAAAATTCTAAATTTCATTGTTTTCTCGAGTAACTCGGGAAACTCGAGTTTCATTTTCTCGAGTTACTTCAGCTGTTGAATATATTGATTTTATATTCCATTTGTCATCGAGTAACTCGACAAACATGATTTTAGGTTTGTCGAGTTTCTCGAATGGCTTCAAAATTGCACATTTTCCATTTTTTTGTTTTATTTTCTTATTTAAATTATGTCATACACTTAAATTTATTTTTTTTTCTTTTGTCATGTTATTTTTTAACCACCTCGTGAATCTAAAATTTTGATTTATCCTGCATAAATTAATCATAATAAAACAAAATATAATATATTGTATTAATTGATTAAGATATATATAAATGTTATACAATATATATTTAATTCTACTGTGTTCTAATAAATCATACACTAAATAAAATTTTGTACATGTTTCATTTATCAAGTTACTCAAACAATTCCAAAATAAGAATAAACATTTTTTTAAATGTATTACATATTTAAAATAAAATATACAAACAAAATAATCAAAAGTTTATATTTCATTCGTTTGTCGAGTGACTCGGGATACACGAGTTTCTTTTTGTCGAGTTACTTAGGCTATTGAATGGATTGATTTTCTCTCCCATTTGACATCGAGTAACTCGACAAACATAATTTTCAATTTGTCAACTTTCTCGACTAGCTTCAAAAATGCACATTTTTCATTTTTTATTTTTATTTTTCTTTAAAATTATGTAATACACTTAATTTTTTTATATTTTTTCTTTTCTCATGTTAATTTTTAAATATATTATAATAAATATATAAAAACACTATTTTCGCATACATTTACATATGTATTTATTGAAATCATTTTTTTTATAATTACTATTTACAATATTCTTTATAAAAAAATTTATATTCATATTTATGAAAACAAATTTTAAATAAATATGTAATAAATTTTATTATAATTTATACAAAAATTTATTTCATATAAATTTCTTATAATATATTGATTACAATCATTAAATTACTACAACATTAATTTTATTATGTTATAAATTAATTATAATAATTGTTTATTGGAATATGTTATAGTAATTGCTAAAACAAAAGTAAATATAATATATTGTATTAATTCATTATGAAATATATGAAATTTATATAATATATATTTTATTATACTTTGTCCTAATAAAGCATAGATAAAAACAATATATATGCTTAATTTATCAGGAGACATATAAAATTAATGGATATACTTCATTTATCAAATAACTCGACAATCCCAAATATGAAAATGTCAAATTTATCAAATCTCATATGAAAATAAACAACTACCAAAAAATTTAATATACCAACTAATGTAAATAAATAAAAAATATAAATACAACAAAAACTTTGCAACTTAACACATTCTCGAGTAACCCGATAAATTCATTTTTCAGTTTGTCGAGTCACTCAATCTATTGACTTTATCAAGTTACTTCCAAACTTATCATGAACAAAATTATTATTATTTTTATTTAAACATACATAAGTCATAAAAATAAATTTTTTAATACGTTCTTCACAACAGTAATCAACCACAAAATTTTAATACTCTTTCCTAATTTATGAGGCTAAAATAACACTTACATTTAACTAATTTATCAGCCTAAAATATTCTTTTCTAAACATACAATTTTTCCCTACACATTTCACTGACGTGCAACGCACGGCCTTAAAACTAGTATATATATATATATATATAAGTGAATAAAAGTGGGTGGACTAATTTACCCTTAAAATGCATTATGAATCGTGCTTGTATGGTTAGTTAACGGTTGATTTTTGGACGGAATGACCTTTTGCGAACTAAATGCAGTAGGTGAGGGTAAAAATGCCAAAAAATAGAAGGTATGGACGTTTTGCTCAATGATTACAATATGTAAGGACGTTTTGTGCTAATAACCCAATTATTTTTCATAAATAACATGTTACTATGTTAGTAGTCGGAAATCTATTTACATACCACATTGATTTGATTAAATATATATTCTCGTGCCATGTTTCAAAGATTTGGTCTAGAATAGAAGACGTACTTCACAATCTTAAGTTAAGAGTATGAAATGATATCACATTAGCATCCACTATTAATTAATTGGAAAAATATAGGTATTGTTTGTTTAAGTTTAATTTATACTTTAAGCTAGTCAAATATACTTTTTATCCATGTATTTAGTAAGACCCACAACTTATTATTCACATATTATCTACACATTCTATAAGACCCACAATTTATAAATACTTCAAAAATAATTTCAACACTGCCTAATATACACTAAAATAGTGATAGCCATGCTTGAAATATTGTTAATATACTACCCATTCGTACTATATATGACTTTGGCATGAAGTCTTGCATACTATTTTGTTTCGTTTGTTGTTTTTAAATGATAAATTTAAACAATATTATTATTTATTCACTCATTGATCATTTGTTAACATGATTCCCATTTGGTCATTGGCTTGACTTCTTGCACATGTTATTCTGGTGAGTTCTTACAAAAATATTAAGACACGCTTAGTTGATCATTGATGAAGCTGCATCCCCTTCATTATTCCTATACCCACCGACATGCAGATATATAATTACATAGTTATAAAGAGAGATTCGTCCAAAGAGTTCGACACAGATTTTGATGGAGTACAATAAATAATAAAATTAAGAATAGAAATGGAATAGCCACTTCAAGGAAATATAAATTCCTCGTCAAATAACCATACAACATATAAAGCGTTCACTCTATAATTTAGGAAGGAAATTCTACGTTTTGCAATGTTAAATTTTCAAAATAGTTCCTTTTTTTAACCATTTTAATTTTTTACTTTTAAAATGCATTCAATTTAACTTTATTAAAAAATTTATGTGATGTTTTAACACCCATAGGACTCACAAAATTAGGCAAACATTTAATCAACAACAGAAAATTAACAACGAGAAAATGTTGACCTAGTGCAACCGAAATGGCCTAGTCGGGGGGGGGGGGGGGCTCAAATGGGGTAACCCACGTACCAAAGCTCCACTATAACCAAATCAAGTCAAGAGGTTACATCTTATCAGATCTAACAAGAAAAAAAAATAATATAACTCTCAAACCACACCAACACAAGATTTTAAATAAGTCTTGAATCTCACTCGACAATGCAACAATAGACTGAAGTTAAGACTTCTAGCTAATACAATTACCACCTAGAGTGAAGTAATAAGCAATTATTGACTTTTTATTGTCTTTATTTGCAGCAAAGTCAGAATCAACAAAATAAAAAAGTTTTAACTCTTCATATATATTTTTATAGGTTAACCCTATTTCTAAAGTTCCTTCTATATATATCTTAGTAGCCACTTAAAGGGTGCCCAACGTGGCTTTCTAGGATCTAACATGAATATGCTGAGATTATTTATTGCATAAGAAAGACCATCTTACCATAGAATACATATATAATGGATCCAATGACATTAGGATACGGTACTTTATTCATTTCAAAGCTTTCTTCGTCATCTTTAGGTGGCTGATTAATAGACAAAATAAAATGAGATGCCATAGGCACATTTACCAGTTTTTAATCTTTCATACCAAACTTATTTACCAAATATTCCAAGTAATGTGCTTGAAAGAGTTAGTTTATAGTTATGTATGTTTCTAGTAATAACCATGTTTAACATTTTTTTTGTTTGACCTAAGTCTTTCATATCAAATTTAGATTTGAGAATATCTTTTATACTTTTAATTTCAGATAGATTTGGACGAATAAGAAGCATATAATCCACATAAAGAATCAAACAAACTTTTGAACCTTTAGGTTTATTTTTATTATAAATGTAACTATAGTAACTACTTCTTTTAAAACCAATTTTTAAGCACCAAAGTATCAAATCTGATATATTAGTGGCCTAGGAGCTTGTTTAAGCACATATAGTGATTTTTTCAAAAGACAAACTAACTCTTGTTTTTCCTTAACTTCAAAACCAGGTGGTTGTGCCATATGTATGACTTCATCTAAGTCACCATTTAAGAAAGAAATTCTCAAGTCTATCTACTAGAGTTTCCAATTGAGATGGGCAGCTAAGCAAGCATCAATCTCGTTGCCTTGTATTTAACTACAGGTGAAAACACCTCATTATAGTCAACCCCTCCTCTTTGAGTAAACCTTCTACCTCCAATAATGTTGTGTTATAAAACTGTAGAAATTTTGTAAGAAAAATAAAAATATAAAATATAACCAAATAAAAATGGAGAAAACGAAAAGAAATAAAAAATAAAATACACATAAGGGAATCATAGAAAAAATACACAAATTCGTATGATGTTTATGATGTTTGGGGCACATAGAGATGGCAAATGGGTCAGGCCACGCGTTGACCCTTCGACCCGGCCCGATCCATCAAAGCTCGACCCTTTCTAGGCCTGGGCTTGTCTAAGGACGGGCTCAAACCCAGACCGAGATGAAGAAAAAATTCAAGGGCCGAGTTGTCTTAACCCTTGAAAACCACATGCCGGTTTGTTGAACCGATCTCTAGATTGGTCCATGGACCTGGCCCACTAGCCCATGAACCGACCCAGCTTGTGGGCCATTGGTTCCCAGCTTTTGAAATATGGGGACCAATTCGACAGTCACTTGCCCAACTGTCACTTTTGTGACCATTTTGGTCCATTTAATTATTTTTTTCAAACAACTATTTCTTTCATCTATAAATACCCCCCCTAAACTTTCATATTCTTCACAAATTCACAACACTCTCAACCTACATAATCCAAAAAAATTATATTGTCAATCTTAGCTCTTTTATTGTACAATTTATAGTTGAATTTCTATATTTCTACATTTCTAGTTTTCTACATTCTACATTTCTATTTTCTACCTGGATCAATACAACTTACAAGGAAGTGCTTACCACCAAATTCTTGATGATTTTACTAGATTAAATGATGTTCTAATTCTTAAGTTTGGTGATGATTATGGGATTGAGAGCACTGATCCAATTGTTGATTTAGAGGATATCCATGAAGAATTAGAAACGACCAACACTACTACAACGACTAAGTCGACTACTAAATGAAGAGCCGCAAAACAAAAGATTCGATGTTGAGATCATTTCAAAATAGTGCAGGCCGGTGCAACTGCAGACATACAACCAATCTTCAAGGCAATGTAAATATTGTCAACATAAATTTTCATGGCAAAAAGGTGGTGACACGAGCCATCTAAACCGGGAATTTCCTAAATGTATGCAAAAGCACGGAGGAGTTGATACCAATCAAGCTCAACTTCATTTTGGATCTCCTCGTGGATCTTCTCGTTCTATTCCGAATCTTAACAACTTGGTGCATTCACAGGACTCTATACGCTGGGAACGTATGACTCAGTTGGTGGCAAGTGGTGAGTTATCGCTTAGCATAATGGAAAGCTCTTAGTTCACCAAATTTGTACAAAGATATCTTCAACCAAGGTATGTGCTCTTTGCTAGAAACAATTTTCGTGCTGATATTATTACTTTATATAATAAAAAATATATATATAATAAATGATTTAACTAAATATTATGGTGTTGTATTATTAATTTCGGACTTATGGTCCGGTATAAATCATAAAAGATATATTGCTGACACTTTATATTATATTGATCAACTATGTATTATGTATAAAAGAATAATTACTTTTAAAGTAATTGACTACCCTCATAATGGGATAATTTTTTTAATTATTTAGTGAATATTATTAGAGAATATAACTGCAAATCTAGAATTCGCAGTTTCACTTTTGATAATGCTGTGCCTAATAACATAGTAATAGATAAATTTGTTCAAGAATTAAATTTGGATTTTGGTGAAATTTTATTTCATGTTTGATGTGTATGTCATATTTTTAATTTAATTGTCCAAGATAGTTTAAAGTATATATGCCTACAATTAGAAAAATTCGGTATGCCTTAAATTATATTATTGCTTCATCTTTTCGAAAACAAGTATTGGATAAATTATACGTAGAAAATTCTCGTCCAACAAAATCTTTATGTACAGACATAGGCAATAAGTGGAACTTTACTTATTTAATGCTTCAAGCATGTGAAGGTTATAAAAATTGTATAACTTCCTATTATAATGGCTGACATTCACACGATCTAGAATACAATTTGCAAACATATGATTGAGAAATTGCATTCTATGTGAGAAAAATTTTAAAAAAATTTGACGCCAAAATACATTTGCTGACGTATATTACCATACTAGTCCATTAGTTTTAAATTATTTTTAGATTATTACAAATAATTTTAATAGGTATAAGACATTTGTAATTTTTTCTGATATAGTAGCAGCAATGAAGATTAAGTTTAGAAAATATTGAGAACTAGTTACCTATGTTGTTCCCGTTAGCGTCAATTATGGACTCCATAGTAAATTTACAAGGTACAAAATATACTATTTCAGAACATTCTAATAAATTAAGTTACGGTAATCCAATAACTTATGGTAACTTAGAAAAAATATTATGTAAAATGTACGACTTTTATGCAAAAAAAAGTGGTAAAAAACGTTAGAATACCTCCTGCACCAATCTCTTCTTCGTTATCAAATGACACTAACAATAATTGGAGTTTCTATCTTCTTAAGGGAACTCAACAATCTAATTCTTCTTCTTCTTCGCTTTTCTGTGCCATAAATATAGAAACAAATATTAAAGACGTACCTTTATAGTTACTAGTTATTTTGGTCACGATATGCTTAATTTGTTAGATGAATATGAGAGAAATACTTTTGATATACTTAGGTGGTGGAAACAAAACGAGCGTCAATACTCAATTGTTTCTTTTATAACACGTGATCTACTAACACCTTTGGTACAGAACTTTGAATCCAAGATAACGTAGACTTCATATTTACCGAAGAGGTGCAAGAACTCGCTACATATAAAATTTTAGTATATTTTGTATAAATTTATTTCATTTTTATTCATTTTAAGTGTTGATATTTAAGTTACCAAAAATTATATACGTAACAACTTGTTCATCTACAATTTTAATTTTGCCTACGCTAAAAGTAGTCGATCACAAGCTCAAAAAAAAAGGAGGAATGTTTGAAATGTCAATTTTATCATAACTTATTATTTTTAAATTTTTAAACTAAAAAAAAAAAATTTCACGTACGGCCCGTAGCTTTGTTCGTGTGGCCCATGAGCCACGAGCTAGTCTGGGCTTGTACTTTTTGGATGGGCCGAGCTTTGGCCGATCTCGGCAAGGGCTGAATCGGGCATTGTCATCGCTAGGTGCACAAGTTCGTGTGTTGAGAAAATAGTCATAAGAGTTAACTTCCTTAGTATAAATGATTCAAATGAAAGCAAACTACACTACAGTTAATTGGATGGAATTGTTGAATTTGTGGTGTTTGTTTCATGAGCCTAAGATATTAGGGTACCAGGGCCGGTTCTAACATTTCCGGGGCTTGAGGCGAAGTCTAGAAATTAGGCCCCCTAATGGACTCTAAAACTATATTATGCATTTAAAATTTACTAGGCTGTTACAGAACTAATTGTAATATTGGAAATTGATAAAAAAAACATGACAAACAAAATATATTATACAAAAAAATTATATTATAATCAATTAACATATTTCTACTATTTCTACTAAGTCAATAAATAAACGAAAGATAACCATTGCTTACTTGAGAGTGAGATTTGAGCAGCAATTATGAAATGACAAAAGTGAAAAACCACACAACTTCTTCTTCTTGGAGGTTTTAAACCTAAAATTAAGTCAAAATTTGAGATGAAATTAAAAAATTTAAACCATAAAAGCATTTGATGAATTAAAATAGTATATATAATAATTTTATCCCAAGTCATATAAAAGCAGATAACGAATTAAGATCCTAAATACAGCATTTCTACTGAAACAAATCTAACAATGTAGGAAAAAACGTACATATATGAAGGGATTGAAACTGAAGATTCCATACAAATCACCGATTAAAAATAACCAGTTGTTCACAAATCAGTGTTCACTCTCCAAATCATTTAAAACCACACAAACAACTTTAAGTAAACGTGTCCATGAATTAAGTACACATCCTAAAAAACTTTGTTCTTGTGATTAATTTAGTTTGGGCTCGTTTCAAAAATTCAAATAATGCAGAAATTAAAAAAAAATTATATTTACTACCTTCTACAACATATTTAATCTTTTACGACATTGGTTTACGGCATACATTTAAGAAATGCCATTAAAATAGACTATTTATGACATACCTTAAATGTGTGCCGTAAATTACTTTTTATTTATAATATTTACGGCACGCATATGTGAAATGCCGTAAAAGATGATACATTACGGCGTATTTCTTGAGGCATGCCCTGGACAGGATGCAAGAAAAAATATAGCTTTTTTTTTTTCGCGCCCATTCGCTTTTTTATTAATTTTTTCCCGCATCCAACCCTTATAATTTTTCTTTTCTTAATTTTTTTCCCAGAAATATCCCAACCCTTCCAAGTTCCTAACAAATCCCCCCTTTCTGAAATCGCCGTCCCCAACCCTTTCAACCAAACCCTTATCAGAAATCGCCCGACCATTTTCCTCATCAACTCTGTCAATAATTTCTCTCTCGTTCTCTTTTATATTGAAGATTGTGTGAATGATGGAATTTGATACAAGAAATGAAATAAAGAGAGGTTTGTTAGCAGACCTCGTTCGAATTTCAGGTTTTTTTCATATTATTTTTCTGCTTTAATCGGTGTTCGAATTATTTTTTAAAGTTTTCATAAAATTTCAGGTTTATTGTCCATGAAGATTAGTTTTAACCTTAGATATTAAAGTGCGAAGTTGCTTCGATACTTTCTGTCAATGTATTTCATTAGTGCCTTACATATTAAAGTGGGAAGAATGCTTCACTTGACAACAGAAAAGGACTAGCATAAAAATTTCGAGGTACTAGCTTGTTAACTGAAGGCAGAGTACCCGTCACCAGGAGAACTTCACAGTGTTGTTCTGTCCTTGTTAGTGTTTAGGATTGTGATGTCAGGATACTGCCAATTGCTAACAGAAACTTGTTCTGTTTCAGGGTATTGAAGATTGAAGAATGGCATTGCCAAATTTATGGTGATTGACTGCCCAAATTCTACTAGTGATTGCTTGAAAAGTGTGTTTAGATTGCATCTTCTTTGGACTCTTTTAACTTTCCTTTTAGTACATAAATTTTGTGCTGTAATTCGAACTGGAAGAGGTTACATTGATATCAAACATGTACATTAATCGTCGTTTACTTCAAAGTGCCGACTTATGGGAGTCCTAAACTGTTGCATTTTATATCATGTATTGGCGTATTGCATTTTTTCCTTGTTTATAATAAGGATGCTAAACCTTTTGTATAATTTGTTGATAGGAAAAATTAAAATGAGGTAAATGTAGAAAGGCACCTTGAGGACCACATGTAGGAGATTCTGTTGCAGGGTATTGAAGATTGAAGAATGGCATTTTGCCAAATTTAAGGTGATTGACCGCCCAAATTCTACTAGTGATTGCTTGAAAAGTGTGCTTAGATTGCATCTTCTTTGGACTCTTTTAACTTTCCTTTTAGTACATAAATTCTGTGTTGTAATTTGAACATGAAGAGGTTACATTGATATCAAACATGTACATTAATCGTCGTTTACTTCAAAGTGTCGACTTATGGGAGTCCTAAACTGTTGCATTTTATATCATGTATTGGCGTATTGCATTTTTTCCTTGTTTATAATAAGGATGCTAAACCTTTTGTATAATTTGTTGATAGGAAAAATTAAAATGAGGTAAATGTAGAAAGGCACCTTGAGGACCACATATAGGAGATTATGTTGCAGGGTATTGAAGATTGAAGAATGGTATTGCCAAATTTAAGGTGATTGACCGCCCAAATTCTACTAGTGATTGCTTGAAAAGTGTGCTTAGATTGCATCTTCTTTGGACTCTTTTAACTTTCCTTTTAGTACATAAATTCTGTGCTGTAATTTGAACCGGAAGAGGTTACATTGATATCAAACCTGTACATTAATCGTCGTTTACTTCAAAGTGTCGACTTATGGGAGTCCTAAACTGTTGCATTTTATATCATGTATTGGCGTATTGCATTTTTTCCTTGTTTGTAATAAGGATGCTAAACCTTTTGTATAATTTGTTGATAGGAAAAATTAAAATGAGGTAAATGTAGAAAAGCACCTTGAGGACCACATGCAGGAGACATATCCCGGCCATATCTGCTCTTTTTTATGGGTAAAGCCTTTGTTAGTATTTACTGTCTCATGGTACAAACACGACAAAGATATTATAGTGACTTGCTTTCTTATCCATGAGTTAGGACATGGAGACATTTCTGTATTTTCTGTGATTTGCAGGGAGTTGCTTTTTCTGGTAAGGCATTTAACATTAATGTCTTTAAAATATTAATAATGGGAAAGTTATGGTTGCTTATACTTATATAATGTTAAAATTTTATTTTATTTATTTTTGTGATGTGTAGGTTGCTGATTATTTTCGGATGGCTAAACTACTGACCAAAGAAGCAAACTTTATGTTATATGAATTGATTATTTTGTAATATATTAATTAGTTATTTTAGAATTGTAGTCCATACTTGTGGCATATTGGTGTCAACTTTTTGATTAGGCTAATGATATTCTTAGTTACTTAGATAAACTCTACTATTTCATATAGTTGCATTGAATTGTACTTAATACTTTTGTTTATCCTAATTTGAAAAATATGATTATATATGGGTTGATTTATATAATTGTGTTAATTTTAGCATATGTTTTTTATATGACAATGTGCAAATGTAAGCACATAGTTATGGTAGCTAATATATGCCATAAAATTTCTTTCTTTTACAGCACACAAACGATAGCCATTAGATACATTTATTTTTCATTTGACAACACATTTATGACAAGCATTGCATGCCATAAATAAATATGTATTTACGGCGTGCAAAAAAATGTCGTAATAAGTCAATTAACGACAGTCGTTCATTATGATTACGGCATTCAATGTATACCGTAAAGGTGAGTATTTACGACAATGCTTTATACGGCGTTCAACTGTACGTCGTAAATATTATTTTACGGCATATATTGCATGCCGTAAAAAGCTGGACTAAATAAAATGCAGAAATTAAATAAAAATACCGTAAAATATTTATTTTCTTTATCTTTATGCTAATTTAAGTAATTTCTTACATATATTAGTCATTAATCATTATTCTAATTCAATACCCATTAAGAAAGATTAAGAAAAACTAAAAAAAAAAAAAAGGAGTACCTGCTTCTGCTTACCGGACTGATAACGAGATGGAGAAGAAATATTCTTTTTGGACAAATTACGGACAATGGACGAATTTTATTTACAGATAATGGAGAAGGATTAAGGAAGAATCAAGAATTGTTGCCGCAGAATGCCGCTGCCCGCTGCTGTGTGTATGTGGATTTGTGATATGAAATAAGAAGAATTTTTTTGTTGGACTTGGTTTGTGGGCCAATATCGATTTTGGTTTGTTTTAATTTTTTTAAACTTTATTTTGGTTTTGGGTTTTGACCTTTGGGCCTTAACTGTTGTAATTATTATTTTTTTTTATTTTTAAAATAAAATGGGCCCCTTTTGGTTTTGGGCCCAAGGCGGTCGTCTAACTCTCCTCAGCCCAAAACTGGGCCAGAGAGTACCATCACTCTACAAACACAGATAGCAAATGTGATAGAAATGTTAATATCACAGTTTAGTTAGCAACATTATATTTGACATTAACTTGAGCCAATTAGTTGAATTCGAAATAACCAAAATATATGGCTAACCAAAAAAAAAAAAAGAATTAAATTTTGCGATGATAAAGTGTTTGTGACCAACTTTATCGACAATAAATTTTATCTTTTCAATAAAATATTTATTGATTAAATTTTAAAAAATCGTTGTGTTGGTCAAATATTTGTTAACAGAATTACTAGGTCAATAACTTGAATTATATATATGAATCTTCACTTGAACTACGTATGCTTCGAGATCTATTGAACCAAGACGTAGACCAAAACATGATAAACAAAGTATGATACCTGACTGTGGGAAAGTAAGAACGATAGGTTGGTTGACGTAATACCCAATCTCAACGGGACCACCTTAACGAGACTCTACCCTCGGCTAACGAATGCTCCACAGACTCCAGAATACTTCATTATTTCCCAACATAGAAAACTTACTAAACAGAAGAAGATAACGAACTTGGCTCACAATCGCTTGAACTTGACTCCGATACCAATTATATAAATATAAAAATTATTTGGACTAATTTTAATATTTCATAATTCAGCAAAAGATGTATTAGGTAATAATTCGTTGATAAATTGTAAAAGTTAAATATGTGATTTTCAATTAAAATTGGGTATGTTGATATATATATATATATATATATATATATATATATATATATTTGAATTATATATTTAGATTATGTCCATAATCGAAGTTGAAGAAATACATTACAGAAGAAGGGGAAAAAAACAAAAGGCACGTTAATTTCATTTGTCCTATGATGAAGTTGAAAGGGATGCATGTTTCTTTAGTCACTAGTGAATACCCGTGCGTTGCACGTGGTAGAGTACTAATTAAGTGTTTAGTAACATAGAATGAATATTAATATTTATACTAATTTAATTCAAACTAACTATCTTTAACATGTGTAGTATATTCAACAATATATCGAAGAATTATAATATACTAATGAAAATGGATTTTTATGATTGTAAAACTCGAATTGGCATGTTGCAGTACTCAATATTTAATAAAATATAGATTAAATTTGAATATAACAAATTATATTAAATAACATAAAAACAGTATCGTCATCTATTAATTCATAGTTAATACATTCGTAGAACGTCACTATAAAATTTGAAGATTTAAACTTAAGAACTACCAGTTCTGCAAAATAAACCAAGAACTCCAAATTAAAAAGTATGATACTGATAAGTGTGATTTTACACTTATCTAGACCATTAAAAGTGGACAATTGTAAGTGCTCATAAGTACTTTTCTACTTAATTGTGTGTTGATTTAATTATTTCAGGTCAAAACCTAAGATCGGATGGAATTGGAGAAAAACAAAGTAAAATAGGTGAAAAGGACTGGAAGTGTACGAAAACTTGGAAATGGGGATCAATTTGCAAACATACAAAGTTGAAGGACCTGGACTGCAAATAAAAGAGGACTAAATTGAAATATAAGAAGAAATCAGAGGACTAAAATGACTACAATCAAAAGTTGAAGGACCACAGGCGCAGATATGAAGAAAAGAGATCTGGGCAGCTGGGCGATCGCCCAGACACATTCCAAGGCGACAGAGGCAAAATTGCAGGCCTGGGCGTTCGCCCGGAACATGCCTGGGCATTCGCCCAGGCCAAATCTTGCCTGCGGATTTTCTGATTATTTTGTTTCCTTTTTTTAGTCCCAATGCAATTAGGAAACTTGTAACCCACGATTTTTAGGGATCTTTTAGGGCTTCTTGGGGGAACTATAAATATGAGTTATACACTCATAATTCGGGGTTGTGAAATCTTGTAAAAATCATATTGAGAGAGAGATACAAAGAGACGAAGAACAAAGGCGAAATTGAAGATTGGAGCTTGAAGACAAAGATTTCTTGGTGCAAGATATTCAACGTCTCGTCCTCTATTATTTTCAAGATCCGGTTATGTCTTTCCTTCTCTTCATCTTTTCTTTCTTCCGAGTTATGAATAACTAGATTTAATGTTTGGATGAACGATGTAGCCTAAGTTTAATTCTTTAATTTCGAATCTCAAGTTTTGATTTATAAATTGATTAAGTATTTGATTTTACTTCTTTTCTTAATGCTTGAGATAATTGGCCATTATTTGTCATTGATTTGTGGATTGTAATGAACCGAGAGGTAAATTATTAATCTAGACCACGTAGTAAAATCTGGCAATTGGATAAAAGGTAGAGATACACTTTTGTTATTGTCACGGTCTTGAATTGAATTCTTAGGAGATTTAATGCATCTAATTAAGGACCATTCTGACTGCCTAAGTTGACTTAATTAGATAGGACTAATTTGAACTCGAGATAGGTAAATTAGGTTAAATTTGTGAATTCGACCGAATACAACTTTAGGAATAAATCTTGAGAGGAGAAATTAGAGATGATAACTAGGTGAATTCGTTTGTCCAAACGCTTCAACCATCATATTTTATTAATTCTTGATTTTCGCTTTATTATTATTTTCGAAAAATCCAAAGTTCTAGCTTAAATATTTAAGTTCAAATGATTTTAAATTACTTTCAATAGATTAGCACTTTGATTAATTTAACTAGTATCTAAATAAAATAGTCTTCGTGGGAACGATAATCCGGACTCAAAAAGTCCACTTTATTACTTGTTAACGATATTGTACACTTGCAATCACGTTATTTTCACAACAAGTTTTTGGTGCCGTTGCCGGGGACTATTCTTATTTAATATTAGTTTAGATTAATCGTTAGTGCTAGTTTTATTTTTTATTTTTTATTTTTATTTTTATTTATTTTTATTTATTATTATTATTATTATTATTATTATTAATTTCTTTTATTATCGTTATTATTACTATTTTCTTTCTTTTCTGTTTATTTTCTTTCATGTTTATTTCTTATTTATTATCAGTCTTAAATTAATTTTTATAGTTAAGTTGTTTTTATCTTGATACTCTTTTCTTTTCTTTTTTTAGATACTACAGAAAAGGGTGTTTGTGCATGCTCCGTACGCAAGGCGGCAATCTTGAGACCTTCGATCCTGAGATTGAACGTACTTTCAGACAAAGCCGCAAAGAACACAACCAAAAACAGAAAGACCAGCAACAAAATCAAATGGCAGATGCACAAATAAGACGAGAGTTTGAACAAGAAGCGGCAAGAGCAGCCGCTGTAGAAGCAGCCCGAATGGCAGCTCAGCATATTCAACAACATGAAGAACAGGAAGAAGATGACGATGGAAACATGCCAATGGCTCAGTTTCTAACTCCGGCAGCAGCTCCTGAGTGTTCAAGCATTATTTATCCAGCTTTTGGTCGGAACGACTTCCAATTAAGGGCCGATTTGATTAATCTCTTCAGCAATCACCTGCAGTTCTATGGAAAGGCGACTGAAAATCCTAATACTCATCTCTCCAGATTCTTACGTATGTGCCATAATTTTCAGTTTCAAGGAGTAAATGAAGATGCCATCAGACTCCGGTTATTTCTATATACATTGAGGGAGGGGGCTCTAGAATGGTTAGATTCAGAACCACATGCTAGTATCACCACTTGGGATGATTTAGCCAGAAAATTCTGTAATAAATACATTTTTCACCAGCTAAAGTAGCAAAGTTGAAGTTGGAAATTTCTACTTTCCAACAACTGGAGGGCGAAAGGTATCATGAAGCTTGGGACAGATTCAAGGAATTGCTCAGAAAATGTCCAAATCATGGCATTAAAAAAGGGCAACAGGCTCAATATTTTTATTCTGGACTATCTCCTCAGTCTAAATCGACAGTGGACTCCTCTGCAAATGGGTCCATTGCGAATAAAAATGTCAACGAAGCATGGGATCTCTATGAGCTGATTGTAAACACTCAGACCATGTTCTCATCTGATCGTACCACTCCAAGAAAAGTAGCAGGCATACATGAGATTGATGGTCTGTCAGCTACCAATGCACAACTTGCTACATTGACAAAGCAGGTGGAGCTCTTAGTCAGAACACAAATGCAAGGAGTAAATGCAATCCAAGCAACCATCATGTGTGAGAACTGTGGAGCTAACCATTCGACATCAGATTGTATGTTATTGGCCTCTCCAGAACAGGTCAATTTTGTGCAGAATAATACACATCAGCAATACAATCCATATTCACAAACATACAATCCAGGTTAGAAGCAACACCCCAATTTTAGATGGTCTGAGAATCAACAAAGTGGTAATGCATATAATGCTCAGCAAGAAAGAGGACCGAGTTTAGGAGAGATGTTCCAACAGTATATGCAGAAAACTGATAAGGCATTGGAGCGATTGGACATCAACAGTCAAAATCAACAAGCGTCTATCAGAAAAATAGAGACTCAGATTGGTCAGTTAGCCCTACAATTGTCAGATAGAAAACCAGGCACTTTACCCAGCACTACAGAAACAAATCCAAGAGAACAGGTAAATGCCATCACTACTAGGAGCGGGGTACAACTGCCAGAAATTCTTGTGAAAAGAACAGAGAAAAATGATGAACAATTGATGATTAAGGAAGAAGAAACTGGACAACAACGTGAGAAATCAAAAGAAGAAGTTTCAAAAGAATCTGCTGAATCATCAAAAGTGAGGGCGCCAATTCCCGTCAAAGCTTATGTGCCACCAATTCCATTTCCTCAGAGGCTGCATAAGAACAAACTCGACAAGCAGTTTGAAAAATTTCTTGAGGTTTTCAAGAAACTGCATATCAACATTCCTTTTGCCGACGCACTAGCTCAAATGCCATTGTATTTGAAATTTATGAAAGAAATGTTGTCCAAGAAGAGAAAACCAGATGAAAACGAGACAATGGCTTTAACTGAGGAATGTAGTGCTATTCTGCTGAATAAGTTGCCTCTGAAGTTAAAAGATCCAGGGAGTTTTAAATTACCTTGCACAATTGGAGAATTTTATAATTTTAATGATTTATGTGATTTAGGTGCAAGTGTAAATTTAATGCCTCTTTCTGTCTACAGGAGATTAGGGTTGGGAAAAGTAAAAGCAACAAGTGTATCTCTACAGCTTGCTGATAGATCGATCAAGTACCCACGGGGTGTGGTTGAGGACGTGCTCATCAAGGTGGAAAAGTTTTTCTTTCCAGTTGATTTTATTGTCCTTGACATCGAAGAGGATCGCAATATGCCAGTCATTTTGGGACGACCATTCTTAGCAACGAGTCGGGCCCTTATTGATGTTGAAAAGGGTAAGCTAATCTTGAGGGTACAAGATGAACGAGCAGTATTCAGTATGTACACCATACCTGAGCAACCAATCGACCTCGATGAATGCTTTAGAGTTGATGAATGGGTAATAATTGGCCAAGAAAACTGCAAACCGGACACAGGTGGACTAGTTGCACCAATTAAAGATGAAAATGGTCGATTTAAAATATGGAGAGCAAAGGATAAATCATGCAAAGCTAGTAAGAGCAACCAATGCAAGACTTCCAAAACCCAATTCAAGCCTCCATAAATGATACTTGCAATATGTCGAGCTCTAGACTATAAATCGAGCGCTTAATGGGAGGCAACCCATTTTTCTATCCCTTAATATGTTTATTGCATTGCATGTAGAATTTTAGGACTGCATTAGGAAGTAGAGCACGTTTCCCATTTTTTAGTGATTAAGTATATTTAATCATTATTGTTTTTCATATTTCAGGTTGCACATCGTCATTCCAATCCAATGCGTACTGATGAGCTAAAAGTTCGATTGTTATCTCAACGCCTGTTGATTCGGGTTGTCTCTTTCCTTATTTCTTATTTTCTTTGCTTTCTTTTGTCACATTGAGGACAATGTGAACTTTAAGTTTGGGGGTGACTTTGAGTATTTTTGGTTATTTTTGTGTGTTATTTAAAAAAAAAAAAAAAATTGTGTGCTTGTATGTTGGATAGCCTTGCCGGCCTATGATGATATTATTTGAAACTGATATCAATTCATGAATTATGACTAGGTTATGCTACTTATGCTTGTTTTATAGACTTTACTTATCCATGTGAGATACGATTAAGTGTGATTTATGGTCATGAATTTCACTACGCCAGGTTGGTATATTGAATAGAATACAGTGAAAGAGTAGTGAATCTTAGTTGAGAAAATCAAAACTACCAATTGACAACTCAATTACCTAACCAGTTGAGAGAATAGTTTGGGGGTGGTTAAACCAATGCAGAAGTTGTTTAGATATGTGTTGATTCCGTGCTTGAGTAATATATGTGTGGAGTGTACTTTGGCTACCAAGTGGAATCTAGGTATTGACCGGATGCTAGGAATCTAATCCCCGCTTCTTTATCTTGCAAAAAAAAAAAAAAAAAAAAAATTGAAAAGCATGGCACTTGCATTATGTTATACCTCTCTTCGTAGCCTAGTTGACTCGAGTGATAAAGTCCATTGGAGTTCTCAAAACTCGGTGCCCTAAGGTTTAACAGACCTGGGAGCCATTGGCATAAAGCTCGCTACAAGAGTCATCTAGAAAGCTTAAGGGAGTGAGGTCTTACACATAAGATATATATCGAAAAAAAAAAAACATAGAAGCAAAAGCAAGATTGAACCATTGTGTGCATAACTTGGGGATATAGATGACTAGTGGGTTTGACTTACCTAGTGGACGCTTGATGGCCAAAGCATTCGATAAAAGGAGAATCATCACAGATCTAGATAGCAATTGTATTGGCTAGACCTAACCAACTTTTGAGCGATAAAAGAATAAGTGTTTTGAGGGCAACTTTAGAGCTAATACCCGGGGTGAGAAAATTGAATATCAGTTTGGAGGTGTGTATTCTTATGAGCGAGAAAGGAAATATTTGACCATTGGGGGCATAATATCACCAACCAAACGGCTTATGGTGATTGAATTGACTATGCGTACACACATATATCTGTCGAGCATTGGATAAGTAAAACTGATTGATTTTGGTAGCATGATTTAGAAGTTTTATTATGAATTGTTTGATTGTTTCAAAAACATGAGGCAAATGCGGCAAGATAACTACTATAGTATATTTTAATATTATTTAGTGTGTTTAAGTAATTAGTTATGTTCGAGGACGAACAAATGTTCAAGTTTGGGAGTATTTGATAAGTGTGATTTTACACTTATCTAGACCATTAAAAGTGGACAATTGTAAGTGCTCATAAGTACTTTTCTACTTAATTGTGTGTTGATTTAATTATTTCAGGTCAAAACCCAAGATTGGATGGAATTGGAGAAAAACAAAGCAAAATAGGTGAAAAGGACTGGAAGTGTATGAAAACTTGGAGATGGGGATCAATTTGCAAACATACAAAAGTTGAAAGACCTGGACTGCAAATAAAAGAGGACTAAATTGAAATATAAGAAGAAATCAGAGGACTAAAATGACTACAATCAAAAGTTGAAGGACCACAGGCGCAGATATAAAGAAAAGAGATCTGGGCGAACGCCCAGATCAAAGCTGGTCGATCGCCCAGATACATTCCAAGGCGACAGAGCCAAAATTGCAGGCCTGGGCGTTCGCCCGGAATGTGCCTGGGCGTTCGCCCAGGCCAAATCTTGCATGCGGATTTTCTGATTATTTTGTTTCCTTTTTTGAGTCCCAATGCAATTAGGAAACTTGTAATCCACGATTTTTAAGGATCTTTTAGGGCTTCTTGGGGGAACTATAAATATGAGTTATACACTCATAATTCGGAGTCGTGAAATCTTGTAAAAATCATATTGAGAGAGAGAGATACAAAGAGACGAAGAACAAAGGCGAAATTGAAGATTGGAGCTTGAAGACAAAGATTTCTTGGTGCAAGATATTCAACGTCTCATCCTCTATTATTTTCAAGATCCGGTTATGTCTTTCCTTCTCTTCATCTTTTCTTTCTTCCGAGTTATGAATAACTAGATTTAATGTTTGGATGAACGATGTAGCCTAAGTTTAATTCTTTAATTTCGAATCTCAAGTTTTGATTTATAAATTGATTAAGTATTTGATTTTACTTCTTTTCTTAATGCTTGAGATAATTGGCCATTATTTGTCATTGATTTGTGGATTGTAATGAACCGAGAGGTAAATTATTAATCTAGACCACGTAGTAAAATCTGGCAATTGGATAAAAGGTAGAGATACGCTTTTGTTATTGTCACGGTCTTGAATTGAATTCTTAGGAGATTTAATGCATCTAATTAAGGACCATTCTGACTGCCTAAGTTGACTTAATTAGATAGGACTAATTTGAACTCGAGAGAGGTAAATTAGGTTAAATTTGTGAATTCGACCGAATACAACTTTAGGAATAAATCTTGAGAGGAGAAAGTAGAGATGATAACTAGGTGAATTCGTTTGTCCAAACGCTTCAACCATCATATTTTATTAATTCTTGATTTTCGCTTTATTATTATTTTCGAAAAATCCAAAGTTCTAGCTTAAATATTTAAGTTCAAATGATTTTAAATTGCTTTCAATAGATTAGCAGTTTGATTAATTTAACTAGTATCTAAATAAGATAGTCTTCGTGGGAACGATAATCCGGACTCAAAAAGTCCACTTTATTACTTGTTAACGATATTGTACACTTGCAATCACGTTATTTTCACAACAAACATTCGTAGAACGTCACTATAAAATTTGAAGATTTAAACTTAAGAACTACCAGTTCTGCAAAATAAACCAAGAACTCCAAATTAAAAAGTATGATACTACTATAACTCATAACCTATTAGATTGTTACAACAATTCTTATCCCCCTCTCTTTCAATCATAGACAAAATTGAAAGTACAACAAAAGTATTATGTTGAAAAAACAAATTCCTCAACATTTAAGATATAGATAGATTCTTTTTTATTGAAGCAAAGACTGGGCCTAAACTCGGAAGCATGCTATGGGCACCTAACCTTTCCTATCAATATAAGGTCACATACAGAGAAATATATGTACTTATTTCTGTTCAAAGGCAGACACATATGTAGACAAAAACATTGATCAAAATTTGTACCTGTTGGAATGCCAAAGCAGCCTCACTATCTGTTGCACCTTAAATAAATTTGGAAGGTCTTAATGTTATTGCTAGAAGTGTCTAGTCAAGAATTAGGGATTGGTACTTTGTTTTGGTGGTAATTAAAAAGTTCTTTAGCCTCAAATCATTTGAATTTTTTACAGAAAAATGGCAGGGGATGGTTACTCTTTACAAGGACGTGAAGGCTTATGCAGGATATACAGACATACAGGTTGTGTGGGAGATGATACACTCTTCATTCCCTCTTGATGCCTACAACAAAAAACACAGAAAGAAAGTTTTGTGCTGGAGATTCTGTTTCCAACCGATCTGAAAACTCGTGGCATGATCGGTACGAGGATTAGATACTATTGGCCAATATCATATAAGAAACAAAAGTTAAATATTGCTCATTATACTGTCCAGTATTGATGCGCGTCTTCTCACCACTCTTTCAGCTTCGATTATAGGTCGTCTTTGTTTTGTAGTAATGAGAATAGCAGATAAAAGTCGACAGTCACTGTTGATGTATTTATGGCACAAATAAGAATAAGGGGATATAGAACAATTTAGTAGGCAGTGCCCTGTTGATGTATTTATGAAATATATAAAAAGATTAGCATAAAGAGCAATATCTTCAACCAAAGACTTGATCAAACGTTGTTCTAGTATAAAATTTTCTATTTTACAGACATGATTCAAAGGTTCAGGTTCCGATCCAATCTATAACTTCGTCTAGAAGATAAGAAATCCGTAAACTAACAACTGATTATGACTCCGAACTGATACAAGGAGAAAAAAGTTTGGCTATAATCAATAATAAACACTACAATGAATCTTCATACCGCACCATTGCCATTGTGGAGGAGCTTCTGGTCGAAATGCCATACTCCTGCACGTATACGAACAATTACTTTTCAGTAATAAGAAAAATGATCAAAATGTAGAGAAGAGGATGTTTTGGAATATATATATCGTACCATGTCCTTTCCCAACCATCCTTAATTGAGTAACATACCCGATAATTTTCTTAATGGCTTCAACCTGGAAAGTCGAAAATGTTAATTTGTTGACTCAACTCAAGTTCTTAGCTTAAATTCGTCATGTTGTTAAATCAATTTGATTAATTCGTAAATCAAGAACACACACACACACACACAGAGTGCAGTTTACCTGCCCTTTCAAAAATATGGGGGATCATTGTTTTGATTAGCCACCTGTTTCATCAAGAACAAGTGATTAACAATGGACATCACTCTGTCATTTGTCAGTTGTTCGATCCAGTACAACGTTCCAAAACATGTCAAAAGAGGATAGAGAGCTTACACTGTGCAGGTTCAGAAGTTTCTCATTAGTTAACTTCTCCAAAGACAAAGCAAGTTCCGTTGCTAAATCAAGAAAATGACTATTCATTGTGAGTGACAAGTACAAAATATGGTCATTGATGAAGGGAGTCACACCTTGCATCTATGGCATGTTCGGTACATTAGATTGGAGACGACTCAATAACATAATTGACAAATTGTATCAAGTGTATCTATTCCTTAATCATGTCTAACCTGTCCTCTCAAGCGTGTACCAAACATGGTGTTGAGGAATAAAACTATATTTACCATAGAGTGCATCACCCTTCTCAACATGATAAAACTCTATAGGGGGATTTGTTATGGTATGTAATTTTACTCTTCCTCCTCGTATGTTCTATTATTCATCAAGACGAATAGAAAATCATATCATACAATGCATTCAAAGTGTTCATTTAGCTGTATCGTGTTTATTGCTCGATTGATTACCTGGTATTGCATTAGTTTCTCTGCGTGTTGTCTTTCTTCTTCACTCGACTCCTTAAGAATCTGACCAAACAGCATGGCACATTCGATTAAGTCGAACAAAGAGGAAAACAAAGAGTACTTGAAATTCAATAAGACATTTGAGATTGTTTTATCAGCTCCAATTTATCAGCTCCACAACAATAAAGATCAAAATCATTCACTATAAGATGTGCGATGCGCGTTATGTACGTATATTTAAGTATTTAATAGCATAAAATCAAACTCAAGAAACACCACATCACAAAACAGAAAATCAGCAACTGTTTCCTAAATGCAAAATCAAACTCATGAAACTACTTCATAAATGTAAAATCAAACTTAATGAAGTAGAGCCAATGATATCAAAATGATATCAACAAGAGGATCCAGACTGGAGTGCAAGAAATAGATAAACTACTCTATAAAAATACTTGGAGGTAAGTATTGTAGATTAAATGGTGACTATTGAAATCACAACGGTTTGATAACATAAATTACAGTCGTAAACATATTTTCATAGAATACTAATTCCTATAATGTTTTAAATAAATCTATGGCCCGTTTCAGGACAAAGAAGTCATGACATAAGAAAGCATGTGTTTCCTACGTCAGATCCAAGAATGAGTGTAGACCTTAGCTTCAAGTTCAATGAAGACCAAGTTTATTTCAGCAAAATTTCTTCACTGAGCAATAGTCTCAATGAGCAAACTCTATCAAACAAAAGAGTGAAGTAAAGAACCACCTTGCTGAGTAATAACAAAATTAACTAACATATGAGCATGACGGTATGCAGACAACACAAGGAACTTAAAACAAAATATGCTTCACCTTGATCTCTATTGCACATCGAAACCGCTGAATCATCAATTCTTGAACCTGGTCAATAAGCTTTGTGATACTGATTTTCCCTTTCTATTGAATTCAAGTTTATCCTTAATTGGTCTACTGAAAACAATATATTGATTTACTTCACTGAAATATATTTTTCTCAACAAATTAAACACTGATGTGATACTCATTAACCAGGTTTTCCATCTCCCTTCTTTTCTTCTTCTCATTTTGTGAAATGTTTACAATCTCATCCTAAAAGAATGGCCTCAATCTGTTATTTGTGTCAGTGAGCACGCAATATGAACGACATTACAATGAAAAGGGGATTCAAATTCAAAGAAAAAACAATTGAATACTTGGGTCCGGGTTTAAAAGCACTAATTTTTCAATTTTCACTTCATTAAAAAAATGCAATATGAAATTCGAAAGAATACCAAAATTTAACCATAATGAATATCAAATTCTTGGTTTTTAGTATTGCAAGATCTATACAAGAAATTCATAGCAACACACCAACGAACGAGTGTAAGATCGGACTGGTAGGAGCAAAGTAGATAGAAAGACAAATCAAAATAAATTAGAGGATTTACTCGAAGCTCCTCTTTGATAACCATATATACAGAAGGCTTCTAAATTCGAAGAACTCTACAGTTGCATTTGTAAAGACGATCAACAACAATAAATAAGTCAAATTGCAAAAATGATTGGAGAAAATAACTATAGTATTTGGCTAACAAGATGATATGACAGAAATTTAAAGAGAAACTTACAGGAGTGCTCCTACACTCTGGCTTCACGCAACCCAAAACATGTATCACTCACTATTCTATTTCCAAAGATTTACCTGAAATATGAGCATAAACCTGGAGCAACAAACATGAAAGAGGAAAGAATGATGTAAAAATGGCTCTAAATAGCATTATAATATTATTAAATTTAGCGGTGGATTAAAGCCATTTCATTGGTCAAAGTAGAAAATAAGTTATTTTGACAATACCACCTAAGTAATGTTTTCAATCATAAGTGAGAAAAAAAGACATACATATAAATAGCATAAAATATAAAATTGAAATTGTTTATGATGTAAACCTCATCACAATTTCTACAGAACAATTATCTCTTTGACCTACAGTATAGAAGTAACTTTACTGTTTCATTCTCATATATTACTGTAGGACACGCACAATTTGCACAAGTTTGATGAAAAACAAATGGATAATTTGTGTCCACAGAAAAATATAGCTCAAATATATAGTAGGAAAAGCATCTCAAACCCAAAAAACTTCCCTAACAATCGTGAAATTGAACGAAATCTATATCTTCGAGTCAACTCTGCCACTAAAATCAGCTGTAGCACAAGCCATTATTCAAGAAGGAAATGCGACAAGGTATTACTTATGTTAAATATATAACCTTATAAATAATTAAATAAGAGATGACTGAAAGAATTAGTCAAATATAAACTAAAATTTTGTTTGTTTTATACAGTAAGAAAGAGAGTAACCACAGAAGAGTAAACCCTTTATGAACCACGAATTGGTAAACTCATACTAAAATGTAATACCGTAGCACTTTGGACTTCTAAATATTACAGTAGCTTCCTTACCTTTAATCTTTACAACTAAAACATGTTAAACTGTAACAATCACTCGTGAAAGAATAACCATCTATGTGAAGATTTGAAGCCTCTTTTATTTTATTAATAATTCAAATCACACAAGTTCTTCATACTTGCTAAAATTGATACAGTAGTAAGATTCATACAAGAACAAGTGACCGTGACTTCTGATGAGTAACTGCATATTTTTAGGGGCTCTATATTATGAATGTTCAATGCTTAACCAAGAATACAAAAGAAGTTCTGTATCCTTAGTGCAAATATATTCAGTTATTCATGATCTATGCGCGAGGTGGGGGGCATAGGATAGCTTCAGCAACTTCAGTACTGGTCTTCATTTTATAAGAACTTGGTTACTAAAATTAATCGTACACCCAACTCAACCCAAGAAGGACCTATGATCTGACATTTCACCTCATGCCCAACAGTATGAAGGGTTAGGAAGAAGAGATCAATTATGCTTCTTTACTTAACCAAGATAAGCACTCATGTGTAGTAAAAGGCAAAAGGTCAAGACTTCTTTAGTGACTTCTTTAGTGTCTTTATTTAGTTATATATAGTAAATTTACCCAAGTGACGGTGAAAAAGCCAAAAGGTAGATAAAATAGCACTATCACAAATTGAAGTACAGATATGAATAACAAAATAGAGAAACTAATTATCAAAAGTAAAGGATATCAAGATAGACATATTTTTCATTAATGATCTTTACCTCCCCAAAAGCACCCTTCCCAGTCATTGTCAGTAACTCAAAATCAACAACACCCATTTTGTGCCTCTGAAGGCGCATATATTCAGTTTCCTTCTTCTCTAAAAACTTTAATAGGTTACTTATTAAGGTTACTTTGATCTTCCTCTGATACACATCAGCATCAGCTAACTTCTGTTCAAGTAAATTTCATCTGTTTGCACAAAAAATTCAAAATAGTGTTACATGTACCCAGAAGTAGAAAATTGTGACTTTATGCAACCAGTGTCACAAAGTAACTAAAACTCCTAATGAGAAGATTTACTGTGCATACACTTGGCATACGAATCAAGAAAAAATCAATGGAAGACAAAAATTCATTTTTCCTGTTTCTAGTTAAAATATCCAAATCCAAACTCGAAAAAACCATATACCTTAGCCTGCTTCAAAATTTCAAATTCGGCTTCAAACTTCAATATACACAACAAAATATTACTGCTCATACAATATTCAGACCTAAAACACACCATTGATACCTAAAATATAGATTCATACATCCATACACATAAATATATATACATATATGATTTTGCATAATTATGCAAACTGAAAATACATTTACATAAGCATACCTTTTATATATGAATCTAGAGAGAGATGAAGCGGGTCAGACTGCAAAATGAAAGAAATTACATAGAAATTAGATAACAACATAATATTAGAAAAATATTGAGGAATTGTGATTAGTTTTTGCGACCAGAAAACAAATCATAAATGGATGGAGTAACGATAGTTGAACAAAGCCCTAGATCGGGACCTCGATCCACGCCACAATCGTGAAACTTCCAAATATGATGGCAACGTTCTGACCAGATGACAGCCACATACCAGAAACCGCCATTCCCAAGCAGGAAAACCAACCAGAATACAAAATTACATACCTGCCGGGCCACCAAATGAATCAAGAAAAAAGGAAAAGGAAAGAGTGAAGAGGAAAGAGAAATACGAAGAGAGAGAAACTGAAAGATACGGAAAGTAGAAAAGTAGCGTAGGGCGTGTGGAAGAAGGGACCAAACACGGCGTCGTATCATCCTCTAAGGAGATGGCTTAGACGGCTTGAGGACGATGACTTAGACGGCTTATGAACAGTACTCTTATTCACTCTTTAGCATCGTCAGAGCTTAAAAATATATACCTACATATTTGTATATGCACATAATAAACCAAACTAAAAAAAATTGTAGAAACAAAAAAATTAATGCTTCAAACTTCAAATAGCACAAAAAGAAAAAGACCAATTTTTATGTCTTCCAAGAATAATAAATCATCAAACTTCAATAAACCAATGAGTACAAAATTAAAGCATGATTATTATGTAAGAAGAATTTAAGAATGAAAGATATATATATTTTTTAATAAACCTAAACTTCAAGAAAGTCCAGATTGTATTTTGAAAGCTTATCTCGATCAGTTTTACTGATCAAATCGTGTTTGTATTGCAAGCTTAAAATAAAGCATGTTTGTATTGCAAACTTTGAATCTTGAAATCGGGATAAGCTATTTGAGAGATTATGATACAGAGAGACTCTGGTGTGATCTATACCAAGTACTTGGAATTAGCCATGCACCAAAAATCACAACAAGATCAAATCATCATTTTTCATCATTTTTAAAGATACAACACAATCCTTATCATTATGTGAAGTTCTAATTACCACCGAAGTGTCGATAAAAATTAATTTGAGTCATTAAAAATGTGTATCAAAAGATTTAAATCAGAGTTTTCTTATCCATTTTCCAATTCAAAAATAAATAAATCACTTTTCATAACTGTTTAGGAATCATGAGATTATGTAAATAAGTAGCACCCACAAAGCAATTTATTCAATTTATACAATTTGTTGCATACGGGTAGCTTACTATTTTGGACAAATATTATAGAAACTTTATGCACTCTTCTCCATAAGCACCTACACTTACACAACACCAATCATAATCCATCAACCAATCAAACGATCAACAAATGACTAATCAAGATATGTTTATCATCAAAAGCTTGACACATACTAAAATTTTGCTAAATGGGTGCGCATAACTTGATTCTAAGACCTTTATGGCAACTCTTAGGGATGCTCGCACAAGGACTCAATTCTCATTAGGAAGTCAAACCAATGACCTATGGTACTAACCCTATTGCTAATACAATGTTGAACCACTTTGTCTAAAAATTTAAGTTGTTAGAGAAGGTCATATATTGAATTATCATATTCCACAAACAAATGTTGCAATTTCAATATCAAGTCATAAATTTTATTTCTTCCATAAAATTTAAAATGAGAGCTTCTCAATTAATCAAAAAAATTCTTTAGAAAAAGGAATGGTGAAAGAGGGTAAGATAAACCTTGAGGAGAAAACTAAGACTTAAATATTGGAGGCTACGGTATCACAAGATTCCTCAACATCTATTAATCATAAGCATCATTATAAAAATTAAGCTACTTGAGTATCTATAGCAACAAGTAAAATGCAAGCGCATCACTAAATTGAAAATTGTAGTTGAAAAGATACTTTGACAATTTTATTTTCCTTAGTGAGATATAATAAAGCAGCCAAATGGCGATTCTAGCAATTTAACAAATATTTTGATTGAAAATTCAGTCAAATGCGGCAGTGCAGTTGCAATTCATCAAACAGCAAGACAATTAAAATTCATTTAAAGTAGAAACGAACTGAACTAAATATACCTTCAATTTTTCCATACTCATATTTCACTATTGCCAAGTCAACATCATTCGCTGGTAGCATCACCTACTTTCCCCCATCTTTTCAGCAAAGCTTTATCTAATATAAACATGCACAAATGATCCTACTAACAACAATATGGTGCAAAATAATATCAACATGAAAAATTTAAAGGAAACAAATCAATGCCTGGAATTTAACAATAATCCAAATAATGTAATTGATAGAATGCAATTTTTCAAAAACCCTCACCTTCACACTGATTGGGTGCAGAAATTGTTAGATAACTTGTAGAGCCTCTGCATTTCGAAAACCCATGGCTCCACTCTATAAGAAATGTAATGCAAGAAGAAACAGACACTGTGAATAGTCGAAACGGCTATTAGGGAGGAAAAATTGGGGACAAGTACTAGTTTCTGCAAAACAGAAAGAACAACCTAATACAATGATAATTACATGAAAACAAGATGAAAACACTAAGAATCGGCCACATGACCTGCACTCACTAAGAAATTTAAATGAGGCGACGAAAATTCTGATGAAGAAGAATCGTAGAAAATGGCTGACAGCGACAACGTGTGCCAAAGCAGCAAACAACTCTGGATTTGGATTGCAGATTAAAGTGTTGATTCTTGCTATAGAAATAAACCCTAGCACCAGATCCAAGTGTAGACCAACATCAATCGAACAAAAACCTTATACCAAAGCCTCGACTGATGCCAAATTCACTCAAATCAGAAACAAACTACAAATTCTCGAAACATTACCGCGGAGACGACGGTTTTTGAACGCGAATCTCACAACAATGTCGGGCAGAGAGAGTATTGGGGAGAGAGAATTGATTAAATGAATGGAAGAGGCAGAAATCACAACAATGAGAGAGAGAGAGAGAGAGAGAGAGAGAGTGCAATTGAAGGCGTGTGCAAAAAGGGACCAAAACGGCGTCGTATTCATCCTATGGTCCTTATGAATAGTACCCTTATTGGCTCTTATAATATAGTTTAGAAATAAGACGGAAAGAAAGAAAGAAAAAGAAACATCAAAATGACATAAAGGTTTTCTCACTCTTTCTTTCCAGAAAAATACTAGTACCATTATTATGTCTGTGGAAAATTTAAAACCGATTAATCATATTATTTCACACCTAAAATTGCAATTATTTTCATAAATATCATGTTATTATGTTAGTAATCCGACAAACTATTTAGAGTATATTTAGTACAAATTTTTGTAGATTATAAGTAGTGAGTCTTACAAAATATTTGAATAAAAAATGTGTAAAAGTTATGAATTCTACGAAATATGAGAATAAAAATGATATTTGGTCAGTTTATGAGTGCTTATTAATGACAAATATAAACTTACTTACAAGTTTGATTTGACTGAAGTGTATCCCCGTGCCATGTTTCAGAGGTTCGGTCTAGAATAGAATACCACATTAAGAGTATGAAATGATACCACGTTAACATGCATTGTTAATTGGAAAATTATAGGTAAGAGCTTGTTTTGCTAAGCTTAAATTATAATTTAAGTTAGTTAAATTGGTCAAACATACTTTTTATCAACCACATAATTCATTGAATCTACAACTTACTATCCACTTATTATTTACACATTTCATAAACTTATAAGCAATTAAAGAATAATCCCAGTAGTGGCAAACAAGCATTCAAATAGTGACAACAAGGCTTAAAATATTGTTAATACACTACCCATTTGTACTATGACCTTTGGCATGAAAACTTGTAGCCATGAATTCTTCTTTGGATGAACAAAAATTAAGTAGTAATTTTATTTTATTTTTAAATGATACTATTGGAAATATTTCGATACAATATTCATTTCAATCCGAATATTACTTTTATCCTGAATAACATCACTTTCAACTTGAATATTAGTTTCATCCCGAACGACATCACTTTCATCCCAAACAATACCACTTTCAACTTAAATATCTCTTTGATCTCAATCAACTCGCTAACACTACTAATTTATTTCTATCAATATATTTCTCTTAAAAAATGTAGATCTCCTTTTAAAAATCTTTCCATAATTCAAGTCGTGTTCATCTTCACAAAAAAGTGAATAAATTAGACCAATTTGGGATGAATTGAATTAAAACAATAGATAATTAGGCATAACCAAACCCCTAACTTTTTGTTTTGAGAAATCAGGTCATATTTAAATATTTTGAAAAATCAAATATTTAAGGAATTAATTAATGACTCTTCTTTTCATTACTATTACGACTTGTATTGTATGGCTTGTGACTCTTCTCTTCCCTTATGATGTGGCTCTATATCTAAATTATGATGATGTTTAGTAGAAAATTTTTGTACAATCCCTATGGAAAAGCAAGTATTCCACTGGAGGAAATTTCCACCCTTTAATGAGGCCCGTATTCTAATTTTGAAAATGATGTGACCCTATTAATATTTTGTGATATTTGTTGCGTGATTGTGAATACTTCAATTTTAACTACGTGTGACCATTATTAATAACCTATAACTATTTCTGTGTGGTTGTTAATGTGACGAGCGATTAGTTTTATGAATTTGTTTTGAAATTTTAATATTTCGATAAACTTCCAACATGTGACATCTATATATCAATACTATGAACTTATTGTATGTAAGCATAATATGACATGTGTAACTAATGAGTGACATTGTAAGCATATATTATGATGAGAAAAAAAATATATTATTATAAATATATCACATTGTTACTTCATAGACTCATTAAATTTGGTCATGTATCAAATCGGTTACATAATATAATCTTGTTAAAATTATCTTTTTTTTTTATTTATTGATTTATACAAGTTGTACAATAATTTTTTTGCTAAAATATGTTAGTTTAATTATGGGAAAACTTGACAAGAGCACTACATTTTGTAAAAAAGTTGAAAAATACTCTATTTTTTAATTTTATTAAAAATACATCATTTTCATGATTTGTATTTAAACAATACATCATTTTCATTATAATCAAGATTTTATAATTTATCTCTTTTCATAATTTAATAAAAAAAAACATTATTTTCATTTCAAATCTATATTTTAGTTTTTCATTATCTAAAATTCTATTATTTTATTTTTAAAATTATCGTTTCAATTTTTCATTATCTAAAATTATATTATTTTTATCTAAAACTATATCATTATTATTATCTAAACATATCATATTTATATACTATATCAAATATAATAGTAATTGTAATAATATTTTATAATTTCTTTTCTTTAATAATTTTTTTAAAAATACATTATTTTCATTTATAATCAATATTTCAATTTTTTTATTTGAAAAACAACATTTTTATAGAGGTTCATTATTTTCATTAAAATCAATATTTTACAATTTATATTATGTTATAATTTTTTAAAAGTTACATTATTTTCATTTAAAATCAATTTTTCAATTTTTCATTTCAAAATAACATTTTTACACGATAACATACGAATAACATATATGTTACCATATGCTATATCTTCATTTTCATTAAAATCAATATTTTAAAATTTATCTTCTTTTATATTTAATTTAACAATACATTAATTTCATTTGAAATAAATATTTTAATTTTTTAATTGAAAACAATATTTTTACACCAGTAATTACCATACATTACTTCATTATTTTCATTAAAATCAATATTTTATAATTTATTTCATTTTATAAATTTTTAAGAAAATAAATTATTTTCATTTAAATCAATATTTCAATTATTTTCATTTAAAAACAACATTTTTACACGGTAAGATATGTGTTGCCATATGCTATTTTCTAGTCTTCATTAAAATCTTTATTTTATAATTTATTTCCTTGGATAATTTTTTTAAAATAGATAATTTTCATTTATAATCAATTTTTTATTTGAAAAACAATTTTTTTACAAAGGTGACTTAGGTGTTACCATATGTTATTCATCATTTTCATTAAAATCAATATTTTACATTTTATTTTATTTTATAATTTTTTCA
Source organism: Forsythia viridissima (assembly GCA_030279155.1). Lineage (NCBI taxonomy): Eukaryota > Viridiplantae > Streptophyta > Magnoliopsida > Lamiales > Oleaceae > Forsythia > Forsythia viridissima. The sequence continues at coordinate 21,229,389 of CM059035.1, read as the reverse complement.
AAATAATTTTTTTTTAATTTATAATCAATCTTTCAATTTTTTATTTAAAAACATCATTTTACACGATAACATACGTGTAACATATTGTTTACTTATTCATTTTCATTAAAATCAATATTTTAATATTTGTCTCATTTTATAATTTTTTAAAAATACATCAATTTTATTTTAAATTAATATTTTAATTTTTCAATTGAAAATAATATTTTTACATGAGTAACATATGTGTTACCATACGTTACTTCCTAATTTTCATTAAAATCAATATTTTACAATTTATCTTATTTTACAATTTTTTTTAAAGATACATTATTTTCATTTAAAATCAATATTTCAATTTTTTATTTGAAAACAATATATTTCACGGGTAACATATTTACTTCACCATTTTCATTAAATCAATATTTGACAATTTATCTTATTTGATAATTTTTTTTAAAAATATAATGTTTTTATTTAAAATCAATATTTCAATTTTGCAGTTGAAAACAACATATTTACATCATATGTTACATCATCATTTTCATTAAAATTAATATTTTACAATTTATTTCATTTTATAAAATTTTTAAAAATAAATTATTTTCATTAAATCAATATTTTAAAATTTCATTTGAAAACATCATTTTTGGCACAGAAACATATGTGTTGCCATATATGTTACTATATGCTATTTCATCGTATTCATTAAAATCTATACTTTACAAATTATCTCATTTCTATAGTTTTTAAGAAAATACCGTGATGTCCTTTAAAATTAATATTCCAATATTTAATTTGAAAAAAAATATTTTCATATGAGTAAAATATGTGTTATTGTATGTGTTACCATATTTAACATCATCATTTTCATTACAATCAATATTTTACAATTTAATTATTTTTTAAATTTTTTAAAAATACATTATTTACATTTGAAATCAATATTTTAATTTTTCCATTTGAAAACAATATTTTTTACACAGGTAACATATGTGTTACCATGTGTTACCACATATTATTTTTTCATCTTCATTAAAATCCATATTTTACAATTTATCTTATTTTTATAGTTTTTAAGAAAATACATTATTTTTATTTAGAATAAATATTTCAATTTGAAAACAATGTTTTTACATGGATAACATATATATTACTAGATATGTTAGCCTATGTTACTTCATTATTTTTATTAAAATCAATATTTTATGGTATATCTCCTCCTTCTATAAATTTTTAAAAAATACATTATTTTAAATTTAAAATCAATATTTCAATTTTTCCATTTGATAACTACATATTTACATGGGTAACATACGTGTTACTATATTTGATAGCATAAGTTATTTCCTAATTTTCATTACAATCAATGTTTTATAGTATATCTCATTTTATATATTTTTAAAAAATATATTATTTAATTTAAAATCAATATTTCAATTTTTTATTTGACAACAATATATTTAAATGGGTAACATATATTGGGCAAAAATACATTGTTTTAATTTAAAATAAATATTTATGTTATAAACTTTAGAAAATAATAGACGAGAATATAGAAAACCTATGCTTTTTATTATATATATATATATATATATATATATATATATATATATATATATATATATATATATATATATATATATAAATGTCTATGGCATGTTTACTATTCACCCTTCAACCAACGCGACGTCGTTTTCATGTAGTATTAGTCTTAATTTTGTCCAAATCTCACCATTTTGTCCTAATCTTTTGACACTTTTTGTATATTAAATTAATATCTATGGCCGCATTTTTTGACTTCTTCATCTTTTCTTTTCTTTTATTTGTTTTAATATACATATATTAGTATCTTTTAGCCGCAATTATTGACTTCTTATATATTATAGTCAATATATATTCATTTTTTCCTTAATAAGTCATCAAATTTGGTGCTTTTTTATCCCCAGTTGCTATGGAGAACAAATGACGAAATACAATCGATTCTTAAAGGTTTTGCTAAATTTCATTTTCTCTAAACTGCAGTTTTTTTTTGTCCAACATAAATATTTGCTGCACTTTATACATTAAGTATTTTTACATAATTCCAGTTGGAGATGATATCCCTATGGGTTACCTAACCATTGGATTTGGTTTCACATAATTTCATGCTGTATAACTCAAGGTATGGATATTTTTGTAAACTGCGACAGTATGAATCCGAGAAACTGACTTAGATATTTTGGTGATCATTTTAGTATGCCGAAATATGCCGTCACTATAAAATTTTTATATGTGGTAGCTACATGGGTATTCTACGTTCCTTGAAAATTTCATATTGTTCGGTGATCGTTTTCTATGTCAAATAAATTTTTTTTACTCCATGACCGGGTGAATTGTTTCTCTAAATTGTCTTTCTGTTCACCAACTCAAAAATATGTTGTACCTTATATATTAAGTATTTTTACATAATTCCAGTTGGAGACGATAGCTCTATGGGTTACCTAACCATTGGCTTTGGTTTCACATGATTTCATGTTATATAACTCAAGTTATGGACAATTTTTTAAATTGCGATAGCATAAATCCGAAAAACTGCCTGTGATGTTTCGGTGAGCATTTTAGTGTGTCAAAACATGCCGTCGGATTATCAAATTTTTATATGTGTAAGCTACATGGGTATTCTACGTTCTGTGAAAATTTTATATTGTTCGGTAATCGTTTTCTATGTCAAATAAATATTTTTTGCTCCATGACTGGGTGAATTGTTTCTCGAAACTGCACTTTCTGTTGACCAACTCAAAAATATGCTGCACCTTATATATTAAGTATTTTTACATAATTCCAGTGGGAGACGACAGCTCTATGGGTTACCTAACCATTGGCTTTGATTTCACATAATTTCATGGTATATAACTCAAGTTATGGACAATTTTGTAAACTACGACTGTATAAATCTGAGAAACTGCCTAGGGTGTTTCGGTGAGCATTTTAGTAAGCCGAAACATGCCGTCGGACTATCAAATTTTGATATGTGGTAGCTAAATGAGTATTCTATGTTCCCTGAAAATTTCATATTTTTCGGTTATCGTTTTCTATGTCAAACAAATTTTTGTTACTCTATGACCGGGTGAAGAAATTTTTGTAACAGTGCCCTTATTTTGAAATTTTTATTCACCTGGTCATGGAGTAACAAAAAATTTTTTGACATAGAAAACGATCACCGAACAATACGAAATTTTCAAGGGACATAGAATACTCAGGTAGCTACCACATACGAAAAATTAATAGTCCGACGGCATGTTTAGGCTTACTAAAATACTTACCGCGAAACCTTCTAGGCTGTTTTTCGGATTTATGCCGTCGGCGTGCCGGATTCGCTATTATAAACCAATCAAAAAACTTTAAGTAGTGTAAATATCTTCTTAAAATTTTTTGGACCTTGGTTTTGTGGTAGTTTTAGTGGATTCCTATGTTTTGGTTACACGTTAATGATGTGAACTTGAAAGGTTTTGCTAAACTTCATGTTTTTCTAAGATACAGTTTCTGTTGTCCAACTCAAACATTTACTGCATCTTATATATTAAATATTTTTACATAATTCCAGTTGGAGACGATGGCCCTATGGGTTACCTAACCATTGGCATTGGTTTTACATAATTTCATGTTATATAACTCAATTTATAGACAATTTTGTAAACTGTGACAGCATAAATCTGAAAAACTAACTAGGATGTTTCGATTAGCATTTTAGTAAGCCGAAATATGCCTTCGGACTGTCAAATTTTGATATGTGGTAGCAACATGAGTATTCTATGTTCCCTGAAAATTTCATATTTTTCGGTGATCGTTTTCTATGTGAAATGAATTTTTGTTAATCCATGACTAAATGAACTTTTGAAGTTTTTTTTTCCCACATACGTGCAATGGAAAAGTGACTGTTTAAGAATTTTTTTTTTTTTTTTTTTTGTAGGTGAACTTTTTCATGACAAATATAAAAACAAAAAAAAAAAAAAAAAAAAAATTCCCCACTTTGCCAAGTAGGCAAAGTGGGGGAATTTTTTTTTTTAATTTATCCCACTTTGCCGAGTTGTTTTTAATTTTCCCACTTTGCTGAGTAACTCGACAAAGTGGGAAACATTAAATTTTTTTTTTTTGTAATTTGCACTTTTAGTCCACATTCTTTTCATTTTATAACAAATTTACCCATAACTTTTTTTTTTGGCTTTGGCCATCCCCGACTTTTAAATTTCGTTACAAATTTTATTTTGTCCACCTCTTTAAATAATAAAAAAAAACAAATAACAACAAAATAAAATAAAAATGTATATGAAGTCCTACAACTTTTAAAAAGTAGCCCAATTTTATTTTGACATTTTTAAAAAAAATATATTTTTTTAAATTTCTTGAGCTATTCGACATTTTTTTTTTAAACATTTTGTCGAGTTCCTCGAATTTAAAATATATATATATATATATATATATATATATATATATATATATATTTTTTTTTAAATTTGTTGAGTTACTCGACAAAAAAATAAAAATAAATTTTTTTTTTTTAAATTTGTCAAGTTACTAGCTAAAACAAAATAAAAACATTTTTTTTTTAAAATTTTATAGAGTTACTCGAATTTTTTAAAAAAAAAAAAAAAAAAAAATATATATATATATATATATATATTTAAATCTTGTCAAGTTACTCGAATTTAAAAAAACAAAAAAAATTTTTTTTTTTTAAAATTATGTCGAGTTACTCGAATTTTAAAAAAAATTTTAAAAATTTTTTATCGAGTTACTCGAATTTAAAAAAAAAAATTTTTTTTTTAAAAATGTTGTCGAGTTACTCGAATTTAAAAAAAAAATATTTTTTTTTTAACTTTTGTCGAGTTACTCGAATTTTTTAAAAAAAAAAAAATTTTTTTTTAACTTTTGTCGAGTTACTCGAATTTTTTAAAAACAAAAAAAAAAAATTTTTTCTTAACTTGTGTCGAGTTAATCGAATTTAAAAAAAAAAATATTTAACTTGTGTCGAGTTACTCGAATTTAAAAAAAGAAAACAAAAAAAAAAAATTTAACTTTTGTCGAATTACTCAAATTTTAAAAAAAAAAAAATTTTTTTTTTTTTACTTTTGTCGAGTAACTCGAATTTAAAAAAAAAAAAAAAAAAAAGAAAATTTTAACTTTTGTCGAATTACTCAAATTTAAAAAAAAAAAAAAAAGATTTTTACTTTTGTCGAGTAACTCGAATTTTAAAATTTTTTTTTTTTTTTTTTTTTTTTTTACTTTTGTCGAGTTACTCGACTTTAAAAAAAAAAAAAAAAAAAAAAAAAAATTTGTCGAGTGAGATGAATAGTAACTCGAAAAAGTTACTGTTCTTGAAACTTTTTTTTTTTTTTTTAAAATTCGAAAAAGTTTGTCGAGTTACTATTCAACTCGACAAACTTTTTCAGGGTGAATAGTAACTCGAAAAAGTTACTATTCATGAAAAAAAAATTTTTTTTTTTTAAATTCGAAAAAGTTTGTCGAGTTACTATTCAACTCAACAAACTTTTACGAGGTGAATAGTAACTCGAAAAAGTTACTGTTCATGAATTTTTATTTTTTTATTTTTTTTATGGTGAGCTTTTACATTTCTAATTTTTTTTTTTCAATGAAAAAATTAACAACATATTTTATTTTTTATAACTATTAATTATAACATTCTTACCAATAATGTTACTAATATTTTTTTACACTAATTGCTAAAATAAAATAAAATAAAATATATTGTATTAATTGATTATGATATATATTAAATTTATATGATATATATTCTATTTTACTATATTCTAATAAATGAAACATTAAATAAAATTTTGTATATACTTTATTTATCAAGTTACTCGACAAATCCAAATTTAAGACTCACGAGTTTCTTGAAAAATAACACCACTAAATAAGAATAAAAAATTATTTAAATGTATGACATCATTTAAATAAAAAAGGGAAACAAAATAATGAAAATTTTAAATTTCGTTCGTTCGTCGAGTAACTCCGGCAACTCGATTTTCAGTTTGTCGAGCTACTTGAGCTATTGAATAGATTGATTTCGTATCACATTTTTAATCGAGTAACTCGACAAACTTGATTTTGGGTTTATCGAGTTACTCGAGTAACTTCAACAATACATATTGTTCATTTTTTAGTTTAGTTTTTTTATTTAAATTATGTACTACACTTAAATTTTTTTATTTTTTAGTTTTTTCATGTTATTTTTAAACCAAATCATGAATCTCAAATTTGGATTTGTCAAGTTACTAGATAAATTAGTCATAATAAAAGAATATATAATATATTGTATTAATTGATTATGATATATATTAAATTTATATGATATATATTTTATTTTGATATCTCCTAATAAATAATCAATTAAATACAAATATGTATGTCATTCATTTATCAAATAAGTTAACAAATCCAAATTTCATGTCAACACGTTCCTCGAATAATAATATTACAACATTCAAATTAAACAAAATAGTCAATGTATTAAATAATTTCATTAAAAAAAGATTAAAAAAATGAAAATTATGCATTTTATTATTGGCTCGAGTAACTCGGGAAACTCGATTTTAACTTTGTCGAGTTATGCTCTACAATGAATAATCAGTTCTTTTATATCAATAATATTTCATATTCTATAACTTAATATAATATGTTATAATAAAATAGTTATTATAAAATAAAATAAAATCTAAATCATAAAACAAAACAATCTTTTACAATTTATTACTTAAGCAACTAGACAAATTGAAAATAAATTTTGTCGAGTTACTCTATAACCTACATGCTAAATACATATATTTTATATTATAGAAATTTTCTGTTTACAATAAAGAGAAACATAAAATATAATATACACAAGTCCACAAAATATCAAATATATAGAAAAACTATTTTACATAAATTCACACATTTATTTATAATATCTGCAAATCAATTATACTAAGTGAAATCTATAATTACTTATTCAATTTATTTCATGAAAATATTCCTGTTTTATGATTTTTGCTTTTGTATCACATTTTTCATCGAGTAACTCGACAAACATGATTTTTAGTTTGGCGAGTTACTCGAGTAACTTCAACATTGCATATTTTTCATTTTTTTTGTTTTCTTTTTCTATTTAAATTATGTAATATACTTATAATTTCTGTAATAAATATTATTATAAATTATGTTAAAATACTTATTACAATTATTAATTAAAAAAAACACATTTATTTTCGTAATATAATTTGACATAATTATTCTAACAAAAAAATTCATTATTATAACAAATTTTTACTACAATTTTTTTCCATAATTTATGATGAAATCTATTTTGTATGCATTTGTCATAACAAATTTATTATAATCACTAGATTATTATAATAATGTAATAATTGATTAATAATATATTACTACAGAATTGCTTTTATTATGCTATAAATTTATTATAACAATTTTTAGTTATAATATGTTATACTAATTGCTAAAATAAAATAAAATAAAATATATTGTATTAATTGATTATGATATATATTAAATTTATATGATATATATTCTATTTTACTATGTTCTAATAAATGATACATTAAATAAAATTTTGTATATGCTTTATTTATCAACTTACTCGACAAATCCAACTTTGAGACTCACGAGTTTCTTGAAAAATAACACCACTAAATAAGAATAAAGAATTATTTAATTGTATGACATACTTTAAATAAAAAAGGGAAACAAAATAATGGAAAATTTAAATTTCATTCGTTCGTCGAGTAACTCGGGCAACTCGATTGTCAGTTTGTCGAGCTACTTGAGCTATTGAATAGATTAATTTCGTATCACAATTTTAATCGAGTAACTCGACAAACGTGATTTTGGGTTTGTCGAGTTACTCGAGTAACTTCAACAATGCATATTTCTCATTTTATAGTTTACTTTTTGTATTTAAATTATGTAATACACTTAAATTTTTTTATTTTTTAGTTTTTTCGTGTTATTTTTTAACCAACTCGTGGAACTCAAATTTAGATTTGTCGAGTTACTAGATAAATTAATGATAATGCTTAAACTTTTTGTTTTATGTTATAAACAAATTGTACACATGCAATTTGAAAAATAAATTTTTTAAGTCGATAACATTTGATTTTTATTGTTTTTATCTTTTATTTGTTTTAATATACATATATTAGTATCTTTTAGCCGCAATTATTGACTTCTTATATATTATAGTCAATATATATTCATTTTTCCCTTCATAAGTCATCAAATTTGGTGCTTTTTTATCTCTAGTTGCTATGGGGAACAAATGACGAAATACAATCGATTTTTAAAGGTTTTGGTAAATTTCATTTTCTCTAAAATGCAGTTTTTGTTGTCCAACTTAAATATTTGCTGCAACTTATACATTACGTATTTTTACATAATTCCAGTTGGAGACAATATTCCTACGGGTTACCTAACCATTGGCTTTTGTTTAACATAATTTCATGTTATATAACTCAAGTTATGGACACTTTTGTAAAGTGCGACAGCATGAATCCGAGAAACTGCCTTGGATGTTTCGGTGAACATTTTAGTGTGTGAAAACATGCCGTCAGATTATCAAATTTTTATATGTGGTAGCTACATGGGTATTCTACGTTCCTTGAAATTTTCATATTGTTCGGTGATCATTTTCTATGTCAAAAAAATTTTCTTTGCTCCATGATTGGGTGAATTGTTTCTCCAAATTGCACTTTCTGTTGACCAACTCAAAAATATGCTGCACCTTATATATTAAGTATTTTTACATAACTCCAGTTGGAAACGATAGCTCTATGGGTTACCTAACCATTGGCTTTGGTTTCACATAAATTCATGGTATAAAACTCAAGTTATGGACAATTTTGTAAATTGCGACCGTATGAATCCGAGAAACTGCCTAGGGTGTTACGGTGAGCATTTTAGTCAGCCGAAACATGTCGTCGGACTATCAATTTTTGATATGTGTTAGCTAAATGAGTATTCTATGTTTCTCAAAAATTTCATATTTTTCGGTTATCGTTTTCTATGTCAAACAAATTTTTGTTACTCCATGACCGAGTGAAGAAATTTTTGTAACACTGCCCTTATTTTGAAAATTTTATTCACCTGGTCATGGAGTAACAAAAAATTCTTTGACATAGAAAACGATCACCGAACAATACGAAATTTTCAGGGGACATAGAATACTCAGGTAGCTACGACATATCAAAAATTGGTAGTCCGACGGCATGTTTAGGTATTCTAAAATACTCATCGCGAAACCTCCTAGGCATTTTTTCGGATTTATGCCGTCGGCGTGCCGGAATCGATATTATAAACCAATTAATAAACTTTAAGTAGTGTAAATATCTTTTTTAAACTTTTGTGGACCTTGGTTTTGTGGCAGTTTTAGTGGATACCCATGTTTTGGTTACACGTTAATGATGTGAACTTGAAAGGTTTTGCTAAACTTCATATTTTTCTAAGATGCAGTTTCTGTTGTCCAACTCAAAAATTTAATGCACCTTATATATTAAGTATTTTTACATTTTTCCAGTTGGAGACGATAGCCCTATGGGTTGCCTAACCATTGGCTTTGGTTTTACATAATTTTATGTTATGTAACTCAATTTATGGACAATTTTGTAAACTGTCGACGGCATGAATTCAAAAAACTGCCTAGGAGGTTTCGGTGAGCATTTTAGTATGCCTAAACATGCCGTCGGACTACCAATTTTTAATATGTGGTAGCTACCTGAGTATTATATGTCCCCTGAAAATTTCGTATCGTTCGACGATCGTTTTCTATGTCAAATAATTTTTTATCACAAAACAAATTGAGCTAAAAGCCCACACAAAATAAAAATATATATAAAAAAATATATTTATTTCAAAGACTTTGTCGAGGAAGTAAAAAAAAAAAAAAAATTCAAACTCTTTCCTACTTTGTCGAGTAAGCCAAAAAAACAAAAAAAAATATTTCAAACTCTTTCTCACTTTATCGAGCAAGCCAAAATAAAAAAATGAAAAAAAAAAAAAAATTTCAACTTTACCACTTTGTCGAGGAACTCGACAAAGTGGCCAAAAAATAATAATACAAAAAATTTCATCATTTACCACTTTGTCGAGTTACTCGACAAAGTGTGGGAAAAAAAAAATATTCAAGAACTTTGTCCAGTAATTCGACAAAGTTCAAAATTTTTTTTTTAAATTGTTCATTTGGTCCCAACTTTTTAAATTTTTAAATAATTGACCCATAATTTTTATTTTTATGTCATTGACCATCCCCAATATTTAAATTTTGTTGAAAGTCCAATTTGACTATTTTTTTGGATTTTTTTCAAGTTACTCGACAAATATTTTTTTTTTATAATAAAATTAATGTCTTTGGTTTGTCAAGTTATTCAACAATAATTTATTAAAAAATAAATTGGTCGAGTTACTCGACATCAATTTTTGACACTGTGTTATCATAATTGTTAAAATAAAATAAAATAAAATATATTATAATAATTTAATATATCGATCAGTTATAAGCCACCAACTCCAACTTTTAAAAACAAAAGTTTTATTTACAATAAATTCATATTAAGTTTTATTATAATTATTAATTATACTAAAAATTGATTATTTTAATAAAATTTATATAATTAGTATAATAAATTGACATAATTATTATAATAAATTTGCATTCCACTGTGTTATTATAATTGTTAAAATAAACTATATTATAATAATTTTATATCATATATAATTTATTATACAATGTTATAATAAATGATAGAGTAAAAAAACTATGCATGTGCTTAAATTATCAAAGAACTCGACAAACTGAAATTTGAGATTGCCGAGTTGCTCAATTATTTATATGAATAAAATGCCACATACCACAAAGTCAAAAATATTTCAAAAATAATTTTGTCGATGGCGTGAACGGTTAATTTCTAATTCACTATTTTTTTTTTATAAATTTGATTCTTAAACATATGCAGCATTTATTTAAAATAATCTGTAAAAAAAATATAAAAAATTTACTTTACAATTCAAAGGTTTGCTGGATTAAAATAAAAAAATTATATAAAAAAAAAATTTGTAAAGTCAAAATGGGCTTAAAAGGTTAAGCCCATTTTCATTGATATTAGTGTGTGTTTGTCAAGAAACTCGACAAACACACACCTAAATTTGCTTATTTATTTATTTATTTAAAATGTATTTGGGTGTTTGTCGAGTTACATGACAAACACCCACTCCTCCACTAAAAATCAAAATGGGCTAAAAGCCCATTTTGAACCTTTTTAATTTTTTTTTTTTAAATATTGGAGATGTGTATTTTAACAAACACACCCCCCAAACAATAAAAATGGGGTTTTTTAGCCCATTTTAAACTAATTTTTTTTTTTTTATAATTTTTTAATTTGGGTATATATTTGTCGAGCGTATTTGGACCTTTATTTATTATTTTTTTGGTGTGTTTTTCTTTTCTATAATTTAGTAGCAAATAGATTTTCATTTAATTTTTTACTATTTAATTTTTTTTTCTTATAAGCAAATTGAACACAGATGAATTTTTGTTAATCTATGAATAAGCTAAGTTTTGAAATTTTTTTTTTCCTTTTTTTTCCACTTTGCCTCATAACTCGGCAAATTAGTAAAAAAAAAAAAAAAAAAAAAAATTTCTAAATAATTTTTGACTTTCTCCAGAAAGTAAAAAAAGAATAAAATAAAAAAAAAATAAAAATTTTGGTGGCTTCCAGAGAAAGCCACCAAAAAAAAAAATATTCAAAACAAAAAAAAATTTGGTGGCTTTCTCGAGCAAAAAAAATATTTTTTTGTGGCTTTCTCGAGTTACTCGAGAAAGCCACCAATTTTTTTTTTTTTTTTTTTTTTTTTTTGTGGCTTTCTCGAGTTACTCGAGAAAGCCTTATTTAAAATTTTTTTTTTGGGTCTCTCAAGTAACTCGAAAAGTCATTTGGGAAATTTTTTTTTTTAAAAAAAAATACTAATTTCGTCGAGTTTTAAGACAAAGTGGGGAAAAGGGTAAAAAAAAAATATATTCAAAATTTCACTTAGTCATGGATTAAAAAAAATTCATTTGACATAGAAAACGATCACCGAAAAATATGAAATTTTCAAGGAACATAGAATATTCATGTAGCTACCACATATCAAAATTTGATACTCCGACGACATGTTTCGGCTTACTAAAATGCTTACCGAAACATCCTACTTGAATAAGGAGGAAAAAAATAGAAAAAAATCAACAATTAATGATAATGCTTAAACTTTTTGTTTTATGTTATAAACAAATTGTACACATGCAATTTGAAAAATAAATTTTTTAAGTCGATAATATTTGATTTTTATTTTTTTTTCTAAATAATTTGATAACATTTTATGTTAAATTTGTTCTATAGATTTGTTGTGTAAACGTTTTATTCCAGTGTATAATAAATTGATTATTGTAATAAATTGACATAATTATTATAATAAATTTGCATTCCACTGTGTTATCATAATTGTTAAAATAAAATAAAATATAATATATTATAATAATTTAATATATCGATCAGTTATAAGCCACCAACTGCAACTTTAAAAAACAAATGTTTTATTTACAATAAATTCATATTAAGTTTTATTATAATTATTAATTATACTAAAAATTGATCATTTTAATAAAATTTATATAATTAATATAATAAATTGACATAATTATTATAATAAATTTGCATTCCACTGTGTTATTATAATTGTTAAAATAAAGTATATTATAATAATTTTATATCATATATAATTTATTATACAATGTTATAATAAATGATAGGGTAAAAAAACTATGCATGTGCTTAAATTATCAAAGAACTCGACAAACTGAAATTTGAGATTGCCGAGTTGCTCAATTATTTATATGAATAAAATGCCACATACCACAAAGTCAAAAATATTTCAAAAATAATGTTGTCGATGGCGTGAACGGTTAATTTCTAATTCACTATTTTTTTTTATAAATTTGATTCTTAAACATATGCAGCATTTATTTAGAATAATCTGTAAAAAAAATATAAAAAATTTACTTTACAATTCAAAGGTTTTCTGGATTAAAATAAAAAAATTATATAAAAAAAAAATTTGTAAAGTCAAAATGGGCTTAAAAGGTTAAGCCCATTTTCATTGATATTAGTGTGTGTTTGTCGAGAAAATTGACAAACACACACCTAAATTTGCTTATTTATTTATTTTATTTTTTTTAAAAATGTATGTGGGTGTTTGTCGAGTTACACGACAAACACCCACTCCTCCACTAAAAATCAAAATGGGCTAAAAGCCCATTTTGAACCTTTTTTAATTTTTTTTTTTAAATATTGGGGGTGTGTATTTTAACAAACACACCCCCCAAACAATAAAAATGGGGTTTTTTAGCCCATTTTAAACTAATTTTATTTTATTTTTTATAATTTTTTAATTTGGGTATGTATTTGTCGAGCGTATTTGGACCTTTATTTATTATTTTTTTGGTGTGTTTTTTTTTTCTATAATTTAGTAGCAAATATATTTTCATTTAATTTTTTACTATTTAATTTTTTTTTCTTATAAGCAAATTGAACACAAATGAATTTTTGTTAATCCATGAATAAGCGAAGTTTTGAAATTTTTTTTTCCCTTTTTCCCCACTTTGCCTCATAACTCGACAAATTAGTTAAAAAAAAATAAAAAAATATTTTTTTAAATAAAAAAAGAATAAAATAAAAAAAATAATTGGTGGTTTCTTGATAGAGCCACCAAAAAAAAAAAAAAAAAAACAAAATACAAAACAAAAAAAATTTTGCTTTTAGTTTCACTACAAATATACAAGAGCCGTAAGGATTGTAACGTTCTTTGGTTGTCCAAAACAATGTTGTTCTGGACAATCTTTTTTTTTTGTGGTAGAAATACAACATCCTTTTGACCATTTGGTGATGGTGGTGTACGAAGATCTTGTCGTCTAGATCGGAGGCAGAAAGAAGAAAAAAATTAATTTGTAAGAAAATTTAACCCACTTACATAGTCGCATGGATTTATGCTTTAATTTAGGAAAAAAAAAATATTGGAAAGTACAAAAGTTATGTTACTTTATTAGAAATGGAGGAAATTTGAAAATGAGTTGTAAATTATCATAATTGATTTTATGTTGTTTTTTGATACTAAATCATATATTTGAAATGTATAAGTGTGTGTTAATGATTTGAAGGTTTAATATCACTATTTTCACTCATTTCCTCCTATTTTTGTAGACAAATTATCACTTTATGTAATAAAGATATTTTCTTGAGGGAATTGATATCCAATGCTTCTGATGTAAGAATTTTTTTTTTCATTTTTTTAATCATTAAGAGTTGTATTTAATGTTAATTTTGTTGGTAATTTAGGCCTTGACAAGATTATGAAGAGGTTTTGGGTGAAGGCGACAATGCTAAACTCGAGATCCATTTATTATAGACCAAAGCGTTTTAATACTTACTAGCTTATGTTCTATATGCCTACTTATTATTGAAAATGTGATATTTTAGATCAGCACTTATGTGCATAATTAAGTAAATTTCTTTATGAGTAGTTTTGTGGAGAATTTTATAAAGAGTGTGTTCTGTAGTGTTGATCTGATTGATTTAAATAATAGAGTTGTATTATTTTTTGTCGCTGCTTCTGGAGAACTGATTATTAAGCTTATTAGATTATTAAACAAAGAGTTAGAATTTTTTAACTTAGCAAAGGCATGGGACAATTAGAAATAAAATCCCACCATTGGAACAACATAACTTTACAAAAATTAATGAGTTCATTATTTGACAAGTACACAAAAATATTTAAATTCTATCAAAATTATATTAACACAATCGCTTTTAATTAGTAGATTATCACGGACAACTTATGTGCATAGCACGTACATATAACTAGTATATATATATATATATATATATATATATATATATATATATATATATATATAGTTTTAAATACATATAAATTAGGTAAGAAATCTTTAAATATGATCATGAATATTGTTTTCCATATTTTACAATACTCTCCCTTTGATGACCATTAGTACAATAATTGTCTCGCTAAAAACTTTGTTTGACAAAAATCTAGTAGGACAAAATATCAAATGAAAAGAAAAAAAAGAGTACAGTTAATTTTAAAAGTTTTGGAGTATTAAGAAAATATTGTCTCATTAAAATCTTGCCAGAAAAATTCAATAGGACAAAACTTGGACTAAGGAAAAAGAGTACAGCTACTCTCCTAATATTAATCACTGAAGATATTTGAGTCGACGCATCTCAATCTCATGCACCAATTTTTTGAATGTAGATGTCGATAATACTTTTGTGGATAAGTCAGCCAAATTGTCACCCGAGCGAATTTGTTGAACATCGATGTCACCATTCTTCTAAAGCTCGTGTGTATAGAAGAATTTTGGAGAAATATGCTTAATCCTGTCTCCTTTGATGTAGCCTCATTTGAGTTGTGCAATACAAGCTGCATTGTCTTCATACAATATTGTTGGACTATCATTTGTTGAAGGTAATTCACATTATGCTTGGATATGATGTATCATGTTTCTCAACCATGCACATTCTCGATTTGCTTCGTGCATTGCAATAATTTCAGAATGATTTGAAGATGTTGCTGTCAAAGTTTGCTTCACATATCTTCGTAATATAGCTGTTTCACCATGTGTGAACACATATCCTGTTTGTGATTTAAGTTTATGTAGATCAGAGAGATCCCACTAAAGGAAATTTTAATTTTTGTGAATAAAATAATCTCATGTCAAGCGTACTTTTTAGGTAACGAATAATGTGTTTAACATTATTCCAATATCTTTGAGTGGGTGCAGAACTATATCTTGTAAGAATATTTAAAGAAAAAGCTATGTCTGGTCAAGTGCAATTTGCAAGATATGTTAATGTACCAATTGCACTTAAATATGGTATTTTAGGTCTAAGAGTTATTTATCCATCTTCAAGTGGGCGAAATTAATCTTTTTTTCACTTCAAGTGATCGAACGACCATAGAGGATGTCAATGGATGTGCTTTAGAAAACGTTTTAAGAATTTTTCTGTATAAGAAGATTGATGAACAAATAATCCTTCTGAGAAATGTTCAATTTGCAATGCAAGACAGAATTTGATTTTTCTCAAATCTTTCATCTCAAATTCATTTTTTAAATAATCTGTAGTTTTGTTGAGCTCTTCAGAAGTTCCTATAAGGTTTAAATCATCAACATAAACTGCTACAAGTGCAAATCCAATATATGTTTTCTATGAAAATACAAGGGCATACATCATTGTTTCTATAACCTTCTTTCAACAAATATTCGCTAAGGTGATTATACCACATTCGTTAATCCATACAATGATCTTTGCAATTTAATTGAAAATATTGTTCTGGGGAATGAACCATTTGCTTCTGGCATTTTAAATTCTTCAAAAAATTTCATGTGTATTTCACTATCAAGTGAACTATGCATATCTCAGTTACAACATCTATAAGGCGCATATCGAGCCTCTGTGACACAATCAAACTTATTAAAAATCTAAATGCGATGGTGTCCATTACGAAAGAATATGTTTCCTCATAATCAATCCCAGGTCTTTGTGAGAAGTCTTAGGGTACTAGTCGGGCTTTGTATCTTGTAAATTTATTGTTTTCATTCTTTTATTTACGAAGACCCATTTGCATCCTACATGGATTACATTTTCAGGAGTTCGAACTACAAGTCCAAATATTTTGCATTTTCCTAAGGAATTCAACTCCGCATGTATGGCTTCTTTCTATTTTGGCCAATCATTCTATTTTGACAATCTTTAATAGATTATGGTTCTGGATTCTCATTTTGCATGATATCTAGTGCCACATTAAAGGCGAAGATATTGTCCACCACAATATTATTTCGTTCCCATAATTTATGAGATAATAATTAATTTTATTGAAAGCTCATTGTTTTCGGACACTTGTGGTTCTTCATTGTAACGCCCCGGATTTTCTCACCCCGGAGGGTCACTAAAATAATGTTTAAAATATATTTGACAACTCCAAAACATTATTTCTCGTGCCCTTGGATGATTTTAAAAATAAGATTTTTGCGGAAAATAAAAAGTGTGCAAGGGAAGAGAAATTTACTTTAGAATTTCATAGTTTTTTCTATACTACGATAGGTATCGCCAAAATTTATTTGACTAACCAAATGAATTCCAAAAATCACGAAACTTTAACTGTAGATACTTGGGACTACAGACTACAACATATTAAAATTTCAAATCTTAAATACATTGTTTGATAGGTGAAAAAGATAGCCAAAGTTGCTTGAAAACTGTCCCGGGTGCCTCAAGATAGCCCGTTCACACATACATAATAAATTCATACGATGGAGTTTTTGAGTCATTCCAATTTTTTTTATTAGACCACATATAGGAATTTCCATAGCCACTGATTTCACCCAAAAAATTCAACCGTAGCAAAAGTTATGATTTTTAAAAAAGGGGACATTAAGCTAAAAAATTTCTAAAAATGAAATTAAGTAAATTTCTAATTTAAAACTTTGAACGACAAGTACACTAATATCTTGTTTCCATACATATTACATAATTAATTACTGAATAAAATACTTAAAATATAGTAATTACATCATAATCGACTCGATCATTTTGACGTCAAAACATAAACTAAATAAGACTTTCCATGACAAGCTCGTTAGCCTACCGCCATCACATCAACGCCGATCAATTTAATCTGAACATTTATTTGTTTTAGGGGATAAGTATTTCATAAGAAACACTCAGCAGCAATACTTATAACATGTTGAAAATTTTACTTAAACATGAATTCAACATGCCATGATTTTTGAAACGAACATAATAACATAAACATTGGTAGCCGACACCATATAACGTCATACATGATTACTTTCAATCACAAACATGTTAAAGTGATTACCTTCAATCACTATCATAAGTTCATTCGTAAATATGTTTGCATGGCATTCATATAACATCATAATCTTCCCATAACTTCATTTAAAATCGCAGAAAAACCATTAAGTAAAACTACCTCGAATGAGAGTTTACGGTTGAAGTTGATGGAGAATGAAATGCTATTGCACCTTTTCCAAACTCAAACCTGTACCCTATATATAGATATATATCTAAGGATTATTTGTAAAGTTAGAAGCAAGGTCAAAGCCTCTTACTTCTGGCCGAAAATGGTGAGTGAAAGGGAACAAAGTTGCTAGAATTTTTGACTGGACAAATGCAAAAATGGGGCTGGTTGCTGGACAAAAATTTGAAGGAAAAGATGGATACTTGCTAGAGAGTTTTTTGGTGACTTAGACTAAGGTTTCAAGGGTGAGTTCTATGGTTGAAAGTAAGAAGAAAATCACAAGGTGTTATCATTTGCTACTGGCCGAAACTGGACAATTC
Organism: Forsythia viridissima; assembly: GCA_030279155.1. Lineage (NCBI taxonomy): Eukaryota > Viridiplantae > Streptophyta > Magnoliopsida > Lamiales > Oleaceae > Forsythia > Forsythia viridissima. The sequence goes on along the minus strand of CM059035.1, from coordinate 21,210,943 downwards.
AGGAAGCAGAATTCTGTTGTGGTTTGGTTGATAAATGGAACTAAAACTCTACAGTTGGGGGGACAGTTTCTGGGGTAATTTGGAGGGAAAAACAAGTTTTATTGAGGGCTTAGCAGCGAGGAAAAATGGGGAGGGGGAATGGGAGATGTGGAGGGATCATAGGGGACGGTTTCTTCACTGTCATGGGGCTGTTTTGGTTGGCTGAAATTGGAAGATAACTCACACAGCAGAGACCGAAATCTGGGACCTTTTTGGGGAAAGAAATGGTTGAAATGTGAGGTTAATTTGTGGAGAATTGTGGCTAAACAGGGGATGCTGGTGGGAGACGTTTTCCTTCAGATTGTGGAAGGCAATTATGCTGGAAATGGCTGATGGTGGCAGTTTTCTTTAGATCATGAAGGGGCTGTTTGGTTGATTTTAAATGGTAGGAGTTAAGGCATTTTTTGGCTAGTTTTTCGGTAGATCCTAAGGTGTTGTTTGGGTGGGGTTTTCTTATTAACTTTTGGAGTCGATTTTGGCTAAGAAATCGAAGGTAAAAGGTCAAGATTTTTAGATAGAACTGGAGAACAAATTTTAAAAATTTAGACTAGCTATAAATTATTTCTCGTTCAAAATAAATTTAAAAACTTACCAAATGAAAATAGAATAAGGTTCGTTTTCTAATTAATTCCATAGTAGTCGACTAAAAATTTGAAGCAAACACGCAAAGTTTTTTTAACTGAATTTTTTTTAAAAAAATGAATCATAAGGTACGAAACGATGTCGAAAGTAAGAAATTTTATTTACTTGAAATTAAAATGCGAAAAATTTTAGTTGTTACATACATGAATCACGTTACCAGTGTCTGATTGATCAATCATTTCTACTATTGTTTCATTAAAAGGTTTTAGTTGAGTTTTCTCTTGTAACTTTTTATTTCGAGGTACAGAGTATTTGGCACCAACATGTCGACCATAGCGTATTTGAGATTTATTTTTTATGACAGATTATCTTACAGGGACATCAATTTTTGCAGAAGTATTTTCTGCTCGAACATATGTCTTTGTCACTTTCCTTGTATCAACGAATACATCAGGTAATTGGCTTTGAACTATTTGCAAGTGAATGGTTTTCTCAACTTCTTGCTCACATTGATTAGTGCAGGGATCAAAATGAGATAGAGTTGTTTCATTCCAATAAATTTTACCTTGTTTTTTAGGATGTAGTTTTTCTCCTCCCAAAGTTGGGAAAGTTATGTCATCAAAATGATAATCTGAAAAATGTGCAGTAAATAAATCACGCGTTAAAGGTTCAAGATACCTAATAATGGATGATGAGTCAAACCCAAAATAAATTCCATGTCTTCGTTGGGGACCCATCTTCGTTCGTCTACTGCTCAATATTCTTCTGAAATATAAAAATTATAATGTCATATTTTCATGAGCAATTAATATTTTTCTGAAATATTTAAATTGTAATATTATGCTATTCAGGAGCAGCTAATATTTTGTTAGAATATTATAATGTTGTGCTTCTTCAGGTGCAACAACAAATCATTATTTTGAAGTAAATATTTGCTCTTCAGTAGCGATATTCTAATATTCTTATAGAATAATATATCTTATAAAATTAGGCTCTTCGGGAGTAATTAATATTCTACTGAAATATTAATATAATGTAAATCTTTGCTTATTATTAAGCAAAAATAAAATATTCTTCTAGAATATTTATATGTTAGGTTGTGACATATGAAAAAGTCATATGTTCTATTAAAATATTAGCGTTGTGTTTTTTTAGGAATAACAACATATCATTATGAATATATGCTCTTTACTTTAGGAGCAATATTATGATATATATCAATTTAAAATTTATACAAGAACATCAAAAAATAATTATTCAATATATAGATAAAAACAAAAGTAACAGTTGAACATGAATTAATATGTAAAAACATAACTCCTGAAATACAAGATCAAAAGTGAAAATCAATCACTAATAGACATATAGTTGAGGAAGAAATTGAGGTAAGAACACGTTGTGAAGAAACATAATTCAAGACACTTTCAAATTTCATAATAATATAATTTAGGGTTAATTTCACTGATGGTCACTGAAGTTTCATTGAAATTATAAAATTGTCACTGAAGTAACAAAATTTCAACGGTGGTCACTGAAGTTTATTAAAGATTGCACCAAATGTCACTCACTGAAATTCTCCAATTAACTTGGTGACGTGTCACTTGTAAATGTCCATGTGGCGCACATTTGGATGACACGTGGCAAAATTATTGACATGTGGACTTTACCCACTAATTATAATAAATTTGGACTTCAACGAATACCTCTATAATATAAGGACCTACTGAAAATACTTCAAAATAAATTTTATAATAAATACTTCAAAAATTGCATCTAAGGTCCTTCAACTTTTTATATCTTCAAATTTTGGTCCCCAAAATTTCAATTATCTTTCAGTTAAGTCCTTCAAAAATTGCATCTTAGGTCTTTCAACCTTTTATATCTTTACACGTTAGTCCCCAAATTTTCAATTATCTTTCATTTAAGTCCTCCAACAATTGCATCTTGGGTCCTTCAATTTTTTACATCTATACACTTTGGTCCCCAAGTTTTCAATTATCTTTTAGTTAAGCCCTTCAAAAATTGCATCTTAGGTCCTTCAACTTTATACATCTTCAAACTTTGGTCTCCTAAATCATTGATTTTAGTGGTCAAAATAAGTACCATTTTAGTTGTCAAAATTATTATTTAACTATATTATTTTATTACAATTATTATTTAACTATACCATTTTGTTCGTTTAGGTGAAAATTTGAGTGTAAAGTCAAGGATTTAATTGTAAATAATAATTTTGACCACTAAAATTGTACTTATTTTGACCACTAAAATCAAAGATTTAGGGGACCAAAGTTTGAAGATGTATAAAGTTGAAGGACCTAAGATACAATTTTTGGAGGGCTTAACTGAAAGATAATTGAAAATTTGGAGACCAAAGTGTAAAAATGTAAAAGGTTGAAGGACCTAAGATACAATTTTGAAGGACTTAACCGAAAGATAATTGAAAATTGACCAAAATTTGAAGATATAAAAAATTGAAGGACCTTAGATGCAATTTTTGAAGTATTTATTATAAAATTCATTTTGAAGTATTTTCAGCTAGGTCCTTATATTATAGAAGTATTCATTGAAGTCCAAATTTATTATAATTAGTGGGTAAAGTCTACATGTCAATAATTTTGTCACATGTCATCTAAATGTGCGCCACATAGACATTTACAAGTGACACGTCATCAAGTTAATTGTAGAATTTCAGTGAGTGACCTTTGGTGCAAGCTTTAGTAAACTTTAGTGACCACCGTTGAAATTTTGTTACTTTAGTGACGATTTTGTAATTTCAATGAAACTTGAGTGACCATCAGTGAAATTAACCCATATAATTTATAATTGGTACGGCCCATGTGGGCATTTACAATATATGTAAAGTTCTAGTTATATTTTAACACAATCTGGTAGAAAAGTTCAGAAACGAAAAGAAATTGAGCATGCCATAAATTTTTGGATTTTGACAAAACTAATATTCATATCACAATTGAATTTGGAAAAATTCATTTCACTTCCACGCATATAAGCATTAAAAAAAAATTAATACATACTTCTGAATAAATTTGACTTTGGTTCTTAATTGTAATACGAAAGGGATGGGATCATGCTTTTCTTTTTGGACAGAAAATAATCTTTTTGCTAAATCAATTTTCAGAACTTCAACTTCAATATGCTAGAATTTTGTGCTGATAACATGTTTAAATATGATCATTAATATTGTTTTCCATATTTTACAATAATTTCAATATTTTATTTGACAACATTTTTACCCGGGTAACATATGTAATATTATGTGTTACTATATGTTACTTCCTAGTTTTCATTAAAATCAATATTTTATAATTCATCTCTTCTTATAATTTTTTTAAAATATATTATTTTAATTTAAAATTAATATTTCATTTTTTATTTGAAAATAATAGTTTTATATGGGTAAAAATCACTATGTCTAGAGGTAGTCGTGGGCATGGGTCGGGTTGGGTCGATTTTTGACCCAACCTGACTCCAAACGGACTTGGTCGATTTGAGTAATTTCCAAATCGAAATTGACTAAGTCGGATTCAATAAACCAACCCGACCCGAGCTGAATCAATTTGGGTCAATTCGGTTCGGTTTGGTGGTTTGGACTGCGGCTGCCAGGTTTCATATACTAGTTTCACAATTAAAGATTGAGGACTGAGTTAGCCGTTGGTGAAGTTGCACGATGTGAGAGAGATAGATGGAGATAAAGACGGAGAAGGAGAAGGAGAAGGAGACGGAGACAGAGACCGAGATTGAGATTAAAAAAATCTACAGCCAAAAGAAGAAATCAACTTTATGGGTCCCATCATTTCAGAAAGCTGCAGGAACAGTAATTGAATTACTCGAACTTTCAATATATTACAAAGCTGTCCCCGACCACTTCAATTTCAAAATTCCCAATCTGATTTCACTTTCAACATAAATGGGGACAATTTGGTAATTGTGCATGCATTTTGGGTCCACAATGACATGTACAACGTCAGAGTCTCAGCTTTGGTTTTTTGAATAAAGTGACTTTTTTTCAATATTAAATACAATGAATTTGATGGCATTTCACGTTTGGGGTCCTTATTTCATTTTGCGGTTGTTTTTTATTTTTTTACGTCAAAGTCAGAAACTTATTATTAAATTAATATATATATATATATATATATATATATATATTAAATAGGTCGGTTCGGTGAAACCCGACCCAAAATCGACTCGATACCTACATTTCCATTTCCTAACCCAACCCGGTCCATTTTTTAATTAAAAACTGACCCAAACTGACCCGAATCATGTCGGATGGGTCGATTTGTCAGGTCACGGATAATTTTGCCCACCTACCTAGAGGAAAATGCCCGAACAATATAGAAATTGGCAATTAAATGACCAAGTCCAAATACACGTGGTCATATCTGCACTAATCTTCTAATTTATTGTCATCATATGAAAATTGACAATTAATGAATCATAAAACTATCAATTTGGCCAAGCAAGCCTAAATCCTTATTTATTAGCCTATTATCTTGGGCACTAGGATTAAAAATGGTAAATATTAATATTTTAAAAATAACAGTATATTTCAAATTTTTTCAAAAAAAAAAAAAAAAAAGGTGTTGGAGCCAATTCTCTTTAAAAATTTGAAAGAATGAGGGGTTAAATTGTTGGGATCTAGTCACTTTAAAGGGGAATGGCGGACCCATTATATTTTGGATCTAGGCTTGGACTGCCCTCTGTATTCGCCATTGGGTGCTGTTGACCATGACATTCCACAAAAACAACTACAAGAGGACTATACTAGACCTAAATCAATGATACAAGAAACTTGGAGGGTTCACAAAATAGATACACGGTGACACCATTACATGTTACCAGATGCAGCATCTAGATATAGGCAACCAAATGACTCTTCTCATGGTAATTTTCACATTCGCCATTTGGGGTTGTTTCCAAGGTTTCAGGCAACGAAACCACAGGGTTACTCCATCGACATTCCCCAGAAGAAAAGATCTGTGCATCAAACCATTGGAGGGAGAGCAACCATTTTCCCGGGTTAGAACATTGATAAATAATTTTGGATGATGCTGGGTAGTTGTATGAAAACAAGAAGAAGTCAGAACACGAAGCCTCCTTTTGAAACTCCACTGCTCCAGATGCCATTGGTCAGAATATAGAGATCTCATATCACCACTAACGTCTTCGTACAATTTTTGTTATGAAAAATCCTCGGATATATTCTTTACTGGACGCCTCTATTGATAGGGTAAATTGATTGTATAGAAGAAACAATATTGGAATACAAGCGTAAAGGGATTAACTTGAGGACAATATTGGATATTTTATCATGCGATCGCAACTTGCTGAATTTTTAAGCAGAATATTTTTTTGGCCCTACCATGCGATCGCAGGAGACAAAGCCATGCAATCGCATAGTTAGTCTTGACTAAATTATGTCTTCAAAAGTGTACCTCGCAATCTCAGCAGGTTAAATACATGCGATCGCATGGGTATAAGCGGAACATGCATGTCCTTTTTGAAGTGTTGCACGATTTGGCTCCACACCTCTTCGTTCCCAACACTTCATCAACGATAAAAAGTACTCTCTGGACGTCTTTTAATATACAGAAAAGATATGCAAACAAACTAAACTCATATATTCATCTCTTGAACCAAATTTTTGCAATTAGTTGTGAAATTCTGGTTTTTTCATTTAATTTCATAATTTGGAGTACAAAACCATTTTTGGTTCGTTGTGCTTGTGTTTTGAAGTGTTGCACGATTTGGCTCCACACCTCTTCGTTCCCAACACTTCATCAACGATAAAAAGTACTCTCTGGACGTCTTTTAATATACAGAAAAGATATGCAAACAAACTAAACTCATATATTCATCTCTTGAACCAAATTTTTGCAATTAGTTGTGAAATTCTGGTTTTTTCATTTAATTTCATAATTTGGAGTACAAAACTATTTTTGGTTCGTTGTGCTTGTGTTTTGAAGTGCTACAAACTCAAGTAGAAGTCATTGTATCTTTGGAGTTGATTGTCATAAACCGTAGGCACCGTTGCGGGGCACATTCGACTTAAGGATAAAGTGTTCAACACTTGCCTCGACTTTACATATCATCCATTTTCATTCGGTGTTCTTGTTTCTGCACTTTGGAGTCACTTTAAACAATATCCACCCAACAGGGTAGTTGTATGAAAACAACAAAAAGTCAAAACACGAAGCCTCCTTTTGAAACTCCACTGCTCCATATGCCCATTGATCAGAAAGAGAGATCTCATATCACCACTAACGTCTTCGTACAATTTTTGTTATGAAAAATCCTCATATATATTCTTTACTGGACGCCTCTATTGACAGGGTAAATTGATCATATAGAAGAAACAGTATTGGAATACAAGCGTAAAGGGATTAACTTGAGGACAACCAGTCTGGAACTGGTGACGTTGGTGACCGAAATCTTGTGAAGAAGTAATCGACGTATCATATGTCACGTATGAGATAAGAGCACACCACTACCACTTGTAGACTGCCTTACATCGACTAGCCACTTCTCTAGGCAGCCTATTAAATTTGATTATTGGCTTCTATCTATTGATGCATAAAATATTCTCAATATAAAGACCTAAAATAAAGGTCTAAAATAGGAGGTCCAAGCATGAAGCTTGAGCGAATTTCAAGACGAGACTCGAAATTGTCCAAGCATGTAAAAGCTTGAACAATAGGGCGAAATGGGGCAAAGCTTGGGCGAATGAAGCAATAACTACATCGCGCAGGTAATGGAGCAGTCTTACATGTGGTCCATAATCCAAAGTAACTGTTAGTTAATGGAAAAAACACTATGGCAATTATGGAAAGTTATGAAAAGTTATTTTAAAATAAGTGCTATGAAGTAGTAGTCAGTTATGGGTGAAAATTACGCAAATGGTGATCAAGGTATAAATGAGACAAAACAACTAAAAAGAAGATCAAAACAACTCACTCACAAAGAAATATGTGAATTTCCATTTGAAATTTTTTGCTTTCTATTTACGAATCATGTAATTTTGTGTACTTATGCCCCTTGGAGGCATGGAGGCAAGTTGTATAATATAGTCTTTCAATTTAAACACCCCTTGTTGGGACATTTTCTCAAAATGTCTTGTTCTTTGTACTTATGCCCCTTGGAGGCATGGAGGCAAGTTGTATAATATAGTCTTTCAATTTAAACACCCCTTGTTGGGACATTTTCTCAAAATGTCTCGTTCTTTACACATCGTCTGAGTAATCTTTTAATTATTAGCATGAATAAAAAACGTGCGAAACAATTTGGTACGTCCAGTGGGATCTTTGGTATCTTTGGTGTTAGAAAAACTTGAAGTATTGATAAGTGTGGTTTTCGCACTTATTTTAGCCTTTAAAAATGGATAATTGTGAGTTCATTAGAGTTGTTTACTACTTATTTATGTTCTTTTGTTTATTTAGGTAAAAACCCGAGCTTGGATGGTGATTGGAAGAGATCCATGCGAAAAAAGAGCAAAAAGGACTAAAGTTGTGCAAATCGAGAATCTTGGAGACCAAAAGATAAATATGTCTAAAGATGGAAGACCAATGTTGCAATTTATGGAGGACCTATATGAAAGACAACCAAAACTTCAAGGACCAAGGTCAACATTTCAGATAGTTCAGGGACTGGAATTGCAATTAATCAAAAGTCAAAATCATTTACATTGTAATTTGGCCCATGCGACCAATAACCGTGCAATCGCGAGATCCCAAAATTTCCAACAGAGAGCTTTGAGGCTCTTCCATGCGATCGCATGGTGTTTTTCTTTACTGCTGTCCGCGTTTTGTCCAGTTTTTCAAGGGTTTTTTGGTCTTTCTACTTTTATCTCTTTTAGGGTTTAAGTAGCCGTTTTTCTGGCATTTTGAAGGGACTCTCTCCCTATTCTCTCGTACTCCCTCTCCCATAGAAAGCTCTCCAAGAAGAAGATAATTAGGGCTTTTGAAAAACTCCATGGAAATGGGGTTTTCTTGATTTTTTGTCATCATTGGGTATATTTTTGTAAATAGAGGAAGATGAATGGAGGTTTATAGTGGGCAAATGAAGACAACCATGGGCTCAAGCTAAATCTTGCATTTCTCTTGACTTTATCAAACCCGGTGATGTATTTTGTTTTTATTTTATATTTTGTCCTTGTGAATATTATGGGCTAATTTTATTTACTAGGAATGGGATGAATCCATTTATGAAGCTTTAAAGTGTATTGTTCTTGTTATTGATTCTTTATGCTTAGTTTTTATGGTTGTTGATTATTGGGCCTTATTGTGTATTGAGATGATTGATCACCATTGAAATGCTTTTGTAACTTAGTTGCTACCGGGAGGTTGAAATTAGGTTTAACACATTTAATTAACAACACAAGGCTTATGGAATGTAGGAATACTCTTTTTGATACTTTGTGCAATCAATTTTGAATGTTCTTGAGTTTTAATGCAATTTTACATATACGTTCTCTCGGTAGGAATGCTTGGGAGTCTTGTGTAAAATTAGGTTTGGCTTTACTCGGGAGAGATTGCTAGATATTTTAGGAGCATGGATTGCCATATTAACTTCATTTTGGAATTGATATTGAAAAATGAAACTTTAAAGTGGAATAGTTGGTGAAATCGAATTCCTAGTATTTTCTTCTAGTTGATTTTATTCTTACAAAATTCTCTTTTAATATTTTTCTTATTAGTTTATTTTTCATCATCTTTGAATTCTAGTTTTAATCATCAAAACAAAATGTTTTATTGTGTGTTTAAAATAGGGTTAGATTGATTTGGATGTTAGTAAAATTATCTATCTTCGTGGGTTCGACACTTTCTAATCACTTTATTACTTGAATGCGACCCGTGCACTTGCGGTACATTTTTAGCGAACAAGTTTTTGGCGCCGTTGCCGGGGATAGATTTAATTAGTTAGATCCTTGTTATTTCTAGCTTTACTTAGTTAATTTTATTTTATTTTTCCATTTAAAGTTCAAGTGCTACCTTTGTTCTTTTCAGGCATATCTTCTTTGGTGGATGCAAGATTTTGAAAATCTTGAGAATTTGGTGTTTGACCCCGAGATTGAAAGAACTTTCAGACACCGAAGAAGAGAACAAAGAGAAGCACAACATAGAGTGAACACCATGGCAGACGAAGAAGATCAAATGGTTGAGATTGATGAGGATGATTTGCTAGTTGGGGATATTATTACTCCAGCTGTGGTTCAAAGCCAATCTAGCATTGCATATCCGGCTTATGGGAAGGAAAATTTTCAATTGAGACCGGATGTCATCAACCTCTTCCAAAATACTCTTCAATTCTATGGACGTTCAAATGAAAACCCTCATATGCATCTATCGCGCTTCTTGGAGCAATTTTGAATATCAAGATGTCAACATGGAAGCTATCAAACTCAGATAATTTCCACATACTTTGAGAGATGCAGCAAGAGAGTGGTTAGATTCACATTCTGCGGGGAGTATTACTACTTGGAATGATCTTGTTCAAAAATTCACGAACAAATACTTTCCTCCCGCCAAAGTTGCAAAGTTGAAGCATGACATCTCCATATTCAGGCAGCTAGACACATAAAACTTTCATGAAGCTTGGGAGAGGTTCAAAGAGATGCTTCGGAAGTGTCCTAATCATAGTATCAAGAAGGCTTTGCAAGTTCAATATTTCTATGCCGGATTACTTCCACATTGCCGCTCTATTGTTGACTCATCCTCAAATGGATCAATCAACACAAAGACAATCAAAGAGGCATGGGTATTATTTGAAAGAATGGCCGAGACAAGTTCAAATTGGCCGGCTGATAGGGGAGTAACTAAAAGGGTAGTAGGGATGCACGAGGTTGATGTTATATCTGTTCTTTCTGCACAAATGGCCTCCATGGAGAAAAAGATGATGGATACTATAGCTCGTAATAAGACAGCTCATGCTATTCAGACGCCTACTCTTGAATGTGATGGTTGTGGAACAAATCATTCAACCAGAAATTGCCCACTGTTGACCAGTTCTTCGACATCCACTGAGCAAGCTTGTTATATCATCCTAGTCAGCAAGGTAATATCTACTCCAACACGTATAATCCAGCTTGGAAAAATCATCCGAATTTTTCATGGAGCAACAACCAACACCAACAAGGTGCTCCGAGACAACAATCGAATTTTCAACAAAAAGGGGGTTGGGAAGAAGCTATAGCTCAATTGGCATACCAACAGTTAAAATTTCAAGAACGAACTGAGGAATCTATTCAGAGTATCAGAGCATCTGTGAAGGGCTTGGAGAATCAAATGGGTCAGATGGCAAAACTTCTCTCTGAAAGACAACAAGGGCAATTACCGAGCAACACTGAAACTAACCCAAGAGAGCAGCTCAAAGCAATTACTACAAGAAGTGGGTTCAGTTGCCTGAGATAGAAGTCAAAAGAAATGTTGCCACTCATGACAAGACACCCACTATTGATGATGAACAAGGGGATCAAGCTAATGTACAACAAGATGCTAGTCAAGAAAAAAATTTGGATACTCCACCTACTAAGGCAACTCCTCAAGTGAAAGCATATGTGCCTCCAATCCCATTTCCGCAAAGATTGAAAAAGTACAAGTTGGATAAGCAATTTGAGAAATTCTTGGAAGTCTTCAAGAAATTACAAATCAACATCCCTTTTGCCGATGCCTTAGCTCAGATGCCTCGCTACGCAAAATTCATGAAAGAGATCTTATCTAACAAGAGGAAGCTAGATGAGCACGAGACAGTGGTGTTGACCGAAGAGTGTAGTGCTATCTTGCAGAACAAATTGCCACCTAAGCTTAAAGATCCAGTGAGTTTTACTATTCCTTGTACCATTGGTGATATTGATTTTAATAAAGCTCTTTGTGATTTAGGTGCAAGTATTAACTTGATGCCATTTTCTATCTACAGGAGATTAGGATTAGGGGAGGCAAAAGCAACAACAGTTTCTTTGCAGTTAGCTAATCGCTCAATCAAATAACCTAGGAGAATCATTTAGGATATCTTGGTGAAAGTTGACAAATTTATTTTCCCTGTCAACTTCATCATTCTGGACATGGAAGAAGACAAGGATATTCCTCTAATATTGGGCAGACCATTTTTGGCTACTGGAAGAGCTTTGATTGATGTGCACAAAGGCCAGATGATATTGAGGTTAAATGATGAAGAGGTGGTGTTCAATGTTTTCAAGGCAGTCAAATATCCAATGGATTCTGACAGTTGTTTCAGAGTTGATGTGGTAGACGAAATGGTGGGAGAATCATTTGCACTAAATCATCATCAAGATCCGCTTGAGATGTGTTTGGTTCATTCTTTTACCGAGGCTTTCAATCCCGAAGAAACTAAGCCCATGGTGAAGCAACTAGAGGCAAATCCAGCTTATAAATGGCAACCACCCTTCCAGGAGCTTGGAAAAAAGGCAACAAAGTTACCACCATCTATTGAAAAGCCTCCGCAGTTAGAACTCAAGCAATTGTCATCTCACTTGTGTTATGCTTATTTGGGTGATGATTCTACACTTCCGGTTATCATTGCAAACTCCATCAGTAATTTGGAAGAGGAAAAATTGCTACGAGTCCTTCGAGAGCACAAAACTGCAATATGATGGTCTATCTCAGATATCAAAGGCATTAGTCCTACAGTCTGTTTGCACAAGATTCTCATGGAAGATGATTTTAAGCCACCAGTCCAGCGTCAAAGAAGATTGAATCCAACACTGCAAGAGGTAGTCAAGGCAGAGGTGATAAAACTTTTAGATGCAGGGATCATCTATCCTATATCAGACAGCGCTTGGGTCAGTCCAATCCAAGTAGTACTGAAGAAAGGAAGGATCACCGTGGTGCCCAATGACAACAATGAGCTCATTCCAACAAGAACAGTTACGGGATGGCGAGTTTGCATTGATTATCGCAAACTCAACACTGTAACTCGAAAGGATCATTTTCCTTTGCCATTCATCGATCAAATGTTGGAAAGGTTAGCCGGGCATTCACATTATTGCTTTTTGGATGGGTATTCTGGATATAATCAGATTCCGATAGCTCCAGAAGATCAGGAGAAGACCACATTCACATGTCCCTACGGCACATTTGCTTATAGAAGGATGCCGTTCGGCCTATGCAATGCTCTAGCTACTTTCCAGCGCTGTATGATATCCATATTTTCAGATATGGTGGAGAAATACATTGAGGTCTTCATGGATGATTTCTCAGTCTTTGGACCAACTTTTGATGAGTGTCTTCATCATCTATCTTTGGTTTTGCAGCGTTGTGAAGAAACCAATCTTGTTCTAAATTGGGAGAAGTACCATTTCATGGTCCAGGAGGGAATTGTATTAGGGCACTTAATTTCAGCAAAGGGCATTGAGGTTGACAAAGCAAAGATTCAAATAATTGAGAAGTTGCCGCCTCCAACATCAGTAAAGGGGATTCGGAGTTTTCTTGGGCATGTAGGCTTCTATCGGTGTTTTATAAAAGATTTCTCAAAAATCACGAAGCCACTTTGCAACCTTTTGGAGAAAGATACCCCCTTTTGTTTTTCTGAAGAGTGTCTACATACTTTCAACACTCTTAAAGAAAAGCTTGTGACAGCACCAGTTTTGGTTACACCTGATTGGAGTCTACCCTTTGAGCTAATGTGTGATGCTAGTGATTATGCAGTTGGGGTAGTGTTGGGGCAACGCAGGGATAAAAATTTTCATGTGATTCACTATGCCAGTCGGACCTTGAATGATGCTCAGCTAAACTATGCCACCACAGAAAAGGAGCTTCTTGCAGTGGTTTATGACTTCGATAAATTTCGGTCCTATCTTGTGGGATCGAAGGTGATTGTTCATACAGATCATGCTGCTCTGAGGCATCTATTTGCAAAGAAGGATGCTAAACCTCGACTCATCAGATGGATACTTCTACTGCAGGAGTTTGACATAGAGATCAGAGATAAAAAAGGGAGTGAAAATGTGGTCGCGACCATCTATCCAGACTTGAGATTGGGGAAGAGTCACGAAGTGGAGAGATAAATGAGGAATTTCCTGATGAGCAAATCTTTGCAGTTGAGGAAGCACCGTGGTATGTAGATATTGTCAACTTCCTTGCCAGCAGCATCACTCCACCAGATCTCTCTAGCCATCAAAAGAAAAGATTCTTTGCAGACATCAAGCACTACTTTTGGGATGATCCGATTCTTTATAGAAGGGAACCAGATCAGATAATCAGGAGATGTGTGCCTGAAGGAGAGATGATGGATATCCTACAGCATTGTCATTCATCAAATTATGCTGGGCATTTTGGGGCCTCTAAAACTGCTGCAAAGGTGTTACAGTCCGGTTTCTACTGGCCTACCCTATTCAAAGATGCCTACAGAGCTGTGAAAACATGTGATCGGTGCCAAAGGACAGGGAATGTTTCAAGAAAGAATGAAATACCTCTTAACAGTATTCTAGAAGTTGAAATTTTTGATGTTTGGGGTATTGACTTTATGGGACCATTTCCACCATCATTCTCTAATCAATACATATTGGTGGCGGTTGACTATGTCTCGAAGTGGGTGGAGGCCGTAGCATTGCCCACCAATGATGGCCGGGTCGTGATCAACTTCTTGAGAAAGCAAATTTTTACCCGTTTTGGTACTCCACGAGCAATAATCAGTGATGGGGGTAAGCACTTTTGCAATCGCCAATTTGAGTCGGTGTTGGCTAAGTATGGTGTACATCATCGAGTGTCCACTCCTTATCATCCTCAAACAAGTGGGCAAGTCGAAATCTCCAATCGGGAGTTGAAAAGAATTTTGGAGGTAACGGTGAATGCTTCGAGGAAGGATTGGTCCAAAAAATTGGACGATGCACTTTGGGCGTACCGCACTGCATTCAAAATTCCTATTGGTATGTCTCCATATCGTCTAGTGTTTGGAAAAGCATGTCACCTACCCGTAGAGTTGGAGCATCATGCTTATTGGGCAGTGAAAAAGCTAAATTTTGATTGGAAAGAAGCCGGTGAGAAAAGACTCCTCCAATTAAACGAAATGGATGAATTTCGACTTGAGGCATATGAAAATTCCAAAATCTACAAGGAGCGCACTAAAAGATGGCATGAAAACCACATCCAAAGAAGACATTTTGAGGTTGGGCAACAAGTTCTGCTATTTAATTCTAGGCTCAAGCTTTTTCTAGGAAAGTTACACTCTAGGTGGTCGGGACCATTCACAATTAAGCGAGTGTATCCATCTGGGGCTGTGGAAGTTGAGGATGAAGGCAAGAGGGCATTTACAGTGAACGGTCAAAGGTTGAAGCATTATTGGGATGATGACTTTTCCAAAGGAAAATCAATTGTCCATCTTACCAATCCCACTTAATCATGTGCTAAAAGTCTAGCTAATGACTATAAAGAAGCGCTGAATGGGAGGCAACCCATTTTCTTTCCCTTACTTTTTGTTTTGCTAATAGTCTATTCTTTTGGCATGATTTAATTCATTGGACATTAGATGAATTTTGATTTTGTGTTCTTGTTTGGCAGGCCTCATAGCAATGAATCCACAACAAGAAGAAATGTAGTCTCCAGCAATCTCCATTAGTCCTAACAAAGATTTCTCCAACTTGAAGTTGCCATCACCAACCAATTCACCCTAGGGGAGTTCCTATTTCTCCTCTCTTTTGATTTTTATTTTTACATTGAGGACAATGTACATTTTAAGTTTGGGGGTATTTGCGTGAGTTTTTGCTTGTTAGAAAGCCTTGCCGGCTAATTTAGGTATTTTGCTTGTTTTTGCTTGTTAGAGAGCCTTGCCGGCTAATGTTGTGATTCTGTTGAAATTGCTGTGATTCATGGATTGTAGACATAAATGCTACTTGTGGTTTTTGATAATTATACTTTTTCCATGTTAGATACCCTTCTAGTACTCTCGTCATGATGTTCATTGCATACAAATGTTGAGTGCACTTGTTCTTCATAAGCGATTTTTAGAACTCAAACGGTGCTATCCATTACCTACATATCATCTCTTTAAATTGTCCAAATGGAAGGATAGTTTGGAAATGGTTGAGTCGTGATTTATCTCTTTGGGAGTGTGTTGATTCCATGCTTGTTGAACATGTGCGTGGAGTAGTTTTGACTAACTAGCAGAAACTTGGTAATGACCATATCCTTGGAATCTAATCCATATATAAAAGTTTGATAGTTGTGCTCAATATGGCTATACTTTTGCTCTATTTTTTAATTCTTTTACCTTACTTTGTAGCCTTTTTGACTTGAGTGATTAAGTCCGTTGGGACATCTAAAAGCCCGGTACCCTTTGGTTTCTTTTAAACTGGGGAGTTACCGACCTAAAGCTCGTTACATGGGTCAAATAGAAAGCTTAAGGGAGTAAGGTTGCAAAAAAAAAAAAAAAAAAAAAAATTTGTTCATGAGATTTTCATAGCAAATTTTGCAAATTTGAGCCACTATGACTACTTTTCGGGATTTAGATGACTTGTGGGTTTGAATTACTTGGTGGAAGTTTATTTGTTGAACTACTCAATTTTTGGAGAATCTTCACAAGCCTAAGTGGTTACAATCATTGGCTAAATCTAACCAAACTTGAGCGGGAATGATTGAGTGACTTGAGAGAAACCATTGAGTAGACACCCCGGGTTAGAATGAAAATATCAAGTTTGGGGGAGTGCATCCAACGAGAATGAAAGAAAATTTTGACCATTGAGGGTTGGGTATTCACCAATTTTTGTTTTGCAATGATTCAAAGTGACTATGCACACACATACATCTAACATGGATTAAGTTGAAAAGTTTCTTTTATTTTTAGCATTTGTGTAGATTTTTCATGAATTTTAAGCAAGCTTCAAATGATTATGGTAAGGTGGCAACCTCCCTAACATTTTGCGTGATTGTTGTCCTTTTATATTTTGATTGTGCTTGTGCTCTTGCATGACGTTTTAGATCATTTTGCTTGAGGACAAACAAAAATGCAAGTTTGGGAGTGTGATAAGTGTGGTTTTCGCACTTATTTTAGCCTTTAAAAATGGATAATTGTGAGTTCTTTAGAGTTGTTTACTACTTATTTATGTTCTTTTGTTTATTTAGGTAAAAACCCGAGCTTGGATGGTGATTGGAAGAGATCCATGCGAAAAAAGAGCAAAAAGGACTAAAGTTGTGCAAATTGAGAATCTTAGGGACCAAAAGATAAATATGTCTAAAGATGGAGGACCAATGTTGCAATTTATGGAGGACCTATATGAAAGACAACCAAAACTTCAAGGACCAAAGTCAACATTTCAGATAGTTCAGGGACTGGAATTACAATTAATCAAAAGTCAAAATCATTTACATTGTAATTTGGCCCATGCGATCGCATGGGCCAATAACCGTGCGATCGCGAGATCCCAAAATTTCCAGCAGAGAGCTTTGAGGCTCTTCCATGCGATCGCATGGTGTTTTTCTTTACTGCTGTCCGCGTTTTGTCCAGTTTTTCAAGGGTTTTTTGGTCTTTCTACTTTTATCTCTTTTAGGGTTTAAGTAGCCGTTTTTCTGGCATTTTGAAGGGACTCTCTCCCTATTCTCTCGTACTCCCTCTCCCATAGAAAGCTCTCCAAGAAGAAGATAATTAGGGCTTTTGAAAAACTCCATGGAAATGGGGTTTTCTTGATTTTTTGTCATCATTGGGTATATTTTTGTAAATAGAGGAAGATGAATGGAGGTTTATAGTGGGCAAATGAAGACAACCATGGGCTCAAGCTAAATCTTGCATTTCTCTTGACTTTATCAAACCCGGTGATGTATTTTGTTTTTATTTTATATTTTGTCCTTGTGAATATTATGGGCTAATTTTATTTACTAGGAATGGGATGAATCCATTTATGAAGCTTTAAAGTGTATTGTTCTTGTTATTGATTCTTTATGCTTAGTTTTTATGGTTGTTGATTATTGGGCCTTATTGTGTATTGAGATGATTGATCACCATTGAAATGCTTTTGTGACTTAGTTGCTACCGGGAGGTTGAAATTAGGTTTAACACATTTAATTAACAACACAAGGCTTATGGAATGTAGGAATACTCTTTTTGATACTTTGTGCAATCAATTTTGAATGTTCTTGAGTTTTAATGCAATTTTACATATACGTTCTCTCGGTAGGAATGCTTGGGAGTCTTGTGTAAAATTAGGTTTGGCTTTACTCGGGAGAGATTGCTAGATATTTTAGGAGCATGGATTGCCATATTAACTTCATTTTGGAATTGATATTGAAAAATGAAACTTTAAAGTGGAATAGTTGGTGAAATCGAATTCCTAGTATTTTCTTCTAGTTGATTTTATTCTTACAAAATTCTCTTTTAATATTTTTCTTATTAGTTTGTTTTTCATCATCTTTGAATTCTAGTTTTAATCATCAAAACAAAATGTTTTATTGTGTGTTTAAAATAGGGTTAGATTGATTTGGATGTTAGTAAAATTATCTACCCTCGTGGGTTCGACACTTTCTCATCACTTTATTACTTGAATGCGACCCGTGCACTTGCGGTACATTTTTAGCGAACAAGTTTTTGGCGCCGTTGCCGGGGATAGATTTAATTAGTTAGATCCTTGTTATTTCTAGCTTTACTTAGTTAATTTTATTTTATTTTTCCATTTAAAGTTCAAGTGCTACCTTTGTTCTTTTCAGGCATATCTTCTTTGGTGGATGCAAGATTTTGAAAATCTTGAGAATTTGGTGTTTGACCCCGAGATTGAAAGAACTTTCAGACACCGAAGAAAGAGAACAAAGAGAAGCACAACATAGAGTGAACACCATGGCAGACGAAGAAGATCAAATGGTTGAGATTGATGAGGATGATTTGCTAGTTGGGGATATTATTACTCCAGCTGTGGTTCAAAGCCAATCTAGCATTGCATATCCGGCTTATGGGAAGGAAAATTTTCAATTGAGACCGGATGTCATCAACCTCTTCCAAAATACTCTTCAATTCTATGGGCGTTCAAATGAAAACCCTCATATGCATCTATCGCGCTTCTTGGAGCAATTTTGAATATCAAGATGTCAACATGGAAGCTATCAAACTCAGATAATTTCCACATACTTTGAGAGATGCAGCAAGAGAGTGGTTAGATTCACATTCTGCGGGGAGTATTACTACTTGGAATGATCTTGTTCAAAAATTCACGAACAAATACTTTCCTCCCGCCAAAGTTGCAAAGTTGAAGCATGACATCTCCATATTCAGGCAGCTAGACACAAAACTTTCATGAAGCTTGGGAGAGGTTCAAAGAGATGCTTCGGAAGTGTCCTAATCATAGTATCAAGAAGGCTTTGCAAGTTCAATATTTCTATGCCGGATTACTTCCACATTGCCGCTCTATTGTTGACTCATCCTCAAATGGATCAATCAACACAAAGACAATCAAAGAGGCATGGGTATTATTTGAAAGAATGGCCGAGACAAGTTCAAATTGGCCGGCTGATAGGGGAGTAACTAAAAGGGTAGTAGGGATGCACGAGGTTGATGTTATATCTGCTCTTTCTGCACAAATGGCCTCCATGGAGAAAAAGATGATGGATACTATAGCTCGTAATCAGACAGCTCATGCTATTCAGACGCCTACTCTTGAATGTGATGGTTGTGGAACAAATCATTCAACCGGAAATTGCCCACTGTTGACCAGTTCTTCGACATCCACTGAGCAAGCTTGTTATATCATCCTAGTCAGCAAGGTAATATCTACTCCAACACGTATAATCCAGCTTGGAAAAATCATCCGAATTTTTCATGGAGCAACAACCAACACCAACAAGGTGCTCCGAGACAACAATCGAATTTTCAACAAAAAGGGGGTTGGGAAGAAGCTATAGCTCAATTGGCATACCAACAGTTAAAATTTCAAGAACGAACTGATGAATCTATTCAGAGTATCAGAGCATCCGTGAAGGGCTTGGAGAATCAAATGGGTCAGATGGCAAAACTTCTCTCTGAAAGACAACAAGGGCAATTACCGAGCAACACTGAAACTAACCCAAGAGAGCAGCTCAAAGCAATTACTACAAGAAGTGGGGTTCAGTTGCCTGAGATAGAAGTCAAAAGAAATGTTGCCACTCATGACAAGACACCCACTATTGATGATGAACAAGGGGATCAAGCTAATGTACAACAAGATGCTAGTCAAGAAAAAAATTTGGATACTCCACCTACTAAGGCAACTCCTCAAGTGAAAGCATATGTGCCTCCAATCCCATTTCCGCAAAGATTGAAAAAGTACAAGTTGGATAAGCAATTTGAGAAATTCTTGGAAGTCTTCAAGAAATTACAAATCAACATCCCTTTTGCCGATGCCTTAGCTCAGATGCCTCGCTACGCAAAATTCATGAAAGAGATCTTATCTAACAAGAGGAAGCTAGATGAGCACGAGACAGTGGTGTTGACCGAAGAGTGTAGTGCTATCTTGCAGAACAAATTGCCACCTAAGCTTAAAGATCCAGTGAGTTTTACTATTCCTTGTACCATTGGTGATATTGATTTTAATAAAGCTCTTTGTGATTTAGGTGCAAGTATTAACTTGATGCCATTTTCTATCTACAGGAGATTAGGATTAGGGGAGGCAAAAGCAACAACAGTTTCTTTGCAGTTAGCTGATCGCTCAATCAAATAACCTAGGGGAATCATTGAGGATATCTTGGTGAAAGTTGACAAATTTATTTTCCCTGTCAACTTCATCATTCTGGACATGGAAGAAGACAAGGATATTCCTCTAATATTGGGCAGACCATTTTTGGCTACTGGAAGAGCTTTGATTGATGTGCACAAAGGCCAGATGATATTGAGGTTAAATGATGAAGAGGTGGTGTTCAATGTTTTCAAGGCAGTCAAATATCCAATGGATTCTGACAGTTGTTTCAGAGTTGATGTGGTAGACGAAATGGTGGGAGAATCATTTGCACTAAATCATCATCAAGATCCGCTTGAGATGTGTTTGGTTCATTCTTTTACCGAGGCTTTCAATCCCGAAGAAACCAAGCCCATGGTGAAGCAACTAGAGGCAAATCCAGCTTATAAATGGCAACCACCCTTCCAGGAGCTTGGAAAAAAGGCAACAAAGTTACCACCATATATTGAAAAGCCTCCGTAGTTAGAACTCAAGCAATTGTCATCTCACTTGCGTTATGCTTATTTGGGTGATGATTCTACACTTCCGGTTATCATTGCAAACTCCATCAGTAATTTGGAAGAGGAAAAATTGCTACGAGTCCTTCGAGAGCAAAAAACTGCAATAGGATGGTCTATCTCAGATATCAAAGGCATTAGTCCTACAGTCTGTTTGCACAAGATTCTCATGGAAGATGATTTTAAGCCATCAGTCCAGCATCAAAGAAGATTGAATCCAACACTGCAAGAGGTAGTCAAGGCAGAGGTGATAAAACTTTTAGATGCAGGGATCATCTATCCTATATCAGACAGCGCTTGGGTCAGTCCAATCCAAGTAGTACTGAAGAAAGGAGGGATCACCGTGGTGCCCAATGACAACAATGAGCTCATTCCAACAAGAACAGTTACGGGATGGCGAGTTTGCATTGATTATCGCAAACTCAACACTGTAACTCGAAAGGATCATTTTCCTTTGCCATTCATCGATCAAATGTTGGAAAGGTTAGCCGGGCATTCACATTATTGCTTTTTGGATGGGTATTCTGGATATAATCAGATTCCGATAGCTCCAGAAGATCAGGAGAAGACCACATTCACATGTCCCTACGGCACATTTGCTTATAGAAGGATGCCGTTCAGCCTATGCAATGCTCTAGCTACTTTCCAGCGCTGTATGATATCCATATTTTCAGATATGGTGGAGAAATACATTGAGGTCTTCATGGATGATTTCTCAGTCTTTGGACCAACTTTTGATGAGTGTCTTCATCATCTATCTTTGGTTTTGCAGCGTTGTGAAGAAACCAATCTTGTTCTAAATTGGGAGAAGTGCCATTTCATGGTCCAGGAGGGAATTGTATTAGGGCACTTAATTTCAGCAAAGGGCATTGAGGTTGACAAAGCAAAGATTCAAATAATTGAGAAGTTGCCACCTCCAACATTTGTAAAGGGGATTCGGAGTTTTCTTGGGCATGCAGGCTTCTATCGGCGTTTTATAAAAGATTTCTCAAAAATCACGAAGCCACTTTGCAACCTTTTGGAGAAAGATACCCCCTTTTGTTTTTCTGAAGAGTGTCTACATGCTTTCAACACTCTTAAAGAAAAGCTTGTGACAGCACCAGTTTTGGTTACACCTGATTGGAGTCTACCCTTTGAGCTAATGTGTGATGCTAGTGATTATGCAGTTGGGGTAGTGTTGGGGCAACGCAGGGATAAAAATTTTCATGTGATTCACTATGCCAGTCGGACCTTGAATGATGCTCAGCTAAACTATGCCACCACAGAAAAGGAGCTTCTTGCAGTGGTTTATGCCTTCGATAAATTTCGGTCCTATCTTGTGGGATCGAAGGTGATTGTTCATACAGATCATGCTGCTCTGAGGCATCTATTTGCAAAGAAGGATGCTAAGCCTCGACTCATCAGATGGATACTTCTACTGCAGGAGTTTGACATAGAGATCAGAGATAAAAAAGGGAGTGAAAATGTGGTCGCCGACCATCTATCCAGACTTGAGATTGGGGAAGAGTCACGAAGTGGAGAGATAAATGAGGAATTTCCTGATGAGCAAATCTTTGCAGTTGAGGAAGCACCGTGGTATGTAGATATTGTCAACTTTCTTGCCAGCAGCATCACTCCACCAGATCTCTCTAGCCATCAAAAGAAAAGATTCTTTGCAGACATCAAGCACTACTTTTGGGATGATCCGATTCTTTATAGAAGGGAACCAGATCAGATAATCAGGAGATGTGTGCCTGAAGGAGAGATGATGGATATCCTACAGCATTGTAATTCATCAAATTATGCTAGGCATTTTGGGGCCTCTAAAACTGCTGCAAAGGTGTTACAGTCCGGTTTCTACTGGCCTACCCTATTCAAAGATGCCTACAGAGCTGTGAAAACATGTGATCGGTGCCAAAGGACAGGGAATGTTTCAAGAAAGAATGAAATGCCTCTTAACAGTATTCTAGAAGTTGAAATTTTTGATGTTTGGGGTATTGACTTTATGGGACCATTTCCACCATCATTCTCTAATCAATACATATTGGTGGCGGTTGACTATGTCTCGAAGTGGGTGGAGGCCGTAGCATTGCCCACCAATGATGGCTGGGTCGTGATCAACTTCTTGAGAAAGCAAATTTTTACCCGTTTTGGTACTCCACGAGCAATAATCAGTGATGGGAGTAAGCACTTTTGCAATCGCCAATTTGAGTCGGTGTTGGCTAAGTATGGTGTACATCATCGAGTGTCCACTCCTTATCATCCTCAAACAAGTGGGCAAGTCGAAATCTCCAATCGGGAGTTGAAAAGAATTTTGGAGGTAACGGTGAATGCTTCGAGGAAGGATTGGTCCAAAAAATTGGACGATGCACTTTGGGCGTACCGCACTGCATTCAAAATTCCTATTGGTATGTCTCCATATCGTCTAGTGTTTGGAAAAGCATGTCACCTACCCGTAGAGTTGGAGCATCATGCTTATTGGGCAGTGAAAAAGCTAAATTTTGATTGGAAAGAAGCCGGTGAGAAAAGACTCCTCCAATTAAACGAAATGGATGAATTTCGACTTGAGGCATATGAAAATTCCAAAATCTACAAGGAGCGCACTAAAAGATGGCATGACAACCACATCCAAAGAAGACATTTTGAGGTTGGGCAACAAGTTCTGCTATTTAATTCTAGGCTCAAGCTTTTTCCAGGAAAGTTACGCTCTAGGTGGTCGGGACCATTCACAATTAAGCGAGTGTATCCATCTGGGGCTGTGGAAGTTGAGGATGAAGGCAAGAGGGCATTTACAGTGAACGGTCAAAGGTTGAAGCATTATTGGGATGATGACTTTTCCAAAGGAAAATCAATTGTCCATCTTACCAATCCCACTTAATCATGTGCTAAAAGTCTAGCTAATGACTATAAAGAAGCGCTGAATGGGAGGCAACCCATTTTCTTTCCCTTACTTTTTGTTTTGCTAATAGTCTATTCTTTTGGCATGATTTAATTCCTTGGACATTAGATGAATTTTGATTTTGTGTTCTTGTTTGGCAGGCCTCATAGCAATGAATCCACAACAAGAAGAAATGTAGTCTCCAGCAATCTCCATTAGTCCTAACAAAGATTTCTCCAACTTGAAGTTGCCATCACCAACCAATTCTCCCCAGGGGAGTTCCTATTTCTCCTCTCTTTTGATTTTTATTTTTACATTGAGGACAATGTACATTTTAAGTTTGGGGGTATTTGCGTGAGTTTTTGCTTGTTAGAAAGCCTTGCCGGCTAATTTAGGTATTTTGCTTGTTTTTGCTTGTTAGAGAGCCTTGCCGGCTAATGTTGTGATTCTGTTGAAATTGCTGTGATTCATGGATTGTAGACATAAATGCTACTTGTGGTTTTTGATAATTATACTTTTTCCATGTTAGATACCCTTCTAGTACTCTCGTCATGATGTTCATTGCATACAAATGTTGAGTGCACTTGTTCTTCATAAGCGATTTTTAGAACTCAAACGGTGCTATCCATTACCTACATATCATCTCTTTAAATTGTCCAAATGGAAGGATAGTTTGGAAATGGTTGAGTCGTGATTTATCTCTTTGGGAGTGTGTTGATTCCATGCTTGTTGAACATGTGCGTGGAGTAGTTTTGACTAACTAGCAGAAACTTGGTAATGACCATATCCTTGGAATCTAATCCCTATATAAAAGTTTGTTAGTTGTGCTCAATATGGCTATACTTTTGCTCTATTTTTTAATTCTTTTACCTTACTTTGTAGCCTTCTTGACTTGAGTGATTAAGTCCGTTGGGGCATCTAAAAGCCCGGTACCCTTTGGTTTCTTTTAAACTGGGGAGTTACCGACCTAAAGCTCGTTACATGGGTCAAATAGAAAGCTTAAGGGAGTAAGGTTGCAAAAAAAAAAAAAAAAATTTGATCATGAGATTTTCATAGCAAATCTTGCAAATTTGAGCCACTATGACTACTTTTCGGGATTTAGATGACTTGTGGGTTTGAATTACTTGGTGGAAGTTTATTTGTTGAACTACTCAATTTTTGGAGAATCTTCACAAGCCTAAGTGGTTACAATCATTGGCTAAATCTAACCAAACTTGAGCGGGAATGATTGAGTGACTTGAGAGAAACCATTGAGTAGACACCCCGGGTTAGAATGAAAATATCAAGTTTGGGGGAGTGCATCCAACGAGAACGAAAGAAAATTTTGACCATTGAGGGTTGGGTATTCACCAATTTTTGTTTTGCAATGATTCAAAGTGACTATGCACACACATACATCTAACATGGATTAAGTTGAAAAATTTCTTTTATTTTTAGCATTTGTGTAGATTTTTCATGAATTTTAAGCAAGCTTCAAATGATCATGGTAAGGTGGCAAGCTCCCTAACATTTCGCGTGATTGTTGTCCTTTTATATTTTGATTGTGCTTGTGCTCTTGCATGACGTTTTAGATCATTTTGCTTGAGGACAAACAAAAATGCAAGTTTGGGAGTGTGATAAGTGTGGTTTTCGCACTTATTTTAGCCTTTAAAAATGGATAATTGTGAGTTCTTTAGAGTTGTTTAGTACTTATTTATGTTCTTTTGTTTATTTAGGTAAAAACCCGAGCTTGGATGGTGATTGGAAGAGATCCATGCGAAAAAAGAGCAAAAAGGACTAAAGTTGTGCAAATCGAGAATCTTAGGGACCAAAAGATAAATATGTCTAAAGATGGAGGACCAATGTTGCAATTTATGGAGGACCTATATGAAAGACAACCAAAACTTCAAGGACCAAAGTCAACATTTCAGATAGTCAGGGACTGGAATTGCAATTAATCAAAAGTCAAAATCATTTACATTGTAATTTGGCCCATGCGATCGCATGGGCCAATAACCGTCCGATCGCGAGATCCCAAAATTTCCAGCAGAGAGCTTTGAGGCTCTTCCATGCGATCGCATGGTGTTTTTCTTTACTGCTGTCCGCGTTTTGTCCAGTTTTTCAGGGGTTTTTTGGTCTTTCTACTTTTATCTCTTTTAGGGTTTAAGTAGCCTTTTTTCTGGCATTTTGAAGGGACTCTCTCCCTATTCTCTCGTACTCCCTCTCCCATAGAAAGCTCTCCAAGAAGAAGATAATTAGGGCTTTTGAAAAACTCTATGGAAATGGGTTTTTCTTGATTTTTTGTCATCATTGGGTGTATTTTTGTAAATAGAGGAAGATGAATGGAGGTTTATAGTGGGCAAATAAAGACAACCATGGGCTCAAGCTAAATCTTGCATTTCTCTTGACTTTGTCAAACCCGGTGATGTATTTTGTTTTTATTTTACATTTTGTCCTTGTGAATATTATGGGCTAATTTTATTTACTAGGAATGAGATGAATCCATTTATGAAGCTTTAAAGTGTATTGTTCTTGTTATTGATTCTTTATGCTTAGTTTTTATGGTTGTTGATTATTGGGCCTTATTGTGTATTGAGATGATTGATCACCATTGAAATGCTTTTGTGACTTAGTTGCTACCGGGAGGTTGAAATTAGGTTTAGCACATTTAATTAACAACACAAGGCTTATGGAATGTAGGAATACTCTTTCATACTTTGTTCAATCAATTTTGAATGTTCTTGAGTTTTAATGCAATTTTACATATACGTTCTCTCGGTAGGAATGCTTGGGAGTTTTGTGTAAAATTAGGTTTGGCTTTACTCGGGAGAGATTGCTAGATATTTTAGGAGCATGGATTGCCATATTAACTTCATTTTGGAATTGATATTGGAAAATGAAACTTTAAAGTGGAATAGTTGGTGAAATCGAATTCCTAGTATTTTCTTCTAGTTGATTTTATTTCTTACAAAATTCTCTTTTAATATTTTTCTTATTAGTTTATTTTTCATCATCTTTGAATTCTAGGTTTAATCATCAAAACAAAATGTTTTATTGTGATAGGGTTAGATTGATTTGGATGTTAGTAAAATTATCTATCCTCGTGGGTTCGACACTTTCTCATCACTTTATTATTTGAACGCGACCCGTGCACTTGCGGTACATTTTTAGCGAACAAGTTTCATGCCTCAAAAGAATTCTGACAAGGAGCCAGCAAACCAAGAGTATGTCCACTCTGTAATTGAGCAATTTATGGGTCAACAAGATACCCAAGAGGTGGAAAGACCAAATGTTAGTCGATACGAGCCAATCATGGATTGAGCCCCTGCACCATGCATACGTTACTGGGAGAACTCATGAAAGACATCGTTGAACATGTAAGTCTACAAAACATTCATTATGTTGAAATACTCACTCAAAATGGAAACAATCATTATGACAATATGGCCAAACAATTAAGTATGTTGAACGAACTTATGAACAAAATGGTAGCCAAGTATGTCAATCAAATCCTTTGGGCGTGGAAAATCACTTTCAAACCAGAAGTCTTAGATATTTACTAACATAGATATAGAGAGAGATTCACCCAAAGCGTTCGACTTAGATTTTGATGGAGGATAAATAATAAAATTAAGAATAGAAATGGAATGGCCATCTCAGTGAATAACCATACAATATAAAAAAGGTCTACTCTATAATTCTCTCTAAATGTATAAGCAAATTCTACGTTTTGCAATGTCAAAATTATATATATATATATATCAACTTTTTTACTTCTAAAATGCCTTCAATTGAACTTTATTAGAAATTTGTAAATATATAATCAACTTTAATAAAGATATATTCAACAATAATCAACTTTAATAATTGCATGAGACCATATATAGATTTAAGTAAAATTAAATATGTACATTCATTTAATATTGCTCAATTTTTATGAGGTTGATGTAACACTCCAGAATTTCTAAGGTTTCAAATTGTTACAAAAATTCACAATAAATAATATTGTGAAAAAGACATTTTAATAAAATACCAAGTGTCAAACAATTGAATAATTTATAAATATTTAAAATTGATTCTCAAAACATTAAATAATTTAATAAATAAAAAAATCTAATGCTAACATCCAAATTGTGACGCTCATCGTCTTATTAATTAAAAATCCTAAAAGCAAATCTAAATTTACTTAGCGACCTTTGCCGCAACAACAGCTTCACCAATCCATACGCATTCATCACGTTAATCATTACCTGATAAATTTTTAATGAAAATGGATGAGTATAATTAATTATACTCAATGAGATGCTTGCTATTCCACAATCAGTCCAAATATTATAATTACACATAATTTTATCTTACCAAACTGAATATAGAGTTATCTCACTGTGACAATGATAATTCAAGCAAGTGTTGCAAATAGCCCGAAGGCTAAACTAAAACTTGAAGGTTTAACAGAACTCGAAAGTTTAATTGAACTCGAAGGTTGAATTGATTCATGATTTTTCTCGAAGGAGAACTAACTGAATTAATTGAATTTCATATATAAATACAACATCTAGAAAGACATGAAAAATACTAATAGCACGTAGCACCTCGCCTTAATCTTAGAATCTGAATATTTGGAATTGGACTTGAAAAATCAGATTTACACTAAAGGCTTCGAACCCCTTCAAACGTCACTGTTTTTATTATTTTCCTTTAAAATTGCAAGGAATTTGGAAATGTGTGTTTATATACTTGCTGCTATTTTTATGAAATAATAAAACAAAAGTGATAAATGAGTGAGGAGACTCGAGTGATATAATATGCTAGGCATGTATATATATATATATATATATATATATATATATATATATATATATGTGTGTGTGTGTGTGTGTGTGTGTGTGTGTGTTTTTTTTTTCATATGACTTGCACATCAGAACAATGCAAAAAAATTCTAATGGGATCATAATTCTTATTGGAAGTGCTTGAGTGAGAATAGGATTAGTGACGAGGTTTAAGTTAGGTCTCGTTAAATAAGGATTATAAACCAAAAGTGGTATATTTCAGCGGTATTGTTTGATTTTTCAAACTAACTTTAACATGAAATGCTTATATTACTCTTAAACAACAAAGTATCAATTTAAAGTAGAAAGGATAATTTTGTTATTTTACGTTAAAGTGGTTTGAAAAGTTAATAATTTCGGCTCAAATAAACCAATATTGATTTATAAGTTGGTTTATAATTTCTATAAAGCGGGATCTTAATTTATTTTCTAAAATAAATAAAAAGTAATTATATTAACACTACATTTTTATTATCTACACCATATTTTAATTGCAACGAATGTCCTTCAACCTTTGACATTTTGACACTTATGTCACTAACTTTTTTCATAGTATTTTTTTCATTATCTTTCAATTAGTTTTCACATCTCGTCTCTGATGACGGTTTTTGTCCTAATATTCTACTAATTTGCGTTGAATTGAGGGAAAATACATTTCGTCCTACTTTTGTATATATTATTTATTTTGCATATTTAAAAATATGACAGGCCGGGGAATTTTTTTATGCCCTCCTAGTTAATTTTATGGACAGAAATCATTATCAAAGACAAAGATAAGACACACAAATTAATAGGCTGATGATAAGAGTGTGATAAAAAAAAATCAATGTCGGAAATGCAAAAATAATCAATAAATGTAGTTTGATTAACAAATAATATAGTGTGAATATAATTACCCATAAATAAATCACTAATCCATTGACATGTTACTAAATAAACAAGGATGCTAGTCATTTAAGTGTAAACTCTTTGGTCAGCTCTAACATGGGTTTAGCTTATATAAAATTATTTTTTCTCGAGTCTAAAGTACATGATTAAATACAAGCTACCAAACGGGCCTAATATTGGTATGCTAAAACTCCTTCTTTCAATAATTACTTATTTAGCCCAGTTAATTGATTGATTCTAAAACTTATTTTCACTTAGGTCCTTTAACATCTACAGGATGATGGGGTTCTGGGGTTCTACAATCTCTCTTCCTTTTTATCCTCAAAATTTACCTTAGCTAGTCAGAGAGTTCTTGATACTTAACTTTTGCTGCCTCCTGCTGATTTAAGGCGAAGAATCTGACTTCCACCCCTTTGCCCTGCTCGTTGTCCCTTTTCAGTAAGGGTTCCTACAATTTCGGACTATATGACCTAAATTGCCGCATCAATAGCACACATTATTCCCGTACTGACACTTGTCCCTATTGGTCCTACTGCAATTATGGACTATATGACCTAACTTGCCGCATCGATAACACATCCCGTACAGACACTTGCCCCTATTGGTCCTACTGCACTTACGGCATACGGAATGACTTCATTTAGTTTGCTTGATTCTGATCCTGATCCATTATTATTTTCGTAAAGTATTGAAAGTTAACATGTCATAATATATCATGCCAATAATTAGAAGACTCTACCAAATAAGCACGAGAATTAACTTTATTATTATCAAAATCATGAATTACAAGCATTGCATTCATTTTGAACAGCCCATTGGCTAAGTACCCCTTTCCAACAAACTTGCCATTTTTGGTGAGTACAAATTTGTCAGATTCGAAAACTAATCTAAATCTATTCTTGCTAAGCATAGCACCAGGCAAAAAATTCTTGCGAATATCTGAAACATGTAGCACATCAGTGATAGTTATTTCTTTGCCTGAGGTCATTTTAAGCACTACTTTGCCCAATCCAACAATCTTTGATGTTGTTGAATTGCCCATGAATAGTTTTCGTCCATTTATCGAAGTATAAGATGAACACATCTCATTTTTAGCACAAACGTGACGAGCAGCGCCAGTGTCTACAAACCATTCTCTTGGATTGTTTTCCGTGTTTGCTTCAAACACTACGACTGGGAGTATTATATCATACACCCCATTAGAAAGATTGTCTTCCTCGTTCATATGCACTTGGTTTTTGTTTTGCTTTTTTTGCCGACAGTCTTTTGCTAAATATCATGTCTTCTCGTAGTTCTACCGTTCTCCTTTAAATTTCTTGGCCTTGCCCTTTTGCTTGCCATTACAAAAGTGCTTCCTCTTTTTGTTAGCATTTGGCTCCACCATATTAGCTTTAGCCTCCGTTTGCAACTTTCCGAATTTTTGTCAGAATTCAAGTTGTCTCCATCAATTCTTAATCTTATAATAAGATCTTCAAGTCCCATCTCCTTGCATTTGTGATTTAGGTAGTTTTTTAAATCTTTCCACATTGGTGGTAATTTTTCAACTATTGCAGCAACCTGAAAGGATTCACATAGCTTCATCCATTCTGCTTGTATTTCATGCAAGATGATCTAAAGTTCTTGGACTTGATTTATTACTATTTTAGAATCCATCATTTTGAACTCGAGAAATTTGCCAGCTACAACTTTTTTTTAGACCAACATCTTCAATTTTGTACTTCTTTTCCAAAGATTCCAACAGAGCTTTGGCAAATTTGACTGAATTGTATACCCCGTATAAAGTGTTGTCAAGGCTATTGAGGATATAGTTTTTGCACAATAAATCACTCCGATTTCATGCATCAAAAGCTACTCTTTTTTGAAGATCTATTTCGATTTCATCAACGGTTGGAGCATTTTCACTCAAAAATCTCGCTAGGTTAAGAGTAGTGAGATAAAACAATATATTTTGTTGCCATCTCATGAAATCCACCCCATAAATTTCTCTGACACTCATCTCCCAAGACACAATGACCACGTCTTGTAATATAAGCACTTCAAATTAGAAGACCAACGAACCTACTAATGTTTTGAATATCTCTAAACAAACTTTGGAAGCAGAAATAATATTTAGGGACTAAAACGGAGAACGTAGAATAGTTCAGGAAGAAGAAAATATTAAACTGCAGAAGACGGATTTTGAATGATTAAAATCAAGAAATGGATGACCTATTTATAGATGTTGAAAAGTTATGTCTCAAAAGACATAACCTTTGAAAGGTTATGTATGAAAAGACATAACCCATCTGTTCAGAGAGACATGTTTGTCCAGATAGAATCTAGAAGCCAATCGACACATATGTTCTGAGTTGTTGACTGAATTGCCACGTGTCTCAATTTGGAATGTTTTAAATAAAATAATAAAAAGTTATATACCTTCTTAGGCAAGAGCCACAACCCATGACCTGAGGCCGATCTTAAGCCCGAGTTCGGCCCGGACAACGAGCGGGATTTAGCCCAACCCACTAAAATGTAGGTTTCCTTCCTTCTAAAGACAATTGATATCTCTTGGTTCCCAAACCCAAGTGTACAACTTGAGCTATTTAAGGTAAAAACTTTGCTTCTAATTTTCCAATGTGGGATTGGACTTTTCCAAATCCCATTAATTCCAACATTCTATTTTAAGTGGCTTACTTTGGACTTAATTTCTCATTCACCCGAAATTGATTTTAAGAAACTAAATACACTACTAGAACATAATTGGCCAAATAAATTCTCTTTTCAACCACGGAACCCAGTTAATTAATTGGTCAAGCGATGGTTAAAACAATTTTATAAAACCAATTTCTAACAGAAGTCTTTAATATGATTTGCATGAAATCAAGATGAGAATGGCAATAATGCTGATTCATATATGGAATGCAAGTGACAAATAATTACGATTTGAGTTCACAATTTGTATTTAGAATTTGCACATTGAGACATGAAAAAAAAATGATAAAATCCTGAAAATTGTTTTTGCATGAAGTGACTATGAGATTGGTAGGTAGCAAATTTAATATGTTACCTGATGGAATTCATGGACAAGTTCTGAATCATAGATGGAATAGCCATCAATTTAGATTTTGGGAATGTAAACAATGATGAGCCAGTAGTCTCTGTTCCTCAAACACCGTTTCTTTAAGAAGTGGGCATTCTTAAATCCAAAGGCTGGAAAGCTTGTCAAGCTGGTCTTTCATAGGCAACTCTACAAGCTTTGGGCAGTTGATAATGATTAAATATCGAAGAGAGGTGAGGTTTTGGAAGCCGTTTGATAGCATTTCCAAATTTGTCAGATTCCACAATTGCAAACTCTTTAGAGATGGATGAAGCAAATAGTGTTGATCATTGTCATCATTATCGTTAGAGAAGAAAACCAGCTCTGGATATACGCTTTGGAGACTGAAGAAATCAAGAGATGAGTTTGTAGAGATCCAACTTTCCCAGAGGCTTTAGTCCGTAATTAGTAATTACCAATTGAAAGAGAAATTAGATTTGGGGGTAATTTGGAAAGTCTGCAACTACTTAAACTTTGGGTTAAGTTGTAGAATCCAAAATTACCATAAATGGATAGTGGCAAAAAGGTTCTTAAGCTTTGAAAACTATTGACAAAAATAAATCTATCATAGGATTCGTAGTAACGATAAATGAATGACAAGTGACAGACTTTTTCAGAAATTTTGTATCGAAGATTGTCCTTCAACATATCATCCAACCTCAAGCATTTATAACCAGCAACACACATAGCCAGATCATTGATGAGGTCATGCATTACGAAACGTGAAGTATTGGCTCTTGATTTTTGGAAGAATGATCTACTCATAAGTTCATCAAAATAATCGTTGCCTAATTCTTCCATTAGTTTTGAAGTAAATTGGAATTTATGAAAGTTCAAAGTGACACCTTAGGATTGGTTAGGAGTTGAAAATTTTATAGTTTTTAGTTTTCTGCATTTATTTATCCATTCATGTATTTAGATGCATTATGTTAGCCTATAAATATCAGGGATTATGAGAAAAAATGCTGACTAAAATATTTAATCATGTTGATAATTGAATTTGAGAATAAAAATTTTCTCTCTTTATTCCCAACTTTGTCAAGTTGAATTTGTCATATCTATAAATCATTCATTTTCCACTATTTTTCCTTCTCTCGTCATTTGTTATTAGAGCTTGAGTTACGCTCTTGGCCTTTGTTTCTCTCATCTTTCTTTTTACGCTATTTTTCCTAAAGATTTCTTTGAGAAGCTCACACGATCATCGGAAACCATTAGGATCGATTTGCCAGAGTTTCATGGTCGTCTATGATAAGTGCATTTTGTGCACTTATTCGGACCTTTAAACTAAGCTTTTATCTCGTTATTTTATTGAATTTTTACTTAATTTAGTGTATTATTGCTTCTATTTCAGTTTTGGATCCGTCTGTGAGCAATTAGAGAAGATTGGACGAAAAGAGCGACAATTTGGCAAGTATTTAGAGAATACGTGAACTCAATTTCACTCAATTGAAAGTTGAAGGACCAAATTGAAGGTTGTAAAAAGTTTAAGGACCATGTTGGAGGCTATGGAAATTTGAGGACTAAAATGATCAAAAATCCAAAGGTGGAATGTTTTGAAAAAGCTAAGCTGGGCAGGTGTCCAGCACTGTTTAATAGAGTAGAATGCACTTTTGTTTGCCTAGGCGATCGCTTGGCATTGCGTTGGGCGATCGCCCATTGTTATTTTTACTGCGGGAATATTATTTCCTTTTCGAATTCTAATTCGACTAGGAAATGTTTTGACCCACGATTTTAAGGATTTTTTGGGATCTTTTGGGGCACAATTAGGTAACTATAAATATGAGATATTAACTCATAACAAGTGAGCCGTTTTGAAAGCCGACTTAGAGCCGATTTGAGGAGAAAAACAAGAAACGAAGATCAACAATTACTCTTTCAAGAATTCAACGAAGATCAAGATCAAGATTTCTTCTATTTCAAGTTTTCTTCATATTCGGGTGTTGGCTTCTATGTTTTATTTTTATATTTATTTTCTTATTCTTAGTACGTTAGGCTAAATTATTTTAGTGCTAGGATCATGATGAAACTTATATCATGATCCTTTAATTCTTTGAACTTAGTTTTTGATATTTAAGCACGTTTTTAATTCTGAATAATTGATATTGATTTCTCTTCATCTACAATTATGTGCACAATAGTTTTATGATTCTTGTTGCTTATTTTACGATCGAGAGATTGAAAATATGTTATACATAGTATCAATTGTCGTAGAGTCCGATAGTGGATAGAGATAGACCGCTATGCTTTATGTGATCTTTAAGTGTTCACAAATTCTAATGGATTCTTGCATGTTCGCATCCGTCATAAAGATATAGTCGGGTCACATATAGGGATATGTTTAATTCTACTCGAGAAAGATTGTTAAACAAATTAAGAATTTTGATCTCCATAATTAAATCTTGTTATCAAATTCAACGGTTCGGGTTAAAATGAATTGGTATAAGTGGATTCAGAATCCTAGTGCACTTTTCTTTTCCTTTCTTTTTTAAAGTTAAAATAATTCTTATCTAATTTAATTTCTTATTTGTTTGAATAATAATTATTTATTATTTTTAGTTAATATTTTAGTCAGTTTAAAACACCAAACTTTTACAAGTAATTTGATTCGGTTAAGGTTAGTATAATTGCAATTGAACTATCTAAATCCTTGTGGGAATGATACTTGGACTCATAATCCATTTTATTACTTGCGCGATTCGTACACTAGCAGAATATTAAACACATAAAATCCCTGACAGTCTACAACCAGAGGAGTTTTTAGATTGGCTTAGTGTTGTGGACAGTTCTTTGAGTACAAAAACTTCCCTGAAGGTCAGAAAGTAAAGCTTGTTGCAACAAGACTTCATGGTTATGCATCTGCTTGGTGCGATAAAATACAAGAGATGAGATTGTGAAAAGGGATGTCTAAGATTGTTTCTTGGGAAAAGATGAAGGCAAGGTTACGTGAGACTTTTCTTCCTCTAAATTTTGCTTAAAGTATTTTCATGCAGTTTAATAGTTTGCAACAAGGCAACAAAAGTTTGACTGACTATACAAAAGTATTTTACAAGTTAATGGCTAGAAGCAATATTCAAGTATCGGAGGACCAACTTTTTGCAAGATATGTCAATGGGCTTAAACTGACCATCATAGATGAGGTTGAGATGCATCACTTATGGAGGCTAAATGATTCTTATCAACTAGCTTTGAAAGTTGAGTGAAAAATTGACAAGGTGGGGAGCAAAGAAGTTTGTTGATGTTCAAGGCTTCTATCCATCAAAAGTTGAATCGTCTAGCAAGAGTGCTCCTAAGAAAGGAGGTGGTAAGGTTTGGAACAGTTCAACTCTTAATAAAAATAAATCAAACACTGTTTCAAGTATGGACATTAATCAAGTCATTACATGAATGAGTGTCCAAAGCGGAGAAGTGATGCTCGTGTGGGAATTATAAATGAAGAAGATGAAGAACAACAATTTGAAGATGATGGTCCAAAATATTGTTGGAAAATAAGTAATTGGTGAATGAAATTTAAAGCTCACCTTTTCATTTCTCAACCCTCAACCCATTCATGTTTATAACTCTTGTAACTCTTGTAACTTACCTTGGAATTGGAATTGGAATTGGAAGGTCACTTGAGGGCCTATATAAACAAGCCAAAAGTTCCTCAATTCATCACATCAAAAATTAAGCTTTTTCCTCTCGTCTCTTTTGTTGATCCAAGTTTTCTTTTCAAGGTGATATTGTTTTGGCAGTAGGTCAGTTTGCTGGTATAATCAGTCCTTCCATTGTATCCTGAGAAACAGTCGTTCATAACCTACGGTAGAGGACGAATCTGTTTTAAGGAAACTGTACTTGTACAAGCCTCGTTTGCAATTTTCTTCAAGTTTGTATTCTGAAATTATTCTATTTATCTCTTTCCAGTCTACATTGTGCAGTTGTATTCTTTTGGTTCTTGTTCACTTATATTTTATTGAAGTTTATCAGTTTAAAATTGATGTATGGCTAACAAACTTAAAACAGATTATGCTAAACTGATTTTATATGAAAATAAGTGAACCAGATTTAATCAGTAGTGGAATATTTTATGTGGATTATTTTGATAGTGGAATTTTGCTAAACTTGTTTTTTGTTTACTTTTTATTAGAGTATTTTAATTGGCATATTGATTCCATGATTACACCTTTGTAAATTTCTTTGATTCCAGTGATTGCAATTTCTTTGAAAGATTTTAATTGGCAGAAACTCATTTTATTGGCATAATTTTTTTTCCTGGGAGTGTAAGTGGGTTTAACATTTGTTTCATCTCTATGGTTACTTTATTCAAAGATATAATCAACGATTATATAAAACTAAAAATGGGGCTGGAATCTTTTTTCCAGAAGCAGTGATTAAGGTAATCATTGATTACAAACCTGTTAGCTCCAGTTCTAATTCAATTGAATTCAAGTTTCATGTGCAGTATTTTTTTTTCAACAGTGTTCCAATCAAAATATGAAATCTCTGTTTCATTTTGATATTCCAGTCAATAGAATGAGAAGTTTAATCATATAGATTATGTTGAACAGATGTTTTAATTTATTAGCATTCATTCACAATTCTAGTTTCCAGCTTCAACTTTAATACATTTGATTTAACCTGTTAGCTACCTGGACTGTAACTTTTGTTGAAACTTTCTGCTGTAATTACTGGTAATTGCAAGGGTAACTAATTTGGAAAACAAGTTTCCATAAACATTATTGTTTATACTGTTCAAAATTTTATTTAAAATTGGAACTAAATTTTCTTCTTGTTTCAGAAAATGGCAACTGATCCGATTACTCAAGTTGTGGCTACTGATAACCAAAATGTGGCTACAGTGCCAAGTCCATCTGCGAACCAGACTGTGGCACAAGTGCCAAGTTTTTCTGTGACCCAAACTATGGCTCCAACTGGTCATGTAACTGTTCCAGTTAATCATGGAGAAAAACCAGAGAAGTTCAATCGATTGAATTTCAAAATGTGGCACCAGAAAATGCTATTTTATCTGACCACCTTGAATCTTGTGAGATTCTTGACTGAAGATGCTCCGAAACTCAAACAGGGTGAGGGAGACATACAAGCTGTCAGTGTTGTTGAAGCTTGGAAACATTCTGATTTCCTATGCCAGAATTATGTTATGAACAACTTGGCAGATTCACTATACAACATGTATAGTACAATGAAAACGGCAAAGAAATTGTGGGAGTCTCTAGACCGTAAATATAAAATTGACGATGTGGGGGCTAAGAAATTTATTGTTGGCTGATTCCTGGATTATAAAATAGTGGACTCAAAAACTGTAATTAGTCAAGTACAAGAACTTCAAGTAATCTTGCACGAGATTCATGCCGAGGGGATGGTTTTAAGTGAAACTTTCCAAGTGGCAGCAATAATTGAAAAGCTGCATCTGGTCTGGAAATATTTCAAGAATTACCTGAAGCACAAGCGAAAGGAAATGAACATTGAAGAACTGATTGTCAGACTTCGAATTGAAGAAGACAACAAAAGTTCTCAAAAGAAGGGGTTTAATCCTCAAATGGCCAAAGCAAATGTTGTGGAGCATGGTCAAAGCTCTAAGACAAACAAGAGCAAGTTTGGGATGTTTGGGAAAGGGACAAAAATGGGTCCAAAAGGAGGAGTTTCCAAGAAGGAATTTCTTGGAAAATGCTACAACTATGACAGAGTAGGTCACAGATCGTTGGAGTACAGGTTGCCGAAGAGGAACAACAAGAAAGAAGCAAATGTTGTTGATGACATTACACATGATGTGTCTGAAATGAACCTCGCTGCAGTCATTTCTGAAGTGAATCTGGTGGGTTCAAATTCGAGAGAATGGTGGATAGACAACGGTGCCACCCAACATGTTTGCTCTGACAAGAAGATGTTTAGTGGTTTTGAAGAAACAGATGGAGTAAAGCTGTATATGAGAAATTCAGCAACCTCTGAAATCAAGGGCCATGGAAAGGTGGTTCTAAAGATGACGTTTGGGAAAGAGCTGACTCTAAACAACGTGCTCTATGTGCAAGAGATTCGCAAGAATTTGGTGTTCGGCTCGCTGTTGAACAAGCATGGATTTCGTATAGTGTTTGAGTCAGACAAATTTATTTTGTCTAAGTCTGCAATGTTTGTAGGAAAGGGTTATGTAAATGATGGGCTCTTTATGTTATGGCTATTATGCCAAAAATGAATAAAATGAAGAACTCTTCCGTTTACTTGCTTGAGTCTTCCAATTTGTGGCATGGTAGACTAGGACATGTTAATTACGACACTTTACGTAGACTAATTAACTTGAATTGCATACATACATTCCAAATTGATAATAAACATAAATATGAAACTTGTATTGATGCAAAATTAACAAGGTCATCATTTCAATCTATTGAAAGAAAAACTGAACCACTTGATTTAATTCACACCGATGTATGTGATTTAAAATATGTACAAACAAGATGAGGCAACAAATAATTTATTACTTTTATTGAAGATAGCACAAAATATTGTTTTGTGTATTTGCTTAGAAGTAAGGACGAAGCTATAGAGAAATTTGTTCTCTATAAGAATGAAATTGAAAATCAACTCAACAAGAAGATCAAAGTGTTGAGAAGTGATAGAGGTGGCGAATATGAATCACCATTTGCTGAATTCTATGCAAAACACGGAATTAAACATGAAACAACAACACCTTATTCACCTCAACAAAATGGTGTTGCTAAACAGAAAAATAGAACATTGAAAGAAATGATGAATGCAATGTTGTTAAGTTGTGGATTACCTCAGACTAATTATCTTTTAAATAAGGTGCCCCAGAAGAAAGAATATAAATGCCCCTACGAGTTATTAAAAGGAAGAAAGCCTTCTTACAAATACTTACGAGTATGGGGGTGTCTTGTCAAAGTGGCGGTACCTACACCAAATAAGGTGAAAATAGGACCAAAAACTGTTGATTGCATATTTATCGGATATGCACATAACAGTAGTGCTTATCGATTTTTTGTGTTTGATTCAAAAAATTTTGATATACACAAAAACACGATAATGGAATCGAGAAATGCATCATTCTTTGAACATGTATTTTCTTACAAGTCCAAAGAATAAGCGAGCTCTTCTAAACGGACCTATGAGACTATGATTGAGAATAGTCAGGACCAAGAAGTAGAAGAGAAAGTTGAGATTGAACCAAGACGTAGGAAACGAAAAAGGACAGAAAAATCTTACGGTCCTGATTTGCTGACTTATATGCTAGAAACTGAACCTCAAAGCTTCAAAGAAGCTATAAACACTTCGGAAGGACCTCAGTGGAAAAAGACAATTAAAACAGAGATAGATTCTATTCTGCAAAACTATACATAGGAGCTAGTGGATCTTCTTCCGGGATGCAAACCATTAGGCTACAAATGGATTTTCAATAAGAAAATGAAAGCAGATGGAACAATCAAAAAGTATAAGGCAATGCTTGTTATAAAAGGATACAGAC